>CM055762.1:2686558-2827321 GCA_029465975.1 Dallia pectoralis | reverse complement strand
CAATGAGAACTGGGGTGGGTAAAAAGATTTTTGACTTCCTGTAATCCACAATTAGTTCTTTTGTTTTCTTGGCATTGATGGCCAGGTTGTTATATGTGCACACAGCCACTAGGTAGTTGACCTCCTCTCTGTAGGCTGCCTCGTCATTGTCCATAGGGAGTACAAGAGTGGGCTAAGCACACAGCCCTGTGGGACATCATGTGTTCAGGGTGGAGGAGGTGAGGTTGTCCAACCTGACAGACTGAGGAGTCCAGTTGCATAGAGAGGGGCTGATCCCAAGGTCTTGGCGTTTGGAAACCAGGATAGAGGGAATGACTAAATGAAATGCTGAGCTCAAGTCTATGAAAAGCATCCTCACATAGGTGTTGGTTATACCCATATTCCACCATTTTCTACAGCCAGACAGGTTTACACTTGCCTTAATCCTCAAATGTCTCCTGACATCTTCCTAAATGAAAGGGGATCCATATTGATATTGGCAGCCCTGTCATTTTTACATGAAGTTGTCACAAAGTTCTGTTACAAACAACCAGTCGTGATTTCAACAGAGCACGCATTAATAAGTTGATACACAGCGGCTGGGAAAAACTCTCTGAGGGGTCGAATTTTGGAAGAAACCTAGAGAGGAACCAACCTTTGACGGGTGACCAGTCCTCTTCTGGCTGTGCTGGGTGAACTAATAAAGTTGTTTAGGTCAAATGCATGACCAGTCTGAAAAGGACACCTGGCGGTGTTCAGGGATAGGCAGATTGGAAGATGGAACTGTCTGGTATCATCGGCTGCTTTCCCTGAAACACAACAAAATTATCCTCTTTGTTTACTCACAGTCATTCAGTCATTCCATTCATTTAATGAACAGCCCATTTGTATCTGTTATAGTTCTTTTATCACTTTGGTACTATTCTTGCAACTATGAGGTAAAACGTCAATCTCCAAATTCATCACACTTGTGACGCAGCCAGTCTTTAATTCAAAACTTGCCATAAACATCTCTCACCACAAAAACATTGATTAAAAATATAATATGAAATGTCATGAAAACCTTTGGTTTAGTCACCAAAACACAATATAATGATATATTTTCAGTTTTAGTTGTTTTAACTACCAGGGAATCCAATAACAAACAATGCAAAATGCATGTTTCAAATCTCCCTTAGAAGTACTAAAAGTAATATGCTACAGTACTGTAGAAGACAGTTTTCACATTAGGCAATACACTTACATTACCCAACATTTACAGTAATATCAATTCATTATTGTTACATCTATCCTGTAACATCTATCTTGTGTAATCAGGTTGTGATCAATGAAGACATCCTCTACAAGCATTTGAGCAAATTTGCTCAGATATAATTGTAACAAAGATATACTCTCTATAATCAAATGTAAACAGATACTGTACATACAGTCAAACAAGTGACTACTGTAACTACTGTAAATGAAAACAAAACATAGCATTTAGCCCACATTACATTGGATCAAGCTTGTCTTGGGCATTTGGCCGTAGATTCTCATCTACATCCCACATGGCCTGAATGAGGGTGGTGCCCATTGGGTTGGTGATCATAAACCTTCCACCTTTATACAGATATTAGTTCCTCAATAGGGTTGAGTAAAGGAGAGTACAGGGGCAGGTAGAGGGTTATGAATCAGGGATATGTCTGAAACCATGTGGAACCACTACTGGATGGGGGAACCTAACATGGTCCCACACAACAGGTGATCTTTCTTGGTGAAAAGTTTGGATGATAGAATTGAAAGTTGATCTTTTTAGATTTGGATCAACTAATCTGCCAGCCTCTGACATGGTATGGCACCATTGGTTTCAGTTCACCACATTATTAACTATGATGGCCTAGACCCCATTAGAGACAACAGTTCTGCCTCACTCTCTGACTATCGCTTTGACAGTTCCCATGTCCACCTCTATGACAGTTCCCATGTCCACCTCAATGACAGTTCCCATGTCCACCTCTATGACAGTTCCCATGTCCACCTCTATGACAGTTCCCATGTCCACCTCTATGACAGTTCCCATGTCCACCTCTATGACAGTTCCCATGTCCACCTCTATGACAGTTCCCATGTCCACCTCTATGACAGTTCCCATGTCCACCTCTATGACAGTTCCCATGTCCACCTCTATGACAGTTCCCATGTCCACCTCTATGACAGTTCCCATGTCCACCTCTATGACAGTTCCCATGTCCACCTCTATGACAGTTCCCATGTCCACCTCTATGACAGTTCCCATGTCCACCTCTATGACAGTTCCCATGTCCACCTCTATGACAGTTCCCATGTCCACCTCTATGACAGTTCCCATGTCCACCTCTATGACAGTTCCCATGTCCACCTCTATAACAGTTCCCATGTCCACCTCTATGACAGTTCCCATGTCCACCTCTATGACAGTTCCCATGTCCACCTCTATGACAGTTCCCATGTCCACCTCTATGACAGTTCCCATGTCCACCTCTATGACAGTTCCCATGTCCACCACCTCTATGACAGTTCCCATGTCCACCTCTATGACAGTTCCCATGTCCACCTCTATGACAGTTCCCATGTCCACCACCTCTATGACAGTTCCCATGTCCACCTCTATGACAGTTCCCATGTCCACCTCTATGACAGTTCCCATGTCCACCTCTATGACAGTTCCCATGTCCACCTCTATAGCAGTTCCCATGTCCACCACCTCTATGACAGTTCCCATGTCCACCTCTATGACAGTTCCCATGTCCACCTCTATGACAGTTCCCATGTCCACCTCTATGACAGTTCCCATGTCCACCTCTATGACAGTTCCCATGTCCACCTCTATGACAGTTCCCATGTCCACCTCTATGACAGTTCCCATGTCCACCTCTATGACAGTTCCCATGTCCACCTCTATGACAGTTCCCATGTCCACCACCTCTATGACAGTTCCCATGTCCACCTCTATGACAGTTCCCATGTCCACCTCTATGACAGTTCCCATGTCCACCTCTATGACAGTTCCCATGTCCACCTCTATGACAGTTCCCATGTCCACCTCTATGACAGTTCCCATGTCCCTGACGTATCATTGTCTATGACCTCTTCCTATTATTTGCTGTCTATCCTGCTCTATGTTGAAAGAAAGTGACAGTTATTTCACCCCCCTTTAATATGGTGACCTATTACTGTAAGGTTACCACTATATTAAATATGGTAGAGTGCATGCTCTGTGTGTATGATATCCTGGGTTCAATCCCCAGCTTCTCCCCAGGTTGCTGTTGCAATGATAAAAAAAAATAAAAAACCTTTTTGATTATCTGCTTTGAGGGATTTAAAACAAAGTTGCGATAATAGCACCAAAGCGATCCAAAAAACTGCAATAATGGCTATTAAAAACCTGTGTGATAACTAGCTATTAAAAACCTGTGTGATATTTCTCATACTAAATATCCTACATACCAACTGTTTGTTAAGTGGAGGTTTTATGCTCTGTTCTTTTCACATTTTCTGACAAAATCTTTCCTTCCATGTGACCTGTGGTAATTACAGTAAATATGTGTAATCTGACAGGATATCCAGTCAGCTGGCGAGCTCCTGTTGTCCATAAGTTACCTACCGGCAGCTAACAGGCTGGGAGTGGTGGTAATGAAGGCTCGAGGATTACAGTTGGACAAGCTGAATGACTCCATAGGTACAACTTGTTTTCTACCATGGGAATAATGACACGTGGATGAAAAGAATATGTCCTCAGGACCTCAGTGTCAATATGGGCACATTAGATAGCTTAATGTTTGGCGAGTTTCACTGTACTGAAAGCTTTGTTCCTCATTCCTAGACCTGTCGGTGAAACTGACCCTGAAACACCAGGATACCAAGCTGAAAAAGAAGCAGACGCGACGGATCAAGCACAAGATGAACCCCGTTTGGAACGAGATGATGATGCTGGAGGTTCCCCGCGAGCTGCTGTCTAAATCCAGCCTGGACCTGGAGGTGTTGAACCAGGCGAATCCTGGTGAGCTGGAGCCTCTGGGCCGCTGCCACCTGGGTTTAGATTCCTCTAATGTTGGCCTCCAGCACTGGCAGCAGATGCTTGATAACCCCCGTAAACAGACAGCCATGTGGCATGCACTATATGACTAATGTGCAGTATATATAGATACTGCCCTTCCAAATACCAAAATAGTGTATCACACATCACAGTGACACCATGCAACGCTGCAGTGAGTAATTACGGATCGTGGGTGGGGTGTGGCGCCGACCGATATTCCTATATAGTAACGTGAGTGCCAGTGTAACTGCCTTCCTGGAACAGGCATCCTAATTGAATTTCTCCACCTCCTTTGGAATTCGCCAGCAATTATTTTTCCATCAGCCTAATATATGAACGGCATGAAATATATTACATCATATGAATGAATTACTTGAGTACAGCAATTCACTGTATTTGAACATACCACTGGGTATCACAGAACTTCATAAAATATTTTCAACTACTAACACATTTTACATATTCACTACATTGTGAAACTTCCACTACGGTTCCTATACTTAATCACTCTATGGATTGTTTTCAACAGGATTACTATAAATCATTTCTGTATTTTTGTGGTATAGAGTGCAGGTACAGTATCACGTAGGTACTTTTATGATAAATATAAGTGACATAGTCAATGTTTGAGCTGCCATTTTGTATATGTATACACACACTTGGAATGCAATTGAGGACATGCCAAAAGTTAAAGAAATTCAACCCTGCGTAACTAAAGCACAATATTGGCATTTGTTAATATTTAAAATAATACAATTACAGTAGACTGTACAAAGTTTATTACACAGGGTAAAATAATGGCAGCTAAAATTACATGTATGATGTGTAAAATACATTCACAGTGTTCAATCTAGCAATATGTCTCCTTATCAATTTGTGCAGCTAAATCTTATTTTAGAACAATTACAGTTGTTATATATTAAAAACTACTTACAAGGCTAATTCACATTTTGCACTTTTTTCAATTCAAAACTTTTATTTTTACATTTTTGTCAAATTAACGTTTATTGACTGCTGGTAATAATAACAATTGCATAATGTGAAATTTTAAATACACAAAAATGGTGTGAAATATACAAGCAAACTGCATTCTCTAAAAAAATGACATGCTAACCGTTGATTCTGCTGTAGCTGTAATACGTGCAATTACCCGGCATGCAGACCGCACTATGTACAGTAGTTGTTGACACCCCGCTCTGGAACATGTTGATGTAATATATGTATTTATTGTTACTTTTCAGTGCTCATTATGCATAACTGGAACCACCCACAGGCTTGACTTATGATTCCATAATTCAGCCATCATCTCATGTCTGAATGAGTGTCGCCACCATAATGCTGGGATAAAATGACACGTTAGAATAATGTTCAATTTCACCCATCCAAAAATGCTTACAAGTAAAAAAATAAACAATCATGTTAAATTAGCTGTTTGTGAAGTATGTTTCACATGCACACATGAGGCTGAATACACACCCAGAATCAGTCAATACATCCAGTTAATTCAAACTTACTGTAACAATATTTCTTTCCTCATTTCTGCACGTTAATCTGTCATTGTTGATAAATGAAAAACAAGGTAATCATTTCCTGATATAGAATGTGTTTTTGAATCATTCAACAGATTGTCTTAGGATGCCACTGGCATTAATATTGCACGCTTTCCCTATATCTTCAAACAGTCTATCTGCTTGTATGTTTACTGGTGCAACAATTTCAATGTACCACATTTTTGGTTCCTGGGTAGTTAGTGTTATTTCGTAATTGCATATGCCTAAGTATAGAAATTTGCCGTTATTTCCCACAGCCTTTCCTTTCGTGACCAGGACCGGCATATTTATACATTTGCATATTTCCAATGTGAAAACAGGTGAAGTTGTGTTTTTTCGTTCACATAAAGTGAGAAAGAAAAACATGTTTTGTTATCTTTCGCTGTGTGCTTTGGGTTCTTGTCTTGTTGGAATATGAACCTTCGCCCAGTCTGAAGTCCATAGAATTCTGGAGCAGGTTTTCATCAAGGATGTCTCTGTACATTGCTGAATTCATCTTTCCCTCGATCCTGACTAGTCTCTCAGTTCCTGCCGCCGCTGAAAAACATCCTCCCAGCATGATGCTGCCACCACCGTGCTGCACTGTAGGGATGCTATTGGCTAGGTGATGAGCGGTGTCTGGTTTCCTCCAGACATGACGCTTGGCATTTAGGCCTAAAAGTTTTAACATTGTTCGATCAGAACAGAGAATCTTGTTACTCATCGTCTGAGAGTCCTTCAGGTGCCATTTGGTGAACTCCCGATGGGCTGTCATGTGCCTTTTACTGAGAAATTATGTCCGTCTGGCTAACCCACCATACAGGCCTGGTGGAGCGCTGCAAAGATGGTTGTCCTTCTGGAAGGTTCTCCTCTGTTCACAGAGCAACGCTGCAGCTCTGTCAGAGTGACGATCGGGTTCTTGCACACCTCTCTGACTAACACCCTTATCCCGATCGCTTTGTTTGGCCGAACAGCCAACTCTAGGAAGAGTCCTGGTGGTTCCAAACTTCTTCCATTTACGAATAATGGAGGCCACTGTGCTCATTGGTAGTTTCTGTACCCTTTCCCAGATCTGCGCCTTGATAAAATCCCGTCACGGAAGTCTACAGACAATTCTTTGGACTTCATGTCTTGGTTTGTGCTCTGACATGCACTTTCAACAGTTGGACCCTTTATAGACAGGTGTGTGCTTTTCCAAAACATGTCCAATCAGACTCCAATCAAGTTGTAGAAACATCTCAAGGATGGTCAGTGGAAACAGAATGCACCTGAGCTCAATTGTGAGGATCATGGCAAAGGCTCTCAATACTTGTGTAAAATTGTGTGTAAAAATTATTATGGGGTATTGTGTGTAGAATTTTGAGAAAAGTAAATAATCGAATCAATTTTGCAATAAGGCTGTAACATAACATGTGGAGTTCTTTCTGGATGCACTGTATTTATACTAAAGCAGTACAAAAAATGACTTCAAAAGATTTAGAAGTGGGTCCTTTTAAAAAATCCACAATTAAACCGTAAAACAAATTTTACAAATAAGCCCCTAAATGTAGTCTCCCATCATGTTCTCGTTATACTGTCCTGGGTTGCGGCGTTCACATTCCAGTATATCCTGGTGGAAGCGCTCACCTTGCTCCTCCGAGAACGTACCCATCTGCTTCTTGAACTTATCAAGATGATCATATAAGACATGGGTTCTTCACCAGCATCTCAACCAGCTCCACAGTTTTCAGCCTTGTGATTTCTCTGGAAAAGCTGTTCTAGGTTACTTCCATTCACTGGATGAATTCACTCCTGGATCTTCTTTATCTGTGGCCCAACGGAGACACCGGCTTTAACTCTTGGCTCAGAATTCTTAGGGAATAAGTCTGGAAGGTACTTGAAGGCTGCCGACTCCTTATCTAGAGCTCTGACAGATATTTCCATATCTCCCCAATCTGATGTGCTGTGGCGACATCAGCACCTTCCAGGGGTACGTCAGTGTTCCCCTGTGACGTTGTTCCTCGTCATTGAGAACTCGGGTCTGCTGTGGCCGGTCCCTCCTGTTGTAGTGTCCCATGTCCCGGTTGTCCCAAAGGCAAATATAGGAAGTTACTTCTCGTTTACTCAGCACTGAACCTATCCGGAATGTACTGGGAAAATGGGGATATTTAAAATGTCCTTGTCACTAAAGCAAAGTTTGTCGGGAATAATGGCGATTTTATTTACGTTTGTGGTATAACCAATTAGAAATTAACACATTAAAAATGTATAATAAAACAAATATGTTACATTGTGTTATGCATGCAGTGGTGTGCATACTTAACACCCTAGACTAAAACACATCCAGCTAATTATGTACGGTAGCTACACAATGTTGAAAAAACTGTTACAGAGGCTGTGGATTGATATATAGCGGTATTACAGCATCTAGTATTGCCAGGCAGTGCTTTTCCACGTTTCCACCACATTCTCCTTGAAGTCTAGGATGTGACTTGAACGAATAATGAATGTTGTTTTTAATGTGCCAGGAAAACAATAACATAATCAGCGTTCTAGTTCATTAACCTCAATATCCTTCAAGGCAGCTAAACAGAAACAGTGAAAGACACTGGGAAATGTTTATCCATTCTCTGATCAGGACAACCTCAACCTTGAAGAGAGCATGAATGAACCAGACAGTCACAACTGAACCGTATTGACTAGATTCCACAATGTTTAATTAATCGCTTGCATTTGCATTGGAAAATCCAGCGCAACAAATCGAAGAAGTTGCCGTAATTGTCGTGAATTAATAAAATGACAGGAACTATTATTCAACTAGGTTTTATTCTTCAAATAAGCCACAGTTTCACATAATCTAGCTTAATTCAGAGTCAGACAAAGCACCTTAAAGACATTTAAAACAACGGCACTTTCCGGAAGTGATACATATTGCCAAAGACAACCGTTTTTTACTCATATTCCTAACATGAATTTCAAAATGATACAAAAAAGACTAACTATGCACAATCTGAATAAAAAGGCAATATTACAAAAAATAAAGAAACCTAAAACCGTAAAACTACAGTGTCCTCCCTAAGTTTTGGGACAGTAAATTAAAAATAGCTGTTTCTGCTGTACACTCAAGGAAAAAAACATATGAGGCCAAAGTACAGCCTGTCACACTCTTTTGGCTGTTTCAACATACCGACTATGAATGACAGCACTTTCAAAGTTCGACGCCCCATTTTACGTGACCATAAGTATTGGGAGAATTCAACTTAAAGAAAATATAAAAAATTGTATTTTGTCGGAAATTCCTTGCAGGCAATAACAACAGTGATTCACTGACATCACCAAACTTTTGGTATCACTCGTTTTGTGCTGCTTTGCCAAGCCTTTTCTGCAGCCATTTTGAGCTTCCAATTGTAAATGAAATGCATGTTCAATAAGATTTAAATCAAGAGAATTACTTTTCCAGTCTGAAACATGTTTTCCTCTGATGAACACCTTCGTAGCGTTGGCAGTGTTTTCAGTCATTGTCTAGTTGCATTGTAAACAACCGCCCAATAAATCGGGTGGCATTTTCTTATACATTATCTGGCCAATATGCTTCTGAACACTGCTGACATCATTCGTTATATCATCAATGAAGATAAGATGAGAGGCAGACATGCATGCCCATGCCATCACACTGCCTCCACCATACATGCCATCACACTACCTCCACCATACATGCCCATGCCATCACACTGTCTCCACCATACATGCCCATGCCATCACACTGCCTCCACCATACATGCCCATGCCATCACACTGCCTCCACCATACATGCCCATGCCATCACACTGCCTCCACCATACATGCCCATGCCATCACACTGCCTCCACCATACATGCCCATGCCATCACACTGCCTCCACCATACATGCCCATGCCATCATACTGCCTCCACCATACATGCCCATGCCATCACACTGCCTCCACCATACATGCCCATGCCATCACACTGCCTCCACCATACATGCCATCACACTGCCTCCACCATACATGCCCATGCCATCACACTGCCTCCACCATACATGCCCATGCCATCACACTGCCTCCACCATACATGCCCATGCCATCACACTGCCACCACCATACATGCCCATGACATCACACTGCCTCCACCATACATGCCCATGCCATCACACTGCCTCCATCATGCTTTACAGATGAGGGGTCATTTTTGTCTGCAGATATTCCTGCACATTTTAATCTGCCTTTTCTGGTGCTGATCAGAAGTTTTCCTCTCGTGATGCATTCTTAGTATTTCAATGGTCAAAATCTTCTCAAAACATTACATTTCTTTTTTTCTCAGGACATTCCAAACTGTTGATATGGCTATACAAAGGCAAAGGTAAAGATGAGAACTGAAACGAGACACTCACAGCTCTTTTATGTGTTAACATAGCCAATGTCCCAATAGTAGAAAATGGGGGGGATAGAACACAGACAGTGCTGTTATTATTAGTTAGTAAAAGGTGTAAAATGGACAGATATAAAAAGTTGCATCGAATTCGGAACATTTGCCTCGTCCATCGTTGAATCGTATTTGTATATGCCTCGAGTGTACAGTAAAAATCTGTCTTTTCGATATAACCTTCCTAATACTTCTGGAGGACACTGAATATACACATCATTGTTTTTTCACATTCATGGAATGAATCAGTTCTCTCATAGCTGCCATAGTCTCTGTGTGCTGTTGTTCCAGAAGGCTTCGCAGCTGAACAAAGCGCTCCTCTGCCCTCCTCTCCCGATCCTCCTGCAATCTTTTGTCCTCCTCCCTGTAACCCTGCAAGACATCCAAAATGTCTGCCGCCCTCCTTTTCTTCGACGGGCTCGGTCCCAAGGGGAGGGCGTGTCCCGTGTGGGACGAGGAGGAGGGGGCCGAGGTAGGGCTGACAACATCTACGGGACTTGCCGGCACTTCGACGATATGTAACAGAGTTCGTCCGACGTCCTCGACGACCGCATCTGCATCTCCCATGCTGCCCTCCGGCCCGGGGGAGTCATCACAGAGCTGAAGGCTGAGCCGTTGGCCGATCAGGTTCTGGAGCCTGTTGAAGTAGGCCGGCGGCTTCCTCTTGGCCGTGTCGGCTTTCTCCGGGTGCTGGATGTACTCCTTATAAGCTCTCGCCAGATTCCGCCACTTCTGGAAGCATCGTTCTCCCGCCCGCTCGGGAACGTCACTGATGGGGAAGCCTTGGTCCTTCAGCCTGCTGGCTATGATCTCGAAGATTCTCTTGGTCCGGGTTTTGTTCTCCCTGAACAGTCCCTGGATCTCTGGAGAGCCGTAGAGCTCGACCAGGGCCTCTGTCGCCTCAATGTCCTGACTGGTGACTTTCCGCTCCGACCACACGGGCTGAGATGCACCGTTCACTGCGGCTAAAAACGCCAATAGGAAAAACACGTTATTAAACAAACACTGTCAATATGCATAAAGATTTGGAAAATGTCTCTTTCCTTGTGCTAAAGACCCAAAACCTAAGATTAAACAGTGAAATACTCATTTACCTCTGTCCTCCCCAAGCCACGATCTTCGTCTCTTCCTCCTCGTTTGTAGCAGCATCTCCTCGCCATCCACAACGCTGGACTGGAGATTCTTGGGATGTGGGGCCCGTTCCCTCCTGGCCTTCCTGGCGGAAGATTCCTTCTCAGTCGGGCCTCCGTTCTCGGACTCTGGGCTGGACGTGGAGGGAATACCGAGGTTGACCGGGTGGCCCGGTGGGACAACGATGGCATACAGGGGCAGGCTAGGAGGCAGACTAGGAGGCAGGCTAGGGGGCGGGCTAGGGAGCAGGCTAGGGAGCAGGCTAGGGAGCAAACTAGGAGGCGGCGATGAGGCTTTGGGCTTCAGCTTGACCAGTCCCCTGGCGGGGGTGTCAGCAGCAGCCGCCAGCTTGGAGCTCAGCCTCTGACCCATGAGCGCGTGGAACTGGTCAAAGAACTCGGGCTGTTTCCTGCGTCCGCCGTCGGTCCTCTTGGATGCCAGCACGTAGTCTTTGTAAGTGCGCTCCATGTTTCGCCACTTCTGGAAGCAGCGTTTGCCAGCCTGCCAGGAATTCTCGCTGATCAGGAAGCCCTGCGCCTCCATACGACTGGCAATGATCTCGAAGATCTGCTTGGTTCTGGTCGTCCGGTCGTTCAGCAGGCCCTGTATGTCCGGGGAACCGTAGTGGTCAATCAGAGCCTGGGTGGCCTCCCGATCTCGGGTTGTAACGTTCCAGGGGCTCGACCACACGGGCGAGTCCTTCGCCACTGTTGAGGAGGAGGTCATGGTGATAATAACATTTAATTGACTTAACTCACAATTTACATCTGCTTGAACCCACTTAAAGTGCAGCAATTAGTTCACGAACGGAAACACTGATTATCCTTACATACTAAAAATAATGAAAAATGATTTTGTGGCTAACGGAGATACATCAGTGATTCAAATAATAGATTATGCACATATTACACATCCAGCCCAAAATGGTATGTTTAAAATGTTTTTTTTTCATTATTTGTTCCAGATTGCATCGATAACTGTTTTTCACTGTATTTTGAAACATCGCCTCCCCCTGGTGGACGAAATGTATTCATACGCTTAATTTTTCCAACCTATTAAAATGGATCTTAAAAATGTGACATCTGTGGACACCTAGAGCCGGGCACTCGGCCAAGTAAAGGCCTAATTATGCTTCTGCGTCAACTCCACGGCGTAACTACGCCGTCACTCCTACGGCGTTGTGGCCGTTTTATGGTTCTGCGTCGGGTTGCGTTGCATTTTAAATCCAGATGTATAATCTGACCAATCACAGCCCTTGTGGTCTGCGTCGTCTCGACGCGTAGTTACAATTTTTTGGAGGTGCATGTCGAGCTACGGCGTAGGGTTCGGAGAGGGGTTCGCGTCGACGCAGAGGGGTCGGAGAGGGTACGCCGTCGATTCGACGCAGAAGCATAAAACATATACCGTCTGCAGTAAAAGATAGGGCTGTCGAGTAGATGAGGCTGCTAGGACGGTTACCTCTTTCCAGGTTGTTGTCTGTATTCTCCTCTGACATGCTGTGCAATCGGTCCATGTAGTCATCGCTGTACCATACTCGAAGCCTCTCTCCCACTGTCAGGTCACGGCAAACGCGGAAGTAGATGTGCTCGCCATGCTGGAAGGCTGTCAGGTTTTGCTCGGTGTCGCCTGAAGAGTTTCGAACGTACCTCATCCAGTTTGCCTTGGTTTCATCGCTACCGTCGATGGATTTGTAAGAGTTGTTTTCATCCACCAACTAAGTATGCAAAACCGACAACAAACATTAGCGCGAGTGCCTAAATCCTATGAAGACATAACACGAACACGTAATGAGGCGTAACACATCTACGTTAGGAGTGGAAAACCAATGTCTTTCAACCGTTTGTAGATTCCACTTACCATCCAGGAGAAGAAACCAGACGACTTGTCCTGTGACACCACTTCTCCCTGGTAAGGACCGAACAGCGCTCCCCTAGGAATGTCTTTGTCCACACAGCACACGTCTACCTCGCTGCCTTCCTGAATGACCTCGATGCCATTGGGAGTGGTAAGGGCGGCGCGGTTTGGCACGCCGACTGGCACAGGGGTGTCCGGCACAAATACAGGAGGACCATGTATGGGGCATTCGTCAATGAAATACTCCTTGCACTCTTCACAAACTGTGGTGCATAAGAAAGGGCATGTTTTAGGCAATATAACTATGGTAAAGTTAAATAATTGACTCAGCCATATATACAAGTATTAACACAATGTACTCTCCTGGATTTAAGAAATTAAAAAACAAGGTTCACATATAAAGTATATGGCTTTTAGCAAAAAACCTGAACCAATGAAACATTCAAACAGTAATGCTGCGGGTAAGTCACATGATTGTACCGGTCTGTGTGTGTAAAGGTACTGGACAGAACTTATACTCACACCAAAAGTCTAGTTTTTGGTGTCTATCAATGGTGAAAAGCATGCGGTCAACTTTCAATCTCTGGTTGGCTCCTTCTGTCTCAAACGACTCAATGTCTTGCATTTCACTGTTAGGAGAAAGCACAAATACAATCTCTGGATGAACAAAAATGTTTCTATATAACAACATATGTTTAGTACTTTTCCTAATGAACATACATTAATACAACTAAACTACGCAGATGGAATATCAATGCAGCAGACTCAAAAATACACTGCCTGGGCTGTTTAAGTAAAACTAACTAGTACAACAGACAAATATATTCAGGTTATTACTTGATACAGAACTCTCCTTCTGTTGAATGGTGCTGGATGGCAAGTGACTCTGCCATAGTGCATAAGTCCACAGACTCCCCACACCTCCCACCTCAGCATAGCATGCCAGGGCTGTTGGTATAAAAAGCAGAATAAATGTTCAGTTAGAAAATACAGTATCCGATAAACAAATGTTGCCTAATCTTAAAAATAAACTCGACACACAATTTCAGTCCGACAGTGTCAACCCAATAAATCCGACCACCGAACACTTCCGGATAGAAATTAGTTCCACTTACGTTAAAACAATAAATGGTATGATGTATTTGCTTACAGGCAAACTATAAAAAACGGCAACGCATTATGGCTAGCTATAACGGATTGTGCGATGTAGTGCTTTGCTGTTTTAACCAGTCGAATAAGCAGAAATATCGCATTTAATAAGAGCGCGAAAAGCGTATTTGCACTCGGAATGTTTAGAAAGTAACGCAGAAGACTTCCGTGTGATGTCCTTGGCTGGAGAACGATGATTTACCCGGAGTTTTCAGATGGAAAAAAACGATGCTAACTAGAAAATAGCCAAGACCCTGGGGATATCCTGAGTTGGTATAAATTATATTATTAAACTATTGTCGCGAATTCTGACGGTCTACTTTAAAGATGGTCTATATATAGATATATACTCAACACAGACTGCTGGTTCGCCACACAAAAACCATCCTTTCATTGTTTGCTACCTTGAGTTTGTTAGCGAGCTGGTTTCATATGCAACGTTTCTATTACAATACAAATTAAAAGGCGTGGGAAACGTTAGCTGGCTAACCAACTAACCAGTTCACTCCAATTATGTTACTCCAATTATGACTCATCTGACTCTGAAATCCCACATAGTAGTCGGCTAGTTTCTTAGTTAGCGCGTCGGCTAATACGTGATGTAGGGTAGTTGGCTGCTTGTGCCTTTATCTGGTTCAACAAGAAACTGTTTTACACTTAATCGATAAGCTTACCCACTGACCCTTGTCGACGTGCACTATTTCCAGTTAAGTACAAAAACAAGTTGTCGGTAAGCTAACTAACTGCAGTTCAAATCAGTTAGCTAATTCGTTTATTTCTGTAATCATGGGTCTTGCTAGGTCATGGACTTACATTAGCCGCTCCGAAACGCGTTTCCGGGTCTCAGGGACGCGCATGCGCACGCATAACAACGTCGCGTGCCACCTACTACTATTAGGGCCCTAGTGCCACCTGCTACTACTAGGGCCCTAGACCCTAGTGCCACCTGCTACTACTAGGGCCCTAGTGCCACCTACTACTACTAGGGCCCTAGTGCCACCTGCTACTACTAGGGCCCTAGTGCCACCTACTACTACTAGGGCCCTAGTGCATGGCATTTAGAAACATCATCATCTGAATTATGCACCATGTTACATTTTAAGTTGTATGTTTAGTAAATGCTGCAGTTTCAATAAAATAACAATATAGACAATTGCATAAAATTGGATATTTTGAAGAGCATCTCGAAACATTCATGCGCTGTTGTTTATCTATTTTCTTAAACAGAAAGTGAGATGGACTCTGGTCCGAACTTCAACCAGGACGCCCTACTAAACGTGCTGAAGGCTGTTCCCCGTGGGCTGACTGTGGGTCCCTCTCTGGCTAATGATGGCCAGTTGGGGCTCTGGTGTGTGGGACATGCCTTGAACAAAGGAGTGCTTCTGGGTTTGAATGGTCATAAAAAATCCATAGACCAAAGTGAAAACTTTACAGAGGTAACTATTTATAGAGTGGTTGTACACACTTGACTTGCTCCCTTTTTATAATATCGCAAATTCATTAAATGCACACATTTCTTTTGTCATCAGAGTTTGGTGGAAGAAACATATCAGATGTTAATAAAGGGGCGTCTTTGGTACAGGTATTATTGGATTAGGTATGTCTCTCAGGGTGATGGAGAAAAATATCCTCATTTTTGTTTTAGAAATTCAACCTACAAGCTGTTGTGTTTAATTTAGTCATTGGGAGTAAGAAACCCCCCCGCAATTTGTTTCATGCAGATTTGCATGTAATGCGAAGATTAAGGAGGAACAAAATGTTACCGTTCATGAGGTGGATGGAAGTCTCTGTTTACGGGCATATAAGGACATCAAGCCAGGGACAGAACTTCTGCTTTGGAGTTTTCTAGCTGATCCCCTGAACCACCATGAAAGCGAAGGAGGGTCACTAACAACACCATGCAAACCTCGAAAACAAATGACACCGCTGAAGTCCAGAAAGGATGGGTCCTCCACTGTGCAGGAGTTAAAGCTTACAGGTAGACGGACACCCTCAGTCAGTAACATTCTTATGGCCCACTGATTTTACTAATACAAATGTGACATCTGGTGGTCATTATACTACTAGTGTATTGACATATTGAGCTAGGGTGTTTAACTCTTACAGCCTGATGGTTATCTTTGATATATGTGACAACACCATGTGGTCATTATACTATTAGTGTATTGACATATAGAGCTAGGGTATTCAACTCTTACCAGCCTGACGGTTATCTGTGATATCTGTGACAACACCTTGTGGTCATTATACTACTAGTGTATTAACGTATAGAGCTAGGGTATTCAACCCTTACCAGCCTTACGGTTATCTGTGATATGTGTGACAACACCATGTGGTCATTATACTACTAGTGTATTGACATATAGAGCTAGGGTATTCAACCCTTACCAGCCTGACGGTTATCTGTGATATATGTGACAACACCATGTGGTCATTATACTACTAGTGTATTAACATATAGAGCTAGGGTGTTCAACTCTTACCAGCCTGATGGTTATCTGTTCTACCTCATCATAATTGCACTCACATGGTGTACCAGATCTATTACAGGGATGCGAAGAAAACTGAGTGGAACCGATTTTGTGGTCCAGAGTTGAGTTTGAGGGATCTAAAGTATAAATACCGAAAGATAATCTAACATGGATTCATCAACATATTAAAATGGTACTATTTCAAACCTAACTTTTATCTTTTTTTAATACATATTTTATGAAACAATATGAACTGTTTTCCGCGGTGCTTTTAAAGATTTAACTCATTTTTCTGCAGTTACTAACAAATCACATAGCTACGCCTGTACAGCCAGCAAATCAGGATTAGACCTCCCTTTAAATACACACAAGTAACCTACGTTAAGCAGTTAAGGTTTAGTGCATTCTGAAAAAGATCTTGTCCTCTCTGGTTTTTGATCCAGTAGCTTGTTGGTTACTGGGTGTGGTGCATTGAACAGGGATATCTGCTACCTCTACCCATAGAAATTGATTACTTTTTCTGTGAGGATGTTTAGAACAATAGGAGACACAAAAGTATTTGTTTTGGGTAGTACACATGGAATTGCTGTTTCAGTTAAATATAGTTGTTTGTGTGAAATGTTAAAAGCGGAATATATTTGCTTTTCTTTCAGAGTCTGAAGAGCGCACTGAAGACTCAGACATGTCAGCTTCCTCACTGACGTCTACAGAGAGTACGGTGGAGAAGGACAAGAAACAGACTCAAATCAAAAGAATCAAACCTCTTATCTACAAAATGAAAAACAAGAATATTGAAGACACCAATTACAGTGGTGCGCAAACACTTGAACTGAATGGAGACGTTGAGTCAGGTGAAATCATTGACACCACAAGTCTAATTCCAGAAAATGTGAATCTTGCAGACACATTTCAGCAGAATATAAAAACGGGTGACCTGATAAAAAATGCTCAGGAGGTGGAGAAGATGCACGCTGTCAGGACCAGTTCCAGAGTCGCTGCTAAACCCATGCAGTTCCATCCGCTCATTAGTCGCATGCACAAACGCCTTCAAGAGCGCAACAATAGGTATCCGGGCTGTGAAGCGAATCGGGAGATTGCACCTGGAGTTGGAGGTGAAAATGAACACAGTTGCCAAACAAACACAATAAACGATACACAAGATACAAGCTCAGACGAGATTTTAAAAGGTACTGACAATGAAGAAATAAAACATCCAGAGAAGCTGGTGATTTGTCCGGGCTCCAGGGAGAGGAGGTACAAATGTGACGAATGTGGCAAAAGTTTCTTTCAGCTCTGTCACCTGAAGAAGCACAAGTTTACACACTCTGATCTAAAGCCTTACTTATGCACAGAGTGTGGTAAAAATTACAGCTCCCAAGAAAACTTCAAGGCCCATCTTCTAATGCACAAGGGAGAGCGGCCATTCAAGTGCCAGCAGTGTGATAAGAGCTATGGCCTGAAACGTGACCTGAAAGAGCACGAAGTTCTCCATACGGGAGAGAGGCCTTTTGTCTGCGATATCTGTGGGAAGGCGTTTGCCCGCCGGCCATCACTGCGTATTCACAAGGAGGCCCATCGCGCTAAGGAGGAGAACCACTCAGCTCCTAAGATCAAGTGCCCCGTCTGTGATAAAGAACTTGCCAACTGGGGCTCGTTGAGGAATCACACACGTTTGCACACAGGAGAACGTCCTTACGCCTGTCCCCATTGCAATAAGACATTCCGACAGCGGGGGAACCTGTTAGGTCACCTACGAATCCATACGGGGGAAAAGCCTTACAAATGCACCCATTGCGAACAGCACTTCTCACAGGTTCCCGAGCTCCGCAGGCACCTCATATCCCACACGGGTGAAGTCTACCTCTGCCCAGTATGCGGCAAAGCCTTGCGAGACCCGCACACCTTACGGGCCCACGAGCGCCTACACACGGGAGAGAGGCCTCACAAGTGCGAGGTGTGCGGGAAGGCCTACACAATGGCCACCAAGCTGCGGCGCCACATGAAGTCCCACCTGGAGGAGAAGCCCTACAAATGTCAGACATGCGGCGCCGGCTACACTCTAATGCAGAGCCTTGTTCGCCACCAGCTCTCCCATAAAAAGAGAGGGAAGACATCCGGGGAACTGGCCGACGCTCTGGCGGCGCTGGAGTCTGGCCACCTCGCACCGGCCCGAGGCAGACCACGAAAGACCCCTCGCAAGGCCGAGGTCAAGACGTGGGTCCATGTCCCCGATGAGGATGTCGACAGTCAGACAGTAATGTATGTTCAGGCTATCGAGGACTTAACACTGCCTAGCTCGGGTGAGGTAACTATCACCACCTCCGGCTCTTATCAAGACAGCGCCGCGTGTTCTGTGGTAACGGGTGAATGTTCGGAACAGGACGGGGGACAGATCCAACTAAGTGAGAATCTCATTGAGATCATTGTCTCCGACTCGAACGATAAGTGCATTGTGGTAAAGGAGCACAAAACGCACAACAACCTCGTGATTCTACATGGAGATGAAGGATTAGGATCTGTGGCAGAGGTCATAGAGATTGTGATTTAGTACTGCAAATTACGCCGTTTTTTGTTTTCTATTGCTCTTTTTTTGCAGTCTCTCGAAATAAAACTGATTTCAGTGTTATAACAGAATGTAAACCTTTTTAGCCTGCGAGGTGTTCTGTTGTTTACTCTCAATAAGTCAATAAACTGTATAGATTTAATAATACATTCATGTCATGCATAGTCATGAATTGTGATGTCACCTAAAAAGCCCATATATATGACTGGATACAATAGCCATGGCCATAACGTAAGATGTCAGCAAATATTGACCAACAACCCGGGTGGACCTTGTCTACCATGTCACAATCTGCAGCAAATGTTCTTTTCAAGGACTGCATGAGACTACCAGTCCTTGTATTTTGGGAAACTGTTGCTTGCAAATGCAATAGTGTGCTTTTTTATCTGAAGGTTTTTATGAAAGCTTTTCGAAATGGCTTTAGTGTGTTTGAACAAACAAGATATGTAAATATTGGCTTTAGATAATCGTTACTGTTAAAGATGATGATTTTAAGAACTTTACCTCTGGTGCTTTTCAAATGTTACATGTGTTTTTGAACACAGCATTGACGTTTCACTCTTTATTCAATGCGTCATTCAATATTTAGGGGCAAATATTTAGATTGGGACAGTCCAACACTGAATCAATAAACATTCTGCTTTGGAACAACTTTAGTTTTTGCCTGTATTTTGTCTTTATTTCGCCTGTATTTCGTCTCATATAATATCATTGTTAAAATTAGCTGATAAAAGTATATAAAAAGTTCATTTATTGTGTATATTTGTTTTAACTTTTCAATAAAGTTTGAGTAATTTCATATTATTTTTATACATTTGACCCTGACCAAAAAAAGCTATTGTGTATAAAGCTTCTACATTTTAAATATTCAGTAAAAAGAAAATAATCAAAAGAACAAATGACATCATCAAATTGGGAGTTATTGTTAGAGCAGTGGTTCAATATTAACTAGTTGGTTCATTGCAACGGAAAACGGGGAGTTTCAAGGACGTAGTAGATTTTGAGTGGGAGAGATGGTTTGGTGATGTCCAAGATTTAGCGAGTTCTGTTCATATAGCTAAATTAACTAGGAGTTAATCCATAACAATGGGTCGACTACCTGCAAGTCTTTTTTTTACAATACTTTTTTCATCAACGCTTCAGGTCACACTTTGTGAAAATGGTAAGATACCAGCTTTTATTTACTAACCACGAAAGCAGAAATGCAAGCAAATTACATGATATTTTCACTCTGAAACTGTCTATACTTCAAAGTGTTACACATTCATGTATATTATCTGTTAACTCTTATATTGATAAAGATTTAAATATTTGTTTATAGTATTTTTGGACAGTATTGAGGCCTCCAAGGTTTTTATCCGCGATAAACGGGCAAATTCCCTGTTTGAGGAGCTAAAACCTGGGAATATGGAACGGGAGTGCTTAGAAGAGATTTGTGACTTTGAGGAAGCCCGTGAAGTCTTTGAACAGATTGACAAGACGGTGAGAAAATATGGCTTTTTGCAATTAAGTATCATGAAAGAAAACGTATATTCACATTTTGAACGGATATACCAGTAAAAATATATTAAAAAATATAAAGTTTATGTGCATTAGAAAATATAAAGTTTATGTGCATTAGAAAATATAAAGTTTATGTGCATTATAAACTAGATTTTAGCCTTATGAATATAATTTCTTCCTTGAATAACTCTTCATTTATTTTTCTTAATATAGAACCACTTTTGGGGGCACTATTTAGGTAAGTCTTTTATTTATAACTTACTTCTATGAAAAACCATACACGTGCAATATGTGCAGTCTTCAGTCGCAAAACCCAAGTAAATAGATGGTATTGAACCAGAACAAAGTGCAACTTGGATGTGAGGTCTATTTCAGTTGATGTTTGATATTCAACGGCCATCAGACTTTCAACGGTTGGAAAACATCCCAGTCCCAAAAGTCCTGTTAGCTGAAACTTAAAGGAAAGGTTGCGTTCCCCTGCCCATATGCTACCTGAATCAACCAAAATGTTTTGTCATGGAATGGATTGTTCTGACTTAGACTGTTAAGATAGTGCAGGACAGGAGGCATGTTTTTCTGGGAAAATGCTAATTTCCAGGGATTTATAGTAGAGAAAATAGTGGAGACCAATTGATCTTTGAAAATGGCCAAATTGACAATTATGCTAAGGGGTGCCTCGCTTGGGGCTAGAAATGGTACGGTCTGGAACACAATGTGATATCACCAAACATTGGGATAAAAAGTGAAAAATGAAAATAAAGCATTGTGTAGATATGCTACATTTACTAAGTGGCATGCTGTAAAGGCCAAGGTCCAATATCAAGCTGATTAAACAGTGAGGTTGTTACTCAAGTGGAACTTGTATTGGAGACAACAAAATGCCACTATAATAGTTATTCCAAACAATGCCACAAACGCAACCGGTACAATGTTTGGGCTTACTTAGAAATCTCATTGGTTCTGAAAGTAGAAGCACATTTGTCTTTTAAAATATCATAAAAAAAATCAGAAATACACTGTAGGCATTTTAATGTTTTAAAGGACTATTGTAGCCAAAACAGCAAATGTTCAATGGAATTTCTATATTAGTATAGAGATTCTAGCAACCATCACTCATGTGTTCCAATGGCACATTGTGTTTGCTAATCTCTGTTTAGAATTCTTTTTAGAATGTTTTTGCACTGAATTTCTGACACTGATTTTTTTTGCACTGAATTTCTGACACATAATTTTTTTGCACTGAATTTCTGACACTGATTCTTTTTGCACTGAATTTCTAACACAGAATTTTTTTTTGCACTGAATTTCTAACACAGAATTTTTTTTGCACTGAATTTCTAACACAGAATTTTTAGACACTGAATATTGTATGCAAATAAATTCAGTGCTAGAAATTCAGTTTCAGAATCTGGTGAGACAGATTTTCTTCCATACAAACTGGCTCTAACCAGAATAGGAAGATGAGTGGAAGGCACCAATTCACAACTAAGCAAGAGGACAAATACACTCGATCAGCAACAACATTATGAGCACTGACATGTACAGTGAATAACAGGAAGGAGAAGTGGGTAACCGGCAACAGGGTCATGCTCATTGATGCATGTGGGGAGCGAAAGCTGGCCGGTGTGGACCGATCTACAGACTAACTAATATAGCTCAAATTGCTGAAAATGTTAATGCTAGTTCTGACAGAAAGGTTCAGAACACACAGTGCACCACAGTTTGTTGTGTATCGGGCGCAGACCAGTAAGGTGGTTGTAATGTTACGGCTGATCGGTGTACATTAGAGTGTCTAGTTTGAGAAAGATCTCACAAGTCCTCAGTTGGCAGCTTTATCCAGTAGTACCCGCAAATCAGCTCAGCAGTGAAAGTATGACTCAGGGAGGCTGCCAAACTAGGGAGAATTGCATAGAAAAAGAAAAATCCTAGACTGGCCAACAAAATTGTAATATAAAGATGGGCAAAAGACCGGATACTAGACAGAGAAATAACTCAGTGGGTTTTGCAGGACCTGTAAATCTGGCCCTAATGACATTGTTTTGAATAATGTCCCCAGTACTCAAAAAAATCTTTGAAATTGTGGCACTCATGCTGTATTTTGTTCACCGCAAACAGTGTCTTGATAAAGTATTCAAACAGTAATCAGTTTATTATCGAATTAACTGCTTGCCACTAATTATTAAGACTGTTATTATCCAGTACAAATGGTAAAATCTCATCCTGTTAAATATTTTTATTTAAAACACTGACACTCAAAATAATTTTATGGGAACATTAGTTTTATGTTGTTTAAAGACAATTTGTAAGAAGGCAAAGGTAGGCCAACAATAACTTTGGCGTATAGCCACTGTTTGGGAGTGGGGTATGGTTGCACCAAATATTAGTTGTAGGATGGCAAGAAATAAGCTATTAGTCGAGAAGGACCATCTAAAAGCATTAGAATGATCCATCTGTGTAGGAAAATGTTTTTGTGGTCAAATTAAACCAGTCGGGAATGGCTAATACTATCCATAACACACTGAATCCCTATAGTGTAGTAAGATGGTGGCAGCTTTTCAGCAGGGACTGGGCATTTTGTTAAAAGATTAGTGAAAAATAGGTAAATACTGCTGGAGAACCTGCTTCAGCCCGCTAAATTATGAAACTTGGAAGGAAATGTACCTTCAATCAGGACATCACTAGAGTAGCTTTTGTACATACAGATAAATGTCTAACAGGTCACCATGTCAATTACCTGATCTCAATACCATTTGAGAATCTGTGGCACTGTTAGAAATTAAGGTCTACAAGTGTTGATCAACCAACCTGAGCAAATTTGCTTTAAAGAATGGGCCCAAATCAAAGCTGGCACATACTTTCCAAATGACTTAAGGCTGTTATTCTTTTCCGTGTTTACATCTGTACTGTCTTTGGCAACGTCAAGCAATTTGAGGCGGGTTATGTCATTCATGTTTGTCTTCTTTACAGCCTGCCACGGTACAACTCTGAAGAGAACCAAGGACACTTTAAAAACTTTAAAGATGTGTGTGGACATGCAAGGTAATAACTTAATATGGCAGTGATTTCTGTACAAAATACTATGTTCGTGTTAAGATCACATCAGGTGTAAGGAATTTATCAATAAGCTGTTAAGACGTGGGTTTATAGCTCCAAAATGATGCAGGCTTTCACCTTGCAGGAAAGTGCTTATTGGAAAACGGTATGAACTACAACGGTACAGTTTCTACAACTATCTCTGGAAAAACGTGCCAGTACTGGACCAGTAACTTCCCACACAGAATTACGTATGTATGACTGGCCCCTTAACTTGATATGTGCAAAGCAATCCAGTGTCCACTGCAAGGTGGCTAATAATATCTCTTCATAGGGAGTTTAATACTTCGCTGGATAAGACCTTGACGGAGAACTTTTGTAGAAACCCGGACAATACTCCAACTGGACCGTGGTGTTTCACCAGGGATCCCACAGTCAGGAGAGAGCAATGCCTCATTCCACGATGTGGTACGGTTTCCCTACTGCAAATTAAAGTACAATTTGTTGTTGCTGAGCTGGGAGAATTTGTACCCTGACAATGTGTGGTAAATCTTTGTTTGACAACATAGAACATAGCTGGTCGTTTGATGTAATATGGGTTAGCAGTACTGTTTTGTGCTTCCTTTCCCGATACAGGTGAGCCTTTGGTACCCACAAAAGTAGTACCTATAGTGGATGTGCAGGCTGAAAATGCAAAGGACTGCCTACTTAATAATGGCTTAGATTATACCGGGGATCTCTCTGTTACCATAAATGGCCAAAAGTGCCTCCCTTGGGCATCCCCAAAGATATTGGCACTAAGCAAAAAAAAAGATTTTATCCCCGAGGTCCACCTGCTTGGAAATCACTGCAGAAACCCTGACGAAGATATGGAGGGGCCCTGGTGCTACGTGGACCAGCTTGGAAATGTCACTATGAATTACTGTGACCTTAAGCTGTGCGGTAAGCTGTTTCAAACTTTCAGAGCATTCTTTAAAAGGACTTTTTTTCTGAAACCATTGATTTCTCTTTAATCCACCTGACAGCACTAAAAGGAATAGAGTAGCCTGCCTTTTCAGAGTTATCCTAGCCACTGAACTTTTTAAGGTTTTTAGACTGGGTCTCTGTATAATCACTTTGTGACACCTATAAATACAAGTGACTTATTGGAACAGACGTATAGGTGTCATATGCTATTAACTACGAGTGCTTGACGGCTGTTCCCTTTCCAGATGACCCTTTAAATCAATATGAGGACGATATCGGAGGGAGGGAACGATCTGTTCTCAGTGGGCCACAAAAAACCTTCTTCAGCCCTCGGAGCTTTGGAAATGGAGAGTTGGGTGAGTAGGATAACATTGGTTCAGAAGAAAATGTGCAGCAGATTTATATTAATTACACTGTTCTTCACTGTCAGTATGCGGAGTGCGGCCCTTGTTTGAGAAGATAAGTAAGAAGGACAACAAGGAAGACGAACTGCTGGAATCCTACCAAGCGCAACGTATTGTAAAAGGGATTGATGCTGAAGTGGCCAGTGCACCATGGTAATACTTCAGATATTCAAAATACCACGTGCTGTGTTACATACCATCACGGTGGTCATTGAGTATTAGAGTTTTGGAGTTCTTAATGCATTACCCAATGACACTGATAATGTCAATGGTTGAAGAGGAAAGGCTGAAGTAGTAGTACAAAACCAAATCACATTTTTATAAAAAAAATTGCATAGCATACAGTGAGATAATTATGCATGGGCATGAGAGTAACCAAGCAACACTCGTCATATCACCAGATTCATTCTAAAATGATCGTCAACCATTCACCAGTACCGCTACCACCTTGTGAAGTTCATTATTATTAGTTGTCTAATGGACAAAAGGCTGTCCAGAATGCTGGCTGTAAAAGAAATAGCTGATAATTAAGGCTTCGTTGATGGCAGGCAGGTGATGCTGTACAAGAAAAGCCCCCAGGAGCTGCTATGTGGGGCCAGCCTGATAAGTGACGAGTGGATCCTTACTGCGGCTCACTGCATCCTTTACCCACCGTGGAACAAAAATTTCACAATCGATGACCTTCTGGTCCGCCTTGGCAAGCACAACAGAGCTAAGTAAGTGGTTGTCTCTTGTGTCATAAAAAGCTTTGCAAAAGTAGACCATTTCTCTCATATTACTAAATTAGAACTGGGGTCCGTTGAAATGTCATTCTGTTGGATGAAACTTCAAATTCATTATTGTAATGTTTATGCTGTTAAATAGTTGAGAAAAATTGCATACTGTGCATACATTTAAAGAAATTGTCCTAAGAAGTATACCGTTGGCCTTTAACTGAAACATTAACGTTGTCCTTCACGGTTGTATTCCTACACATAAAATATATAATCCAAGTGCTTCTCTTAGCAAGAGAACAAGTACATTAGACTGTCTAGTTTGAGAAACAGACTCACAGGCCCTCAACTGGCAGCTTAATTTATTAGTACCTGCAAAACAGTAGCCTCAACGTCAACAGTGAAGTGGCGACTCTGGGGTGCTGGCCTTCTAGGCAGGGTTGCGAAGAAAAAGCCATATCTTACACTAGCCAATAAAAATATAAGATTTAGATGGGCAAAGGAACAGACAGAACTGGACAGAGAAAGAACTTTTCACTAATATTTTTTTTACGTTGTTTTTCTACTACACACATGATTTCCTCAAAGCCAACTTATGGAAATCTGTAACTGTAAACCTGTTTGTAATATAAGATATAAAAATGGTTCTGATTAAATAAAGATGTCAAGGTGATAACTTAAAAACAAATATATAATTGCACAAAGGGTTCTCCTTGGCTGAACCAGAACTGCATGCGTGTGTTTATCCCAGGTTTGAGAGGGGCACGGAGAAGATTGTGGCGATTGACCAGATTATTGTCCACCCGAAATACAACTGGAAGGAGAACCTGGACCGGGACATCGCTCTGCTGCACTTGAAACGGCCCGTTGTGTTCACAGACCAGATTCACCCTGTCTGTTTGCCAACCAAGAGGGTTTCTAAGACGTAAGAGATTAAAATAGTTCTAAGGTGTGACCAGCTCTTTCGCCTTTTCCCCTATACTAGCAGTGGCAGACACTTTTTTCAATTTCTCCTTTTAGACTGATGTTTGCAGGCTACAAAGGCCGTGTGTCAGGCTGGGGAAACCTTTTTGAGACATGGAGCTCCTCCGTTAAGTCCCTACCCACAGTTCTCCAGCAGATCCATCTACCAATCGTTGAACAGGATACCTGCAAAGCGTCTACCACTATTCGTGTCACAGACAACATGTTCTGTGCTGGTGAGTAGTAGCTCTCAGCTCTCCTCCCAATATGTTTTTTTACCGTATACTGCAGCTCATATTCTAATAGCTCCAGGAAACTTGATAAAAATGTATTTTTCAATAGGTGTTACCATACGTTTTAAAATCCCCATGTATTTTTCAGGCTTCAAACCAGGTGAACAGGATAGAGGTGATGCTTGTGAAGGGGACAGTGGTGGCCCATTTGTCATGAAGGTATACACCTAGAGAAAAATGTACCGCTTATTACATTTCTTGCATACCATTGTGTATTTCCTATTTATGTTTGATGTACTCATGAGAATTACTTTCATCCACAGAACCCTGATGACAATCGTTGGTACCAAATCGGCATTGTGTCTTGGGGAGAAGGATGTGACAGGGATGGGAAATATGGATTCTACACCCATCTTTTCCGTATGAGAAGGTGGATGCAGAAAGTTATTGACAAAACAGGTGGTGGTGATGATGAGTGATTATTAAGTGTTCTGCTTTCCACCACATGCAAGGAAACAGATGTAGTATTGTTGAAATAAACATCTCCCTCATCGTTGACATAACAACTAAGGAATTACGTCTATTTTGTAAAGCAATACTATGCTCAGTATTACAGTTTTTTTTGTCGATTTGGTACTATTATCGCAACAAAGTGGTAAAACCTCACAACTCTTAGTACAAAATTCCAAACTCATCACACTTGTGACGCAGTCAGTCTTTCATTCAAAACTTAAACATAAACATCTCTCACCACAAAAACAATGAAATGTCATGAAAACCTTTGGTTTAGTCACCAAAACACAATATAATGATATATTTTCAGTTTTAGTTGTTTTAACTACCAGGGAATCCAATAACAAACAATGCAAAATGCATGTTTCAAATCTCCCTTAGAAGTACTAAAAGTAATATGCTGCAGTACTGTAGAAGACAGTTTTCACATTAGGCAATACACTTACATTACCCAACATTTACAGTAATATCAATTAATTATTGTTACATCTATCCTGTAACATCTATCTTGTGTAATCAGGTTGTGATCAATGAAGACATCCTCTACAAGCATTTAAGCAAATTTGCTCAGATATAATTGTAACAAAGGTATACTCTCTACAAATGTTAACAAATACTGTAAATACAGTCAGACAAATTATTACTGTAACTACTGTAAATGAAAACAAAACATAGCATTTAGCACACATTACATTGGATCAAGCCTGTCTTCTCGTCCACATCACAATAAATGTCCTCATAGTTCATGCACCTTGGGAAAAACGTTTTGGCATGGCAAATCCATGCTTGACATTGGTCTACACTGATGCCTCACCCATGGCCTGAGGTTGGCGCCCACAGGGTTCCTTTATACGGAAAGTAATTCCTCAATAGGGTTCAGGCAAGTACAGTACGTGGGCAGGTAGAGGGTTATGAATCGGTGATGTTGTCACTTGGGTGAGTGTACCAGAAACCAGGCTCAGAGCTTTGTCACGTTTGTGGGATATATTCAAAGAAAACCAAGCAAGCAACGAACGGAAAACATATGCAGCTTTGAAATTAATATGTGCTTACCGTATCGACTTTCTAAAACACACAAAGACTCTATAAGGCACACTCACTGACACAAATGAACAATGACATCAACAATGCGTAACACTAAACAATGCAAAGCAAACTAACATTGAAATGAACACACTTACATACATCCACTTTAACTAAAACTGGTGTGTGCAATGACAACTCAAAATGAAGAAAAAAGTCGGACAACTAAAATAAAGCCTGGAGTGAGGACCTATTTTCCTCAACCCGTTACAGATGTGCCTGAAACCATGCTTGAACCACAACTGCATGGTGGAACCTAACATGGTCCCACAAAAGTACACAGGTGATCTTTCTTGCCGAAGGGTATGCAGCTATGCATGATAGTATTAAAGGTTGATCTTTTAGATTTGGATCAACTAATCTGCCAGCCTCTGCCATGGTAATGCTTCTGTTCACCACATGATCAGCTGCATTAGAGAAAACTGTTCTGCCTCCATCTTTTTGACGATCGACGTTTTGACAGGCTCCATGCCCACCTCTCAGTTCCCCCTGTTGGTGCCAATGCCCACCTCTATGACAGTTCCCATGCCCACCTCTATGACAGTTCCCATGTCCACCACCTCTATGACAGTTCCCATGTCCACCTCTATGACAGTTCCCATGTCCACCTCTATGACAGTTCCCATGTCCACCTCTATGACAGTTCCCATGCCCACCACCTTTTTCCGATCACATGTCCACAACCTCTTTCTATAATGTGTGGTCTATCCTGCTCCATGTTGAAAGAAAGTACAAGTGTTTACTCCCTCCCTTTTTATGGTGACTAATTGTGGTTACCACTTAGTGAAATTGATCAGCAATAACCAGTATTCATATGTGTGGTTATATGGAATTTGGATGTTCGTAATATCCGTCGCAAATACATTGGATTGATTGATATGCGCGTTTTTGTGGACGCTGTTTTGCTCGACACTCTTACCTTTACAATCATTGCGCAACATTCTTTGATATGCATTTCTAAATAAACATATGACATGCCAATCGGTAAATAGGTAACCCTGAACTTTTTTTTCGGGAAACGGAATGTGACCGTCACAAAAAGATAAATATTCTGCAGTGACTGTGACCCAGAGCTCAAGACGTGCAGGTTCATACAACTAGTGATTGTCAAGGAGACCGTGGATGTGGTTGTCAAAGAGACCGTGGAGGTGGTTGTCAAGGAGAACTCAACTCGCGCGATGTCGCGCAGAACAAAACCGGATGTTGGTGAGCAAACCAGCTGTCACCGACACAGCTAGCCTATCGAGCTAAACACATACTGTTACAATATATTGTTAAAACATACTGTTATCAAGCTTACGCCTGTCAGCGGAGATCAATTCACCAGATCAGTATACGGTATGTAAACTATTGTATTATTTGTTTGAATGACTTAATTTGTTTAATAGTGGGTTATTGTAGCTAGCATGGTTATTACGTGACATTGGACTAGCTAATTTAGGTTAGCCACATTGGCTGCTTTTAGTTCGCTTTGCAGCCTTAGCTTATAGTCGCCCAACTGTCAATTTAGTTAGGCAATTTAGTTGTACTGTTTGCTAAAATATTGCCAACCGGAAAGGTTAGTTAGCATGTAGCTAACGTAAACGCCACGATACATGATTGTTGATAACATGATTGTCGTTCATATGTAGTATATGATCCGTAAAGTTTAAAAAGGGAGTTAACATCGCCAAGTTAATACTATTAAATAGCTAGCTGCTGTAGCTCGTTTGTTATTTACCTAAATATTATTGTGTACTTATCGGTTACTACGGCAGTTCAGACCGACAATTTACCAGACACAATTTACTGACAATTCCTCGTTCACACTTGTTAGTTGTTTAACGCAACGCGGTACAGTAGCTATAACAAGCAAAAGGTTTGATATGACAAGTACTTTTTATATCTTACTACCTTTGAGTTCGAGTTTGTTTTTAGTGTCTCTGTCTTGCATAGTTCAATCTTTGCGGGAAGACTGACTGGGTCGATGCAGCCAGCAGGAACAACAACTGGTTTATGTGCTTTGCGTACTGTCTCTGCGTACTGTCTCTGCTTTGCGTACTGTCTCTGCTTTGCGTACTGTCTCTGCTTTGCGTACTGTCTCTGCTTTGCGTACTGTCTCTGCAATGCGTACTGTCTGTGCTCTCTGCAATGCGTACTGTCTGTGCTCTCTGCTTTGCGTACTGTCTTTGCTTTGCGTACTGTCTCTGCAATGCTACTTTCTGTGCTCTCTGCTTTGCGTACTGTCTGTGCTCTCTGCTTTGCGTACTGTCTCTGCTTTGCGTACTGTCTCTGCTTTGCGTACTGTCTCTGCTTTGCGTACTGTCTCTGCTTTGCGTACTGTCTCTGCTTTGCGTACTGTCTCTGCTTTGCGTACTGTCTCTGCTTTGCGTACTGTCTCTGCTTTGCTTACTGTCTCTGCTTTGCGTACTGTCTGTCATTTGCGTACTGTCTGTCATTTGCGTACTGTCTGTCATTTGCGTACTGTCTGTCATTTGCGTACTGTCTGTCATTTGCGTACTGTCTGTCATTTGCGTACTGTCTGTCATTTGCGTACTGTCTGTCATTTGCTTACTGTCTGTGCTTTGCGTACTGTCTATGTCTTGTGTTTATACGATACGTGTTCGTTCAGCGCCTACCACAGATCTCATTATATATCTTAGCTAGATGGGTGTGTTAAAAATTGCACATTGACTGAATTCAATCTTCTGACGTGCTCTGACTGCGCATGTACGAATGCGATTATCCAGTAGTGATATTTTAAGAAGCAAAATGTCAGAACACATTGCATCTCTGACGGCGAGAACTGTATGTGAGCCTTGCAGCAACATACAGAATGGGTAGCACAGCGACAAGTATGTTACCCCAGCCCGCGGTGTTTAGATATACAGTATATCGGTTCATCCATGAACAAACAAGTGTTTTTTTAAACCATACTCAGAGTAAGATTGACCTTTGTAGTTTGAATTTTATGATTCACGAGACATTTTTCCAAATCTTGATTGAATTGTGGAATTTTTGTGAAGATAAAAGAGGTTTCTTTCATCCATGCCAATTTGTTTCTTTCATCTATTCATCCTGCTTTTATCCATTATGATTTGAGTCGCATTTTTGGATTTATGACACCTTTTATGACACAACTAGTTTTCTTTCTAATTCAGACTTCGTTGATGGCTACAGTGGATATGAAAAGTCTGCACGCCCATGGAAAAATGCCAGGTTTTTGTGATGTGAAAAAATGAGACAAAGATAAATGGTGTCAGAACTTTTTCGACCTTTGATGTGACCTATATAACGTGAACAATTCAATTGAAAAACTAACTGAAATCTTTGAGCGGTGGAAAATAAAAACCTTACAATAACCGGGTTATTAAGTAAGGTGTTCATACATATCACTATTACATTATCTTAAAAGGAATTCAATTGTAACTAACTCTGAATGAGAGCATCTGCTAAATGAATAGAATCCTATCAGTACAGCTTCAAGATATTTAAAACAGTCTAAGTTGCTATGCTTGTTAAACAATTTTTAGCTGTTTGACTGTTTAACCCAATTGTGAATGTATTTTTCTTGGGCTTAAGCCACAGTCACATGAGGTGAACCTTATTGTTGAGACAGAATGTTGCAATGTCAGTCCTGTGGAATAGATCTGGATGTTGATGTACACACTCTTCTTCCTGTGACAGAAGGCTGGCCAAATATCCGACCAGACTTTGTTTTTGTGTCAAGACCCATAGTACACCACCATGTCTTCTGACCTTCTGGTTGACCTCAACGATGACCTTGTAGGAGATGAACACCCCAGCAATGCCCTGGACCAACTCAAGCTGTCTCCAATGGGGGACAAGCTGTGGCCCCCAGATGACTCCAACATGAGCAAGTCTGGTAAGGACAGGGAGAACTCAGTGTTTTTGGTTTTCTGGATAATTTGGATAGTTGCGAGAGCGAAACTCAAATCTTGGTCAAATAGAAGAATCACTGAAAATGTGTAGTGTTCTAACGAGCTCCTAATGCCCTACGACATAATCATTAGATCACTGTTTGAAAAGCCACATTCCTGGTGAAAGAATGTGCTCGCCTCTGTAGTTATCAATCAGAACATTAACCAAATCACTAAACAGTTGAGTAGGCTGTTTAGAAATCGAGTATTGTTGTTACTTCCTTAAACGCTATGAACGTTGTATAGCTTTCATTGGTCCAAGAGGAGAGAATAACAAACAGCCTAAACGCACTGAGCCTGTTGTTGCTTTTTACCAATTACAATGTGATTGCATATTGCCCTCTGATGCAGTGTGCATACGTTCATTCTGCATTCTGTCCGTACGCCAGAGTAGGCAGCGGGACTGTGTGGTGTCTGGTTTATTGCTGTTCCAACGCACACCCCAACCCCCTGGCTGAATTTGAGTTGACAAGTGGTGAGGGAGGAAGGGCCGATATGACGTTTTTCAGGACTAAAGTTGTCATCTGCAGCAGTTGGATTGACTGTGCAATTGTTCTCCTTCATGATTATCAAGTATCCTGGATTATGGTGTAACTGGATACTAAGATAAGGATAACGGTACAAGGGTTAATCACATGTGAAACTCACTCATGACCTGTGCTTTGGGCAAACGCACGCTAGTGACTCATTTCGTGGTAAAGGGCATTGCTTCACTCGTTCAGCCGTGCCCGGATATGGCCGCTGGCCAAAGTGCAAGCTGCAGACGATGCACTCTCTGTGTGGTAGCAAGTAAAATGCAATGTCCACTTATGTCTGTGTGAGTGGGCTCAAAGTGAGTGTGCCTTCAAGCTGATTCTTAGCAGTGAACGAACCCAGAAGCCAATGATTGGCTTTGGAATTCTGAACACTCCGCACTTCCTAATACTAGCCACCTTGTCGCACACCTGACTGTATCCCTCTCCGACCTCCCCACAGAGACGGACATATCCAAGCGGTTGGGGGAGGAGTCGCACCTGACTTGGGATCATCCGTACTATGATATCGCCAGGCATCAGATCGTGGAAGTTGCTGGTAAGATCAAAACCTCTACATGCATGGCCTTCTGCGCAGGATGTCCCCTTCTGTCCGCGACCCAGCTGACATCCTTTTCTCGGTTTCCTTCCCCCTGAAGGCGATGATAATTTTGGCCGGAAGGTCATCGTTTTCAACGCCTGCCGGATGCCTCCTCACCACGAATTGGACCACCACAAGCTGCTGATGTGAGTGCCTTTGCTAATGTTAACATCTCGTGTCGAACCCTGTTTACGGCACTACCGACTTAGTCGTCCCAGTATCTGAATATGTGTTTTCAGGAGTGACGACGGTTGATTTATCTCCTGTGTCTCCACTCTCCAGGTATCTGAAAGCCACCCTGGACCAGTATGTTGAGAGCGACTACACCCTCATCTATTTCCACCACGGCCTCACCAGTGATAACAAGCCTTCCCTCAGTTGGTTGAGAGACGCGTACAGAGAGTTCGATCGCAAGTGAGTCCCACCCCACTAAGGCCGGACAACCGGGGAACAGAGTCACCATGCAAAATTGGCCATTTAGGTTCACATGCCTAAAATGTAATGAAAAAGTGAATTGATTATTTCTCTTTTTGAATTTGTGCTCTGTTTTTCTTTTTACTAGGTACAAGAAGAACATTAAGGCCCTTTACATTGTCCATCCCACAATGTTCATTAAGACACTTCTCATCCTGTTCAAGCCTATTATCAGGTTAGCATGCAGACCCTGATGACCCCAGTTATAACCACTGCCTGTAAACCGTTCACCGTGTTTGATGAATTCATTATTTTTTAGCTTCAAGTTTGGAAGGAAAATCAACTACATCAACTACCTGAGTGAACTGGAGGATATTGTTAAGTGTGAGCAGCTGGTGATACCCGCCCGGGTCCAAGAGTAAGAGCAATTCTCCTAACAGATGTTATTATAACCGTGACTATGCAAGTTGGTGCTCTTCTGTCTGTTTGCAATCTCGTCAAGTAGATTTGAATGTGTGTGTCTTTCATATTTCTGTCCTTCGCTGTGTCTCTTTTTTTACTGTCTGTTTGTCTTACTCTCTCCTGCTGTTTTTCTCTTTCTGTTTCTTTGCGTCTCCCTCGCTGTCTCTCGCTCACTCTCCCGCTCTCTCTCTCTTTCTCTCTCTCTCTGTGGTTCTCACTCTGACTTTGTCTGTCTCCCTCGTATTGTCAGCTATGATGACAAAATCCGAGCCGCACTGAAACCATCAGTTCAGGAACAGTTGTCCCCTGCTCGTAGCCCACCACTGCCGAACCAACAGTTTGGTGTCTCCTTGTCAATGTAGGTAGTAGGACGAGTTAATTTTTACATCAATTTTACATCACTTCCTCAACATCCGACCATACTGTTGCCTAAGACGGCGTGACATGCATTTGAAACAATTCGTTCTTGTCGATCTTTCAAGACTGCGAGCGAGAAGTCCCGGCAACGAAACAGTACCACTGGTGATGAGAGACACAGTTGCCTTCTTGACAGAACATGGTACGCAGCACTGTTGCATATTGTTGTCTGTAGGTGTGTGTGTGTTAACTGAAGAGTAAATAAGGTTTATGCTGTATTTCCCCCTGTCTATTCTATAACTATTCATATCAGAATAATCATTTCACTGCATATATCTGTTGTCATAATTAAAGACAGACTTAGGGATTTGACACAGCAGAACCTACATACTTTCCATTCGTAAAAACATTTGGTTGTTGTAACCAATTATTTCCTCCCTCCCCCAAAATTGCCCTTAAAAGCAGATACTTTTTTGAAACCTAGATATTCGATATTCGGTTTCATTTCCAACATCGAAAACGTTTGGAAATTTGTCAAAGTAGCAGGTACAAACATCTCCTCGTTTTTACGTCAACTCTCCTCGTTTCCTGTTCTGTTTTAGGAATTGAAATTGAGGGGATATTCCGGCGATCAGCCAATGTGACACTCGTCAGGGATGTCCAGCACAAATATAACTCTGGTAAGAGATTTCCCCCAAACTTGTTATACTTCAGTTGATTTTAACGGGTCTGTGTAATCCCGTTTTACGAAGTCCACGAGTGAACTAATGAATCACTCCGGGCGGGACTTGTATGGTACCGTGTAATCATGCGTGTCTGTGGCTCCAGGCGAGGAGGTGAACTTTTTTCAGATGGAAGACGTTCACCTGGCAGCTGTCATCCTCAAGACTTTCCTCAGAGAACTGCCAGAGCCCCTGCTTACATACCAGCTCTACAATGACATTGTCAACTTCCACAGTAAGTCTGCCATGGACTCGCTGTATCTTCCGCATGGATTTTCTGTCTCTGTTTTTTATCACAGTGGGTGTTTGTAACACCAGTATGTCTGTTTACTTGTTTTGTATTTCTTACTCCTTAGGGGATGGCTGTGAATGATGCTATATAAAGGGTCTATTTGTTCTTCTCATTCCACAGATGTTGACAGTGGTTCCCAAGTGGCTTCCATCCGTTCCATGCTGGCCACACTCCCTGAGGAGAACTACGCCTCCCTCAAGTTCCTCATTGAGTTCCTGGCACAGGTATGTTCCACGTCGAGTCATGTGGCTTTATAAATACATGTCAGGAAGCTCTTCAAACTCTCCCATTTGTTTAAAACGGCATGTCGGCATGTCCCTGTGTCTTGGCATTCAGCTGTGCTTTTTGTCACTGGCTCCCAGTTTGAACCACAGTAAATCGACTGACAGAGTTGTTTCTCTGTGACGGGTGATATCCCATTACAAACGTGCACAAACGCTCCCCGTGTAGGTGTCTGCCCAGAGCGAGATCAACAAGATGAACAATGCTAACCTGGCGGTGGTGTTCGGACCCAACCTGCTGTGGGGGCAAGATGCCGCCATGACGCTCAGCGCCATCGGCCCGATCAACAACTTCACCCGGACCCTGCTGGACCAACAGCTGGAGGCGTTTTCCCCCTAAGGCACGTCCCGGTTCTGTGTTTCAAATCTCGACCCTGTCGTTAAATTGGTCCAGTGAAGTGTAACTGTTTCTTTTCAACCCAATGCCCATATCAATGTTGCCAAATGCATGACTGTGTTGTGATCGTGACTAAATACAGAGAGTAAGAGCGAACAGAGACGAAGGGTTCAAGAGGCCAAGAGACGCGGGGAAAAAAATATGGGTATGAAAGAAATCCCCTCCCCCGGATATATCTATTACTCAGGACGAGTTTGACACAGCGTACATTATTCGGTACTTTAAAATAATTGGGACAATCTGTCTAAACCAGTTCTTATTCATTCTGGTTTGATCATATTAAAGCTTTATTCTGATGGTACAGGTTTCAGAGAGCATTTATGTAACATTTTGTATCCAGGGAGCAAGGTATATATTTAATATGTATTTACTAGACGCGTCAATTCTTATTTGCATTGGAGCAAATATATTTAGAATTTCATAAATGAGTGGGTGGCTGTAGAAAAATTAGCCAGTGTATTCCAGTAGTCGGGAGAAATGAGATGAGATGGTTAGTACTGATGGAAAGATAGTCAGTTCGCATCCCAGAGCCATCCAGGTGAAAAGTCTACCGTTGTGCCCTTGAGCAAGTAGCTCTGTGAAAAGAGCCTCTGCTAAATTACTAAAACCTAATATGGATTTAATGGGAAGATATTATTTTGGAACATCTTATTTGAGAATTTTGGTCAGCATTAAAAGCAGAGTGTGTGCGCATTGACATGGCGGTTTTGTCACGTACCGCCTTTTAAACATTTCGTTTTTGTGACATAACATTGTTATCTATTCCTTATTTACATCGACACTCTGCATGTTTGTTGTCATTTTTTTGCATGAACTTAGCCTCGTCTTTATCATTTTTAAATCTTTTGTACAGGGAAACTATAAAAAAGTCAGCAATTCTTGATCATATAACTTTTCCGTTTCATGTTAGCCTTCATAAATGCTGGACAGTGTTTCATTATACATATCTTACTTGAGTTTGTGTGCTCCACTTTTGGCATTTAGCAGCTATTGAGAGGAGATCTCTGTACAATTGTAACAATGCTGATGGCTGTACTGTCTGTATTGCTGGTGAAGATCTTTATAAAGCCTTAATGCCAGTAGGGGGCGTAGAAGAGCTCCTAATCATGGTTAGATTGAAATGCTGTACACTTACAGACCCAGGGGACTCTCAGGCTATACTCTTTATGTTCCTTCTACATGTAAACTTTTACATTGTTTCTTTGCCTTATTTTGCTCATTGTATGGACGCAAGTCGCTTTGGTCCAAGTTCCAAATTCGGCTCAACCAAAGCATTCCGGTGGTATTCGAGAACACAAAAGATGGTTCCAATCCATACAATGATTTTAGCCCCTGAAACATTCATTTACAATGGCCAACCATTTCAGGGGTGCTACTCCTGCAGTTTGTAATCCTGAATGACTTTGTATTGAACATACCCTGAACGACAACATTGCTAACTTTATATGACTGAATAAGCAAGCAGGCTTCTGTGTTTTGTTTTCTATGTTATTAAAATGAATGGGTTTACTGTGCATGAAAATGTCCTTACCATGTCAATGGAACAACCATATTGACGTGTGGATCGGTGGCTTTTAGTAGAACATTTTGCTATCCCTTTGTATCGTTGTGCCTTATTGAACAAACAGGCGACTTCTCCCACTTGTCATATCCTGTGAAAATTGTGCCCATTTGTCCACCTCTACAGTACAATCTGTCTATAGGTATTGTCAATGATAATAGTATTTCCTGGTTGCTACCGTGAAAATGTCTCTTCGGGAGTATTTATTTTCCTCTGTTCAGGGTATTTTACGGCAATCTTTTATTTTCCAAGGTCTTACTTTTTTATATATGTTGTGGATATAAAGTGATAAATAAAAGGTGATGGTAAAAATTCTGTTTTGATTTATTATATGGGTGATTACAGAGGCTTACTCATTTGACGGTATTTATGATTCATGTTTTCCTGTTACGATCCCCACTCTATATTTCTGGGAAAAGGTGCTGTGCTCTATTTCCCAGTCTATTATGCTGGGGAAAGGTGCTGTGCTATATTCCCTAGTCTATTACGCTGGGAAAAGGTGCTGTGCTATATTCCCCAGTCTATTACGCTGGGGAAAAGGGCTGTGTTACGGATCAGATATTTAGGGTTATCTCTTAGGCTGTTTATGGAATACAAAATAGACCCTTTGCAATACAGCTTTTATTTCACATGACCATGCCATATTAAGAAAGTATTTGGGAAAATCGAAAGGACTATTCAAGATTGAAAGTGCAAATAATGTTAATCCTTTACAGATGAAATGAACTGTGGCTTTATATGGTGATTTGTAGGTGAGCAGTGAGATATTACGTCATGGGTCGAGACACACAGTACTTTTTGTCAATAAAGTTGTTATTCTAGATTCTAAAAAGAAAGCAAAAGTAGTTTAATCCTTCCTCTAAAAAAGCATTACAGAAACTTCTCTTTCAATACCGATACAGGCTTGTTTACTGTCTTAGGTGTGGTGACCTCTAATGTAGATAATTTTCCATTGGTAGTTAGGCTTCTTCACATCTGCTAAAACATTGCCTTGTCTGACTCTATAGATGCAATAAACGTTCTCTCTCGCACCGGATCGTATTAACACAAAATCTCTAGACATTATTTGGACAGCGTCCTTGATAAACTGAAGGTATTTGTCACCATGTGTTTGGTTATACAGTATGACAGCCAAGTGAGAAAGAATTTAGTATTTACACTATCAGACAAATTACGCAGCTATTCACACATCCCCACAAAAACTCCTGCGCCTTTCTTTTGGTAATGTTTTTTTCTGTAGTTGGGTATAGACTCTTACAGTGCAGTACCCCAACCAGTGATTACAAATCAAAGCAGTTTAAATTGAGAGACAGAACAGGCGACTGAATGCAAACAAACGATGAAGAAACCCTCCGGATGAACTAAATGGGATAATTTGTCACTGCAGAGAGTTGATCTATGCTTTTTCCTACTGCAACGTGTCCACAAATGCATCAAACTCATCCATGTTCTTCTCATACACTGCCAGTTTTTCAGGAAGAGAGTCCTGTTGGGAAAATGGAATGCATGGGTTACATACAAATACTGAAAATGACTCAGAATATTGATTTATTAGAAAGCTACCTGGCAGAAACTGTAAATCCACTTTTATATCAGTAAAACACCTCTTTGGCAACAAAACAGAAACTTCTTTTTGGCAGTGTTCGTTTTGGCAGCTATTTCAGTCTTAGGGGTTTTTATCAGTCTACTAAAAACCCTTCTGTCGTTGAAGAAAACCATACAAATGTTCACATGACACATTTAGATGTTGCCCTTAATATTATTTTAAGGAGAAATAAAACAACAACCAGTGCCTTTTTGGGGAAGAAGATACAGGAGTAAGTCTCACCAGGTCTTCAGCCATGGACTGAGAACTGACATCAATAGTGAGGCTGGACAGCTGTGGGGGGTTCTGGAACTCTCTGTAGAAGGTGCCGAGGTCCATGGGAAGGAGGTCATCCTTAGAGAATGCAGGCTTCTGGACAACACAGAACTAAACTCAGCAAGACCGAACAGTAACACATCCCAACGACAGACATCTATGATACAAAATGAGCAACTACGACTTTATATCAGCAGCACATTATATACTTCCCAAATAAGGTACGTTTTTAACATATTTGCAGGCAACATAGTCCTGATTTATTTGATGTTTGTAATTAGAGGAGTCAGAGGTCAGAGATGAATAAAGAAAACGTTATTTCCATAAGCTTAATTCTCTCTGCATCTAAAGCATTTATCTAAGATGTTCAAAGCTGTTAAAATCCCTCCCTTTGTTGCTATAGCTCCATGGATATCATTTTGGTTTTCATTACGTCTTGCGACACGCTGTCTTTGTCTCTTTCGCCTTTGGTGTTTTAGCTTTGATTTCTCGTGGTCAGTGACGAAGACCCACGGAGACAAGACAGCATGAAAAGACTGTCTATATGACCACTGTTACATTTTCTATTGCTTACCTATCAATCCTCCTAAAATGTAGTGTTTTATCAAAGGCGGGGGGGCAGGGCACTTACAAAGTCCACCATAACGAAGTCATCCTGTGCCGGCCCTCCACTCTCACCAGAGCCCTGGGAGTGCAAACTGCCCTGTAGTGGAGAGGAGGTGGATGGGGACACGGGGGGCTGGACCTAGGAGAAAAGACGAACGTGTCATGACATCACAAAACTAACATGACATCACATCAGGCGCAACATCGTTCTCCCTAAGGGGCATGATTAGTATTCACGCGGTTCTTCGACTAACCATAGGGTCATTCTCCTCAAGGTCATAGGCTCTGGGAGCAAATGCTGCGAACGGCAAGTCGAGACTCGCTGTGGTCACCTGCAATGTAAACGGATTATCTTCACAAATAGCTTACACTCCACAGCTTGATACTGCCCTCAACTGTAAGATTTAATGTTGGTCAGAGAAAAAGGTTGTCCCTACCTGTGTTCCGGGCTTGTTGACAAACGCGCCCACTTTCCTGGTGAAGGTGGTCTCCAACACGTCGCGGGGACAGACGTTCTTCCCATCAGCGCTCCTTGACAAGGCCTCAGCATCCTCGCCACTTTTGACGGATGAAATGGCAAAGCGTTTAAAAAATAATAAAAAACACAACAGGTTTCTTCCTCGCGGGAATTGTTTTACGAGTGACCGCAATGAATGTGGCGGGCGGACGGCTTACCTGCTGGAGGGCGCCGCCGGAACGTGGTCGGCAGGTTGGCAGGAGGGTGCTCGTCTGTGTTCCGCCTGGGCCCCGTGACAAGGCTGCACAGGCACCTGCTGGGGTAGGCCCCCCTCCTTCCCTGGAACCCCCATCTACACAGGACAGGTGAAAGGTCGTCGTTAGCCGTTTGTTTACTACTTTGTGTTATGTCAAATTCATGCATAAAAAAAACTCTAAAATACATGTTCCGATTATTTATTATCTTATGCCTGTTGATGCGTGCTCTGTTGGATTTCTGGCAGGGTGTTTGTAAAGGCACTTCGTGACAACTGTCAACTGTAAAAAGGGCTTTATGAAATGAATGTAATTGATTGATTATGCCGGCGTGTTTAAAAACCTGGTAGTGGGACAGCAGAATAGGACCTGACAAGTTCAATACCTGGGTGGTCACCTGGTGTGTGTTGGCAGCGTTTAACATGGAGGGATGGCAAAAGTCGGCAGCTCCAACAAGCACAGGAGGCTGATAAGAAAGACGAGAGCAGTAGAGCTAAGAAAAGAGAGGAGAAAGACAGGAAGGAGAGAGAGGAGAGATATAGAGAACAGAGTGAAGAGAAAGTAATACCGAGGAAACAAAGACAACGGGGTGAGAGTTGAAACAGAGGAGATAAAAAATACAGGGAGAGAAGAAAAGAGACAGGAGAGAGAGCTAAAACGTGAATCAGCCCGTAGAAGAGTTGCGATGGAAGCAGCCAACAACAAAAAAGTATAGAATTAGAGAGAATGACAATAAAGAGTAAAAGCAGAGCTGAGTCAGGCAGATCTTACTAACCCTCCTAAGAAACGAGAATGGTCAAATATCCCCTGCTCAAATGTTGCATACATCAACTAACGGATGTGTGGCACAACATGGAAGGTGCCATCGACTGAAAGATTGCTATAATATATGGTGCGTCTAGCTAATACAATGTCTGGATATGTTGTTTTACTGCAAGATCTGGGCAGAAGGACATGCTATGTGTTTACGTGTTATAATTTCCAATAACACAACCCTAGGTGTGAGTTCACACAAAACAGTGGAAATGTCCTAACTGGACATAACAAATCAAAGATTGTGGAAGCAGCCACAGGCTCCAGAAACTCTTTGGTATCGTCTGTTCTCCTCATCTCTGATGCAGCCAATAATATTGGATCTGACTTCACTGTTGTCGGCTTACAATGTTCGGAATCTTTTACACGCCTTGGATGTGCACCGCAAAAATGCTTTCCAAATAAAATCGGCAAGTTACATTAAAAAGATTAAGGTTAGAAGTTCTCCTGCAGCAAATCAATCCCATCAATCCTGTTAGTGTTATATTTAGAAAATAAATGCTATATTTGTTGACTTGCATTGAATCCTCGTATCCTTTTGTTACTTTCAAAAAGGTACAGTAGAAGGAAACAGACGGAACAGCGCTGGAACACCTCAGGCATTGTGAGTGAAGTAGTCACATGCCCCAACACGTTAGACTCACTTGGTGTGAGAAGCCCAAGCCCATCACCGGGACCTTCAGAGTATCCATCATTGCAGGTTTAGGACTCTTTAAACGGGCCTTACTTAGAGTGGAAACACACTACACAGGCAGCACAGAAAAATGGAAAGTGAGAAAGAGAAAGGGGGCAAGAAATAAAAGCACTTGTACAGAACAACAGAAAAGACAGACGTATTGAGGCCACAGGAATATGACGTATTTGCCACAGGAAGCCACAGGGACGGCAGAGTTTTGGGTTGGAGAATACCAAGCCACCAGATCAAAGAAAAAAGCCACAAGATACAGAAACACACAGTTTCGGACATGTGTATTTGAATATGGTGCAAAACGAAACATTTATAGAAACGCAAGACTCAGAAGAGTAAATGATTGCAGTGGGTTGAAGTAATTGTTGTAATTGATTTTCCAAATTCTTAGGGCCTGTACACTGGCTTATAACTTGTTTGTTATTAGGATACCAAGTTAGTTCACATTCAGAAATGGTTTTACTCTGTTTGTTTTTAGTCTCAACAGAGACTTATAGTTACCAGTAGTTTGCTGACATTAAAAGCACGGGAAAGCAGGGCTTAGTCCCGTTCAAATTAAATGTTTGCTCTCCTCAGTTTTAGTTTTGTCTCAACATAAAAATGTCTCCTAAATTCCTAAAAAGTTTAAATTAAGTTGTCACAATTGAGGCATTCGTGGTGAGTGTAGGGGGATATTAGAAGTTAACTAAATGTGGCTCCTTTAGGACATTACACACCTGGAGCAAAATGAAGAAGCGAAACGAAAAAAATATATTGCTTGCTATGTAAGTCAGCTTTGCAAAGCAAAATTTGGGTAGTCTTTTTTTGAAGATCTGTTCATGCTCGAACCAGAGAAACATTTTTCTCATACTCTCACAGTCCTTAAAGTGTTGGTTGGCAAACTCCAGATGGCATGTTATTTTCCTTTTATCAGGAGTGGGTTAGCCAATCTACCATAATGGCTTGATTGACAGAGTACTATTTGGATGGTTGTCTTCTGGCAGAATCTCTCATCTCTGCAGAAAATCTCTCTATCTCCGTTAGAGTGGACATTTGGTTCTTAGTCACCTCCCTGATCAAGGCCCGCTTAGGTTTTGCGGGAGCGCCAGCTACAGAAAGTTTCGGTGGTTCCAAATTTATTCCATTTTACAAGATGGAGTACGCTGTGCTTCTGGGAACTGTGAATGCTTGAGCATTTTTTTATTATAATTTTACATTCTGACATTTTGTTAAATTATATTGTTTCTTGTTGTTCAGTTCTCTTTATTCTTCAAAATCTGAGCTTCTATTTAGTATTTTTGTTTTCATGAATGTATTCACTATTTTCAGATTTTGGTTTTGTAAGACAAACAACTTGTTTCACAGCAACTATTAATTTAGTAAGACAGCTGTGTCTGCATCTTCATTTGCATTGTAATAGGTAAATACCGTGTCTATCTTGAAACTAATATTGGCAAATTCATTTGTTTACTGTTAATGCTGCATAGCTTAGGCTACATGTCACAAATCAACATGTTGCCTAGAAATCACTCAATGGTCTTGCCATTTTAACTTGATGTTTCTTCTTATAGAGTGACTATGAGTAGAATTCAACACAAGCAAGTGATAGCTAGCAAAGTGATAGCAAGGTGCTCCAAGCCCTTATCACACCAGCAGTAACTGCTTTGCTTCCTAATCCCCATTGTCTAATTTGAAAACAAGGGTGGGGTGCATACATACCTGTGAGGGTGGGGACGTGGAGAAAGAGGTGGTGCACACTTCCTGAGAATCCTCCACCCCAGTGTATCCTCCCTCCTCTTCTGCTGGCGCTCTGGAAAGACAGGGGGAAAACAAATATTCCCAGAATTTTGCACAAGGCTTTATTTTATATCTTAAAACGATCCCTGAACTAAAACAAGCCATGCAATCCGCAATAGGTCAGTGAAGCTAGTTGTTTGTATTCCAGCCAACCTACCTGTAGTTACATGGGTGCATGTGTCCCATGGTGCCAAAGGGCCGCTCAACAAAATGGTCATTAATTATGCCCATAATCGGAGCCGTCCTTTCAAATTGCCTGTGAGATTATGAATGTAAAATAATTATTCAGGAATAAGATGTTTGTACTGGTTTAACATGGCTATTTCAAAAGCAGTGTGCAAAGTGTGCGTAAGGGTCGATTCAATATTGTGAAGAAAAAAGCTTCACTTTCTGTACCTGGTGGACATGAAGGCCAGGTTTGTCCTGTAAGCACAGGACAAGGTGATGGTTCCAACAGGAGTTCCCACAACACCAACACGTACTGTCTGAAAACCTAAATAAGAGCATGCAGAAAAAACGAATGTCAAAATATTCTCAGCCTTATTCACAGCCCACTTGCAAGACAATGTAGAAAATGTATAAAACTGAAGAATAGAGCGGACATGGTTACCTTCTCCCAGTCCTGTGAGCTGAACCTCTCCAAAATATATCCTGAAAATGAATGTTTATATATTCTTACTTTTTTTTTACATTTTTGCAGAATTATTTTCCTTAGATGGATCATCTGTTTTTCAAGTGTCCCCAATCAAAGGAAAGTGTGTCCCTATTATCTAAACATATAGACATTTTATACAAAAACTATTTGTATAAAATTTATAAAAACGACTAGGTGTTTGTAAAAGCACTTTGTGACAATTGTGCTTGCAAAAAGGTCTTCATAAAATGAATGTGATTGATTGACTACTGCAACTTAATGAAATAGAACTAAATGGTAAAGCTAATGTGGCTAGATTAGCCAATCAGCATCTAAAGACCACCCACGTGCATTGACTAATTTTCTTTCATGATATTATGAAATAAACTTAATAAATCATTACTGACTTAATAAATCATGAATAAACGTAACTTTATATTACTAATATTACTTAATAAACTTAGCAGTACTAGTTGATCCTATGATGAAAACCAATGCCAATGTGTAGCATAAAACAAACCAACCTGTATAGTATAACATAGTCATGTCCTTGCTTTCGGGAGAGTTTGTAGGCTGGAGTTACCCTGGTGATGGCCAGCAGTGACTTCAGCAGTAATGACAGGCGATTATAGACAGTGTAGGACACCTTAATATCTTTGTCGCATCTGAAAAATACAACATGTTTTAAGTTTGATATAACACATTACACATTATAGAACATTACAGGAAATTTTACAAAGAAATATATATGTATTTACTATTTTGAATGAATAGAAATGTCAATACCCCTGTGATCATCAAAAATGTCACAATATTATGAACCAACCATTATTACATTGTTAAATCAACCGACATTATGAAATAGACTATGAAAATGTAACGATATTATGAAATACAAATTTTTATGAAAAAATACATTTGGAGTATTATTATGGATTATCATACAATTATTTTGAAAAGTGTAATTATAAAATAATAATTTGCCACTAAAAAATATTTTTTTATTTAAATATTTTATATTTTATTTTGACTGATTTGGTCATTAATCTTTTATGTAAAATGTTTTATATGTAATATATACATTTAATTATGCCAACATACAGTATCTCACAAAAGTGAGTACACCCCTCACATTTTTGTAAATATTTGATTATATTTTTTCATGTGACTACACTGAAGAAATGACACTTTGCTACAATGTGAATTAGTGAGTGTACAGCTTGTATACCAGTGTACATTTGCTGTACCCTCAAAATAACTCAACACACAGCCATTAATGTCAAAACCACTGGCAAAAAGTGAATACACCCCTAACTGAAAGCATACAAGCATCATAAGTGTGTAAGAGTAAATACATTTTTCATCAATATTTTTTTCCTTCCTATTACATTACAGGTCTGCAATTTGTTGATTTCTTTTTTGAAGATTCAAATGGGAAACATATGAAACAAATTTAGTGTGTTAAAAACCCAGAAAACATTTTTAACATTGGTTTCTATTAATACTGCTACAACAAGATCAAAATGGCTATCATGGTCCCTTACTTTTAAAAAACAACCATAAAGAAACTCTTCTCAATCATTACTTACTTCTCATTCATTTCAACACACCAAGTCTCCAATTCCATGGAGTCTCCCTATAGAAAACGATTTAAAACAATGTTATTCAAATTGTCAAAGTCAAATGGATTCAGTAATGAATTCCTAATGATTTAGCACATGGGTGTTAAGAAACATCTTTCACACCAGTCTGCGCTTTCTTACCTCTGAGGTCTTGAGGGAGATCTCAACACACATGGATCTCCCAATGCCGGGAAGCTGCCCAGCAAGAGCTTTCTTTGCCTCATGAGTAACTTCCGGGATATCTTTGATGGCAAGATTGAACTGATGAAAACAATTGAGTTTTTACAAAGCATCTACAACTGTTTTGAACAAAAGTGACATTGAGATATAAATGAGTTGGGAGAGAGGTCACATACCCAATCAGAGCCAGTAGGAGAAGATGAAGAGCGTGTGCATATTTTTTCTCCAAGTCTTGCTTGGACTATCACCTGCACGGTCTGATGACAAAGACATTTGAAAATGTTCAGTTTCTGTGAATAAATAATGTTAGGAACTCTAGAGATAACAATCTCCAGATAATCTAATAGTGAAAATCATGCATAAGGTATAAAGACCAGTACCTTTAAAGCGAAAAACTTAATAAACTTATCCAAGTCTTTTTTATCCTGAGGACTTAGATCACTGTCCATAATGAAATGCCCCTGTAATAAAGACACATTGTTGTGAGCAAAGACAAGTAAAATATGTTTATAACTGTAGGAAGGCTGAATCAATGACTTGATACAGTAAAACAAATATGAATACATTTTTGTCCGCCCCCTAGCTCTCTTTGCAACTAGGCAGTTAATATTACTGGACAATTACTTGTGACGTCCTTAGTTGTGCATCGTTACATAAGTGGAAACTAAGTATCAACTGGCCCAGAGGTTTCACAATTTCCATCAACAAAGTTTGCAGTATAGTTTCTATTAACTCTACTTATCCACTGCGGAACTGAACTCGTCTCTTGCAAGCATGTTGCAGTATTGGTTGTATTACTTTACATGGTTTTAAAAGGTATTATAACACTAAACAGATATAAAATATAAATTACCGGTTCAAAACAAGCAACAACAAAAACCCATTCAGAATGTGCATGCTCATTATAACTGATTTACTTCCTTATTCCATAATGCATTTTAAACAGTTTTTAATTATTAATGAATACATTTTAAACTATGAAACGAGTAATGTATAGGACATTTAATGTAGAAATAGAAGAGAAATACTCGAGTAATTAACAGTGACAATGTATATCCCTTCATGCATGTTCCTATAATACTAACAATCATAATCTATAATAACAATCAACATATTCTGCAATTGATCTTTATGTTTTGGCTACCAAGAACCCCTTTGATTAGGTTTATGTTTCGTCTTCATCTAAACCATGTATGTCGACAAACACATATCTGATCACACTAACAGGAAACAATTCCAGTTGCAAACGAGAAGCATGCTTTTAATGATGATGCTGATATTCTATGTAATTATAATAAAAACAACGTGTTATGACAAACCAATGTTGGCAAGCTGAATTACACTCACTAACTACATAACGACGTGTTTAGGCAAAGCATATCGGCTGTCACTAAAAGGAACAAATCTGCATTTGTTTTATATTGCTAGAATTGTTAGGTTGATGGCATAATGACATGAATGTATTCAGCTAGCTAACGCGTCACGTACGTAGCTACTTACATCGGAAATCCACAATTTGTACTTAAATGTTGCGGTGATTGCGTGCTGAAAGATGCAGCTCGTGTTACACATATAACCTAAACAGTATACATTATAAAAACAATGAATACGTTCAAAGGTCGCATTATGTTATTAAACCACCAGTCTCGGACAGCAGGTTAATGTTTGTTTATTTTTTTCTGGGGTATGACGTGTATCTAAAGCTTTACATTCCAATAAGTACTTTCAACTCCAGCACCGCCATGTTTGGTACACATCTCACAGGTTACATATCCTTCATATTATCATTCAAAATGTGAGAGTGTTTTTTTCACCAACTTGTTGTGGATTTTGTGCTAAGTTATAAATATTTGTTGGGTTTTTCTATAAACACGAATCTTATTTTTCCCAATGTGAAGCTAGTCGTCCGGGAAACGGACATGCGCAGTGAGCGCATTGTATCAGACCAGATGATACAAACATCCGGGTTAGCAGCACTAATACATCCGGATTAGCAGCACCCGACAACAACAATAAAAACAAGAGCCGGTAAGTCCACAGTCCGACGTGTTTTATAATCACCGTAACACAGTAAACGTAGCTGGCTTTATCAGTATTAATAATTTTCTTGTTATGCTACAGATTAAGGGTGTCCCCAATACTTCAGATATTCGTTCATTTCGTTGTTATTCGAGTCTTAATTCAGTATTCGGAAGCTGTGTATTTGTAATTCTTATGCAACAAAACTTTGCAATATAAGGCAACAGTACAATACATTTCTTTTGCTAAATATAGATATGAGATAGAGCTGATATTGTTCATATTTAGAATATAAACATATACAATATCTTGCTTTGTTTTAATGTATCAATAATATAGATATGAGATAGAGCTGATATTATTTAAAAAAGTATTATTGCCCGATAGGCTACCAAAAAATGGTTTACCGTGGAGGCACGACACGTTTGTTAAATTATATTCAAAGTCGAAGTATTTTTATAATCATATGTACCGAATGACATGCAGCATACTGAACAATGAAATCCTTGTGACCTGGCAAGCAACATGTACGTAGTTAGAAGAACAAAAAAACAAAATAGACATAGCTACAAGATATACATAATGGAATATGGACAGTATGCAGAACACAGAGAAAAGAGAGAAACAGTATTCGTATCGATTGATTAGTTAAGGGGCATTTCTTTCTTTGGAGAAGATACTGATTTAATGGATGTTTATATCATATTGATTCACTTGCATTTTTACACTAAGAAATAGCTGACTATCTATAGGCAGGCCATGCAGTAGCTTTTTATGTTTGGTTTTGATATTTGAGAACTAATATCTGTGTACTCGTTCTGAATTAATGATAGCAATCAACTCCTGCTGCGAACTCTAATTTAATGCATTTTGTCAATATTTTCTCTTTTTGCACCCAATAGAATGTACTTCAGTGAAAATGGCTATACCTATAGCCATCCTGGATTGTGACTTGCTGCTCCATGGCCGTGGACACAAAACCCTCGATAGGTTTGACATAGAAACCGTATCGGATGAGTTCCTGTTAACAACCTTTGGCTTCCCGAGGGAGTTCATCTACTACCTGGCGGAGCTGCTGCGTGACACGTTGTCTCGACGCACACAGCGTTCCCGAGCAATCAGCCCAGAAGTCCAGATTCTTGCTGCTTTAGGATTCTACACTTCCGGATCCTTCCAGACAAGGATGGGAGATGCCATCGGAATCAGCCAGGCTTCTATGAGCCGCTGTGTGACCAATGTAACAAAGGCACTGGTGGAGAAAGCACCCGAGTGCATAGGATTCACCAGAGACGTGGCCACTAAACAGCAGTCCAAAGAGGCGTTTTTCAGGGTAGCGGGTATACCTAATGTCATGGGTGTTGTAGACTGTGCTCATATAGCCATTAAGGCACCTAATTCAGAGGATTCTTCTTATGTCAATAAGAAAGGGTTCCACTCCATAAACTGTCAACTTGTGTGTGACGCCCGGGGACTTCTGCTCAGTGCAGAGACAAACTGGCCTGGAAGTTTACAGGATAACTTATTATTTAAACAGTCTTCTGTGTGCAAGGAATTTGAAGACAAGGAAAAGCATGAAGGCTGGTTATTGGGTAAAATTGCTAAAAAAAACTCACTTTAACACATCACTGTTGGAAATGTATTTAAATAATTCAACTCTTGTCTTACTGTACCATTAGAGCTTTCAGGTTTTATAAAATCGTACTGTGCCATGTTTTGCAGGTGATTGCCGCTATCCCTTGAAATTATGGCTGATGACACCTGTCCAGTACCCAGAAACCCCTGCAGACTGTCAATACAACCAAGCTCACGCTGCCACGCATGAGATTGTGGACCGCACCTTCAGGGCCATTCAAACCCGTTTCCGTTGCCTGGATGGTTCTAAAGGCTACCTTCAATACTCACCTGAGAAGTGCTCCAACATTATTCTGGCTTGCTGCGTCTTACACAACGTGTCTTTGCAGTCAGGTTTGGATGCTTGGACATTTGAGAGGACGGATATGCCAGACCAGACCGAGGAGGACAATGACAATCCAGAGGATGTGAACCCAGAGGCGGTCCAAATCCGCCAGGAGCTCATTCTTAACCATTTCAGTTAGGTCTGCAGATTTCAATGCACTACATGTATGGTGCGTAAAGGCAGCCTTGCAGGGATCACGGATAGTGGAAAAATGACTGGTTGATTTCATTATTCATTGGAAGTCCTGTCAGTGTGGATTTTGGGTGCAATATAAGCTGTTTTTATCTCAGGAGTGAAGGCATGTTGTGGGGGGTGGCGTGAAGGGAAGATTCCATGTAGTTTAATCTAAGCGTTCTAAATAATAAATATTTTCTAATTGAAACCATGTTTGTTATTAACATCTACAGAAGTATGTGCAGTAGGTAGCCAAGTTTCCTCAGTCAATAGCATTTCCATGGAAGGGTGTTCATGTTCTGTAACAATGCCTAGGTGGGTGGTACATGTTAAAATAACATCCACTTATATGGCAGGACCTAAGGTTACTCACTAGAACACTGCCCAATGCATCACACTGCCCCAGCTGGCTTGCTTCTCATCCTGATGCCCTGTGTTCTCCAGGTAAGCAACACACACGGCCGTTCACATGATTCAAGTCTTTCAGATCCTTACGCCTTCCCAATTTCCCTGCTTCTAACACATTAGCTGTGAGGACAACATGTTCGCTTGCTGTCTAATAAATCCCACCCTCTGACAGGAGCCCTGATGATGAGATTATCAGTGTTATTCACTTCACCTGTCAGTGGTCATAATGTTGTGGCTGATTGGTGTACGTATGTATATCTGAATATGGATATGTGTATGTATGTCATCTTAATATGGATATGTGTATGTATGTCTTCTTAATATGGATATGTGTATGTATGTCATCTTAATATGGATATGTGTATGTATGTCATCTTAATATGGATATGTGTATGTATGTCATCTTAATATGGATATGTGTATGTATGTCATCTTAATATGGATATGTGTATGTATGTCATCTTAATATGGATATGTGTATGTATGTCATCTTAATATGGATATGTGTATGTATGTCATCTTAATATGGATATGTGTATGTATGTCATCTTAATATGGATATGTGTATGTATGTCATCTTAATATGGATATGTGTATGTATGTCATCTTAATATGGATATGTGTATGTATGTCATCTTAATATGGATATGTGTATGTATGTCATCTTAATATGGATATGTGTATGTATGTCATCTTAATATGGATATGTGTATGTATGTCATCTTAATATGGATATGTGTATGTATGTCATCTTAATATGGATATGTGTATGTATGTCATCTTAATATGGATATGTGTATGTATGTCATCTTAATATGGATATGTGTATGTATGTCATCTTAATATGGATATGTGTATGTATGTCATCTTAATATGGATATGTGTATGTATGTCATCTTAATATGGATATGTGTATGTATGTCATCTTAATATGGATATGTGTATGTATGTCATCTTAATATGGATATGTGTATGTATGTCATCTTAATATGGATATGTGTATGTATGTCATCTTAATATGGATATGTGTATGTATGTCATCTTAATATGGATATGTGTATGTATGTCATCTTAATATGGATATGTGTATGTATGTCATCTTAATATGGATATGTGTATGTATGTCATCTTAATATGGATATGTGTATGTATGTCATCTTAATATGGATATGTGTATGTATGTCATCTTAATATGGATATGTGTATGCATGTCATCTTAATATGGATATGTGTATGCATGTCATCTTAATATGGATATGTGTATGCATGTCATCTTAATATGAATATGTGTATGCATGTCATCTTAATATGGATATGTGTATGCATGTCATCTTAATATGGATATGTGTATGCATGTCATCTTAATATGGATATGTGTATGCATGTCATCTTAATATGGATATGTGTATGCATGTCATCTTAATATGGATATGTGTATGCATGTCATCTTAATATGGATATGTGTATGCATGTCATCTTAATATGGATATGTGTATGCATGTCATCTTAATATGGATATGTGTATGCATGTCATCTTAATATGGATATGTGTATGCATGTCATCTTAATATGGATATGTGTATGCATGTCATCTTAATATGGATATGTGTATGCATGTCATCTTAATATGGATATGTGTATGCATGTCATCTTAATATGGATATGTGTATGCATGTCATCTTAATATGGATATGTGTATGCATGTCATCTTAATATGGATATGTGTATGCATGTCATCTTAATATGGATATGTGTATGCATGTCATCTTAATATGGATATGTGTATGCATGTCATCTTAATATGGATATGTGTATGCATGTCATCTTAATATGGATATGTGTATGCATGTCATCTTAATATGGATATCTGTATGCATGTCATCTTTATATGGATATCTGTATGCATGTCATCTTTATATGGATATCTGTATGCATGTCATCTTTATATGGATATCTGTATGCATGTCATCTTTATATGGATATCTGTATGCATGTCATCTTTATATGGATATCTGTATGCATGTCATCTTTATATGGATATCTGTATGCATGTCATCTTTATATGGATATCTGTATGCATGTCATCTTTATATGGATATCTGTATGCATGTCATCTTTATATGGATATCTGTATGCATGTCATCTTTATATGGATATCTGTATGCATGTCATCTTTATATGGATATCTGTATGCATGTCATCTTTATATGGATATCTGTATGCATGTCATCTTTATATGGATATCTGTATGCATGTCATCTTTATATGGATATCTGTATGCATGTCATCTTTATATGGATATCTGTATGCATGTCATCTTTATATGGATATCTGTATGCATGTCATCTTTATATGGATATCTGTATGCATGTCATCTTTATATGGATATCTGTATGCATGTCATCTTTATATGGATATCTGTATGCATGTCATCTTTATATGGATATCTGTATGCATGTCGTCTGGGTGTGTAAGCATACGTGTGCTTAGGCATGTGTATATTTATATGGATCCCAATTTATTGTAATGTTGTGACTATTATACCGGTGCTTCTCAAAACATTATTTTCTGTAATTTAATTCAAAAAGTGATGCCGTCATACATTCTAGATTTATTGCACGTAAAGTCAGACATTTCAAGTCTTTTTGTGTTAATGTTGATGGTTGTGGCCCATGAAAATCTAAAAACCCACTTTCAAAAATCCAAATGTTTCCTGAACTGATCTCTCAGTCTGGTTCAGTACACATGACCACCATAATGTCAAAGACTGCTGACTTGTCAGTTGTCCAGAAGACACACATGGACACACTCCACAAGGAGGGTCAGCCACAGAAGGTCATTGCTGAAAGGGCTGGCTGTTCGTAGAGAGCTGTATCAATGCATATTCATGGAATGTTGACTGGAAAGCGTGGTAGGAAACAAGCAACAGGGATGGCCACAGCCTTGAGAGGATGGTCAAACAAAATCCGAAAATCTAAAATTTTAATTACATTGTGTTATTTATCGATTTCACTAAGAAATTTGTCTGAGTGAGAAATAATAAAAGCACACTAACATATAATTTCATTTTGTAAAAAGAAATTGTGAGAAATTCGAATCCTAACGTCAGTATTGTGAATCGTATCCCATGGTGACTTGAGCGAATGGTTACATTCCTAGTATCTGGTCATGCCATACAGTTTAATGAATGCGGCGTCTGTCTTTAGGTCTTTGTGAACCACGTGTTCAGGGACATGCTTGGTCGCGAGGTGGTAAGTCTTTATTGATTACATCCTGGTGTATTCCTTTATGCACACCGAGCATGTGTGCCTGATTATTGGGTGACTGCTTGCGCATGATTTGTATGCAAAAGCTGATATTTTAGTAAATATATGATAATGTAGCATTGGAGCATTTCTGTGTTGGACAGACGTGCGCACAACTGGAAGGAGTTTCTCAACACCAAGTCATCGTCAACATCCGCTGCATCCATCAGTGAGGGTTGAACGATCACCATAGTGCCTACAGAAGAAATAGCGGGCTCTATGTCCTCTGGAACAGGCTGGGCATCTCTGTTATGATACAGCTTTTGCATATTAACGTGACATGCACAGGATGAACATTTTCTATCAGGCGTTTCAATCACATAGTCCGTCTTACTGAGCTTCTCCTTTATTTTGTATGGATCAGAATATCGGGCTGATAAAGCTGAACCAGGGATGGGTAATAAAACCAGAACTCGGTCACCATGATTTGACCATCGACTCACTGCTTTTCGGATGTAGTGTTTTTTCATTCTCCTTTGAGAAGACAACTTGTCCTTTTCTAGCGCACAAGCGATATGTAACCTCTCCCTTATATCAGTTACATAATTTAGGTCCCTCTTAGAGGAGATGGCTTCACTCCACAGGTGATCTTTTAGTATCTTCATTTGCCCGCGGACAGTGTAAGCAAAAACTAGATCCCGGCTAAATCCAATTGACTCCTGTATGGTCTCACGATTGGTAAATTAAACAAACGGTACCCCTTCATCCCAATCTCTAGCAATGTCATCACAGTATTTACGCAACATGGATTTCAGTGTCTGGTGCCACCGTTGCAGTGCACCCTGACTCTCAGGATGGTACGTGCTGGACACCTTGTGCATAATTGCGAGAGACTTCAGCACCTGTGTCCTCCAACAATCTTCCAACAATACCAACCTGCACAAAGAAACTAAATCATGGCTGTTACTAGCTGAACAACATTGTTCAAACAGCGTACGTTTTACACGGGCAAATTCCACAAATGTGACATTCAAACTATTTTAGGGCTCCTGATCTTCTGTCTACTGTATATGCTTCAGGAACCAATTAATATGCCGGACGACAGCTCCTTTCACACACTCATATTTAAAACATATTTGAGGAAGCACACTACCTCCTGGGCTTTTCCAAACAATGTGCATTGTAACAATAACAGCTACATTTCCTCAGGAGAGACAACGCAATAGTTTCAAACACCCCAAAATAGGAGTCCACTTCTGACTTCCTGAATTTTGCAACCAGTGAGATGTGCTTACTGATGTCAAATGGGAGGGAACGCCGCATCGATGGAACAGACAGAGGTGAGAAATGGAGAGGCATTTTCGAACTTCGTCCATCCCGAGCCAGCGCTACCTTTTCCTCACACTATTCCTGAATATTTAATCTCCTCATTTCCAACTGAAACTGATATTCTGCCTGTTTTGCCTTCTCCAGCTCCAGACCTCACCCTATGCCACAGCCCCTGCTTGGCCGGACACTTAGAAACAGCTAGGCCATAGTGATCAATAATTTGGTCTATCTTTCAATAAAAAGTTGCATACAGAGAATGTCATTTTTTTCTTCTACAAACAGATTCGCTCCAACACGCGCCCAAACATGTACCCCTGACCGTCCCTAGACGCTCGCACAGCACAATCCACCCTGGCATGACTCATGCCACTTGTTCAAAATCCCGGACGAGCCCCCACTTGCTACGCTCCCACCTCTGAGATGGAAGCGAGAGCTCGTTGGAGAGATGCAACAGCCCAAGCCAATAATACAGGAGGGGAGTGTGCTAGGAGAAACGGGACAAACACAATAAAGGTTTTCGTTTTTACATTTCAGTAAATAATATTTGCTAGAACAAACACAATAAAGGTTTTCAATTTAATATTTTAGTAAATAATATTAATTTAATAGTATTAATATACTGTATACATATATAATAACACAAACATATAACACTAACAGGGGGGAAGAGAGAATGGTGGGATGAGCGGGGATAAATAAATCCTTATTTATCCCTCCCTCCGCGTTATGGTGGTGCTGACACCTCCCCCGCATCCTGAGAGAGAGAAAATCAGGGACATGCTCGTTCACCTGTGTCTTGTCCGCACCTGTGTTGTGTTTGCTCGTTAGTCCCTGTATTTAATTCTGTCGTTTCCTGTCTTTCAGTGTCGGGCATTGTCAAGATATGTTTCTCGTGTTCCTGGTTGGTGCTGTAATTATGTATTCGTACTGTTCCTTTGTTCAGGGTTTTATTGGTTATATGTTTCTGGTTCACTAGGGGGAGGTTTTGTTAATTATGTTGTTCTTCTGTTTTTGTGTTGTCAAGTGTTAGGATTGTTTAAGTGTTTAAGCTCTCCAGTCCAAGTTCCTGTCTTGCCTGTTGATAAAAATAAATGTACGAAGAATTAAGCACTCTGCGCTTGTGTCCTCAACCTGCTTGAAAGCCCGATTCCTGACACCTCTCACCTCTACCCCTCAAACTCTATACCTGCTACATATACCAAGGGGTTCACACGCTCGTATCTAACCTGGTTTTAGATGGTTTTAACAGTGGTTATCTACTGGCATATGTAAATGCCTGGGGTGTCTTACGTGACCCTTCTCCTAAGGGAAAGTAACACAAACAAAATAGCCTAACAGACAGTGTATGGCATTGAAACAACAAAACAACATGGATCTCAAAGTATCTCTTAATCTCCTTCTGTTCTCGGCTTCTCTCTTTCTCAGCCCAAACGAACTGCGCTTGATAGTGGCAGACATCACCCGCAGGTGCGGCCTCTTCAAAGGCCAGGTAGCCATGCCTCTTTTTTCATCTGCACTCACTCCCGGCACCTGTGAAAAAACACACACACATTACACCCAGACACCACATGGAACGTAACATTGGGATATTGGGGCTGTTCTGCTGTTTATGCATTTCAATATTCAACACATTTTTCAGAAAGGTGTGTTTGTCCACTATCTTTATAGGGTTAGTTGTAGCTCACTTCAGGCAACTAAAAAAGAGAGATTTCATTAGCAGTGCTGCTAGTTCTGTCACAGATTACATAATAGCACAATATCATGGTACCAATTGCTTAGGATTTGTATTTTACATTAAGCATGGTTCAATTTAGCATACTGAAAATCAGATTTCAAGTCTTAATCTGTATCTGGGAAACCGCCCTTAAATTTCAATGTAAACATAGACAAAAATGTTTTATTGAACATTAAATAAGAAATGTGTTTCACAGGAAAAAGCATTCATGTATTATCAAACTTGAACCATAGAACCTAGAGTTTAGTGTAATAACAATGGTTTTGCAATATATTATACAATGTTTCTTATTGCCTTAAATTGGGAACATATAATGTGGTGTTGGGAGGTGGGGAAAAGATTTACACCACAGCTGTGGAATTATCTATGTTTACATTTGCAATGTGGCATGATGTTGCATTATTAGAGTTTATGTTTATTATAAGTTTATGTAAAAATAGGCTACTTTCATTGCTTGTTAAGTAAAATAAAAATAAAGGTTGATTCCCAATGTAACTTTGATAATAGACCTTAAACCAAAAAAATTTACATGGAAATAACCAACAGATATAGTTTTAAGGACTGCTACCATCAACATTCTTTAGTTTTCCATTTTTTGAAAGAGATGTTCTTATCACATTTTCTCAATAGCACAGACCCAATGCAACTTATATGGGAAAAACTATTATAGCCTCAGGGACTGCTGCCTTAACATCAACTTTCATTACCGATTCAGATTTTTGAACAGGACTGTTTTTAATCATGTTTAAATCATAATATCAATAAAAGTTGATGTTAAGGCAGCAGTCCCTGAGGCTATAATAATCATAATCAATAATAATTTTACCAGATTTTGTTCAATAGCTCGGACTCAATAAAACTTTTGTTGAAAAAAAATGGTTGTGGCTTCAGAGACTGCTGCTTATTTTAAATCATCTTTAGCGCACATTTTCATCAAATTTTGCTTACTAGCTCGGAACTAATGCATTTTATGGGACAAAAAACAACTGTATTATCTTCAGCAACTGTTGCTCTACCATCAACATTCTTTATTTTTAACAATTTTTTAATTCGATTTTTTTAAATCATCTTTAAAGCCAATCTTTATCCAATTTGGGTCAATAGCTCGAACCTACTAAAACCTTTTGGAGAAAGTATCTTATGGAACTGCTGCTCTACCATCAACATACTTTTTTGCAAAATTTGCTATAAAGATGATTTAACATTTTAAAAACAAAATAATTTTCATAGTAGAGCAGCAGTTCCTGGAGATATTACAGTTGAAATAAAACATTTTATTTACTACTGCTTTTTTTCATAAAAATGACCAGATGGTGCACTTTTAAGAGGATGCCTTAACCATCCAGTCGTAGTAAAACACAGATTCACGTTATTCTCGACTCTAAAAGATAAATATGAAACCCATACAGAAAAACAAAGGGTGTTGCTTGTTCTCTATCGGCAGCAGGTTTCTTGTATTAGGTATTGACAGTGAAAGTACGAATCTTGAATATTTAACTTCACCGCAGTAATTGAATGAGACTTGTTGGAAGGGGCGCGACTAAAAAGGAAAAGCTAATTTAGCTTTGAAAGGGAAACTAAAGGCGACGGGTGGACTGGACAAGGCTCCCATATTGAGGAATTGGCGGACCCTGTATAGCGCAGTAAGTGAGGATAATATAATATGCCACATTTGCATCCTGAATTTAATCATGTATTCGACATTGTAAAAGACAATACAGACACTCTAATAAGACTAATGCATTTTTAGAATGATATTGAGTCCTGGTTTTGGACCTAGAAGTTTATATTCAGGATAAGGAAAACGTAATTAAAGTAATTGAAACAACAGATCTGGTTATTTACATTTAGTCTGATGCGTAAATAATCAACCTAACAAAAGTGTTAGAAACTGTGTAACTGGGCTTGTCGGTGTATGCCAGCTATTATACATGTTTAGTTGATCTATTATCTTACTAGTTGACAAGAGCAAGTAATGATACATGGGTCATACCATGCTGAACATAGAAGGTTGGTAGAATGTCTTAGATTTTGCCAAATATCATGTATTCTTTTAATCCAAGACATGACTGATTTTGGACCATCAAGAAAAATGTCACCCGCCAAGTTGGTGATTTTGGGACGAGAGAACTGTGGGAAGACAGGTAAAGGATTTAAAAATGTTTTAAATTAAAATGTGCTATTATATGGAGGACCAAATTATTCAAAATTAAATAAATACATATATATGCATATTATTTTAAGGGCCATTATTTAAGGCCCATTAATGAATGGAATACATGATGAAAATAAAAAGATTAGGAAATACGATGTTTATGAAATATATACCAATCATTTAAAAAAGGGGTCTTATAAATAGATTTCCTTTTACTGTGCCACTTAAAATAATTGCTATATTCATATATCTATTTATCTAATTTTGACTCATTTGGTTCTCCATACATTTGGTCTTCCATATCATTAAGTGGGATATTGTATGGCTCATCTTGGAAGGAAAGGTCTAGGTGGTGAGCCTAATCCAGAAAACCAAAAACCGGTTACAAGTACGTTTAAGATTAGACATTACAATGTAATTACAACATGTTACAAATGGTACTAACATCTAACAAATTTACAAGAGTGTACGATTAGCTACACATTTGCATGCTATCACAGTTCTGGGGATACAATGTAATCGTTCTAAACAACCCCCCCATCTGTAAATGTTCTCCAAAATTCTCCTTGTTGCTGGTTTGTACACAAACATAATATCTCACAAATTCAGCTCTTGGAGATTTACCTATATTAATGTACGTATTCTCTGTAAACCAGCCTGAAGATTTACTATAGTCTTATTTACAATTGTTAGTTTATGTATTGCTAATATATGGAGCTCTGTGCTGGTATAAATATTTCAAATATGATTTGTGAGACCTGAGTGCTCATGGTCTGCTTTGTTTTAACTGCAGCCTTGTGTGTTAGATTCATCACCAAGCGGTTCATTGGAGAGTACGACCATAAAAAGGGTAAAGATGTACTATATCTGATTTTACGCTTTTTATGTGCGTTTTCACTGGACTATGTTAGTCTGACAGCATTCTGTCTGTGGCGCTTTCATCCAGAAGTTACATACAGGTGTCGGAAAACTGTGGACAAGGAACCAATCGATTTGGAGATTTTGGACACAGCAAACAAGGTACTATCCAAAGACAGATGACATCTTGCCTTTTGCCCCAATTTCCCTTCTGGATTCGGACTGTGTTTGACTGTTTTATACCTCTGAAATACCAAGATCGGAAGATAACTCTCCGGGATCAGACAACAACCAGACCCCCACACTATAGACCATACCGTTCATCACAACTCGGTATTTTGGTACCTTGGATATTATATCAACAATGTTGACATTGATTGAATGTAATGGCACTGAGCAACATAAACATCTGAGGCGACAGTGAAAAGAACACAGGCCGTTTGAGTGGATAAGTCACTATAACTGCTTGTAGATTTAAAACAACAACAAAAAAACTGAGATTTTGTCACAGACTCTCAGTCTAAAGGTTACACAAGCAGACCAATTCTTATTCCTTCTTTTTCCCCCACAAATATGTCGTCTGGACAACAAGATTGAAAGATTTCTACTGTGAAAACACAGGCATGGAAACAAATATGGTATGTGTACGTCTAAAAAAAACAGATAAATGACAAATAAAGAAGCCAACAACAAAGTAGTGTTTTCCTGCTGGTTTTATATATCGTATTTTTTATTCAAACATAAATCAGCATAAGGCATAGGCGTCAAGTTCACAAAATTAGTTTGAACAGAAATTAAATACTTTACCATTACTTCTAAAGAGTAGGTGACTGAGACTTATATAAGCAGATAGCTGAAACTAAGAGTCCTTTAAATTTATGTAACTCATAACTATAACTCTGCCGGCTTTAGCTAAATAATAGGTAAATATAGAGGTTAATATGAGCAATATAGTTAAATTTTATCTGGTTGCGGAACCTAACTTTTTGTTTAAGGGAGGTTGTAGTAGTACTTGTTTTTCAAACTCCAAAATTCCACAGCTTGTCCTAGTTTTTACGAGCAATTAGTAACAACAGATTTACACACTTTTTCTCTGCCCTTATATGCAACCATACTGGGATTGTTTGCAGGGTCCTAAAGTCGCCAGCCACGCTGGGTTGTTTCCCTAGAAACTGATGGGTTTGGTCCACCCTTTCCTTGCATGGACGAAATAGGTCCTATTGGATCTCTCTGTCGAAAACAACTGTGACACATTCTGGGATTGAACCCACGGTCTATTGGCATCGGGTCTTCTCAGAGATGATCTAGTTGGTAAAAATATGACTTAGTGAAAGAATACTTTCAGATGCCACAGTGTGGGTGCTCTTACTTTGCACATAGCTGACCACAATAGTTTAGTTTTGAGTCTTGATTGTACCAGTTGCCGACAGGTGACTTGGAAACCCCATGGACATTGCAAATGTTCTTCCATCACCTGGGGATCGGAATGTGATCTGAGACCACTTGACTTCCTGATTGGATGAGCAATGTGGAAAAAGAGCAGAATTGGGCAGACGCCTGAGGGGAAAGCTTGCTGTGAACTTTAACTCACCAATCCATTTGCAAGTTTCCGCATGTAACAGTGCCATGTACAGTTTGGACTTATTAGGAAGGGACGAAAACATGTAAAACAAAAATACATAATAAATAACAGACATGTCTTTCTGTGTTAATGCAGCCGGAATCAGATTGATAAACTGATTGTTTTATGCACAATGTCTCTAGAACAATCGTAATGAATAACAAAACGGCTATTTATTTTTACTAACATTTATTTTCAGAAGTTACATACAAAATGTTGGAAATGTACCAGAATTTGTCTGCCTGCGTGAACATAACGAGAAACGATTACAAAATGACCATAATTGAATTGTTTCTCAATTTGAAACAAAAACAACCAAAAACCTTGAAAAAAAGTTCAGAGAATACTTCACATGTGCTAATTATAGCAGCAGTGTGGAGTTGCTATATGAATGCTTTCACCTATAAATTAAGGATATTTATTCATTGATTCTGGATGGATATAACTCGTACCCTATCTGAACCCTAAATCATCATCATTACAAGTAAATTGAAGACAATGCAGCATCAAAACGTGGTTAAAACTATAACTTTGAAATTATGAATGGTCTTTACATGCATCCATATCTCTATTCATTTTAGAGTGCTTATGTTTCTACAAGCCCTTCACTCAGCTTTTAGTAATGATGAGCACTGTTAAGGCAAATCTATAGTTTACACAAACGAAGCCAATGCAGTGCAAGGTTGCTGTCTAGTTGTTCATTGTAAAATCGACTCATTCTATGCAAGAATGAAGTACTTCAACACAACGCTGTTTTTTAGGCAAAATCTGCGCAATGCTAAGTCGTTCTCCTAATGTATTCTGTAGGGGTAGTAGTACATTGTTGTTCTAGTTTCCCGGCTGATTCCCAGCTTTATTGAATTAAATAAAACATGACTTTCTGATGCTCACACTTCTCTCTATCTTTTTGTAGGACTGTGTTGGCTCTGCAGCAACTCTTGAGACTTCCATTAAATGGGGCAGTGGTTTCCTTATTATGTATTCCATCACAGACCGGAGCAGCTTTGAATCCGTCTCACGGTTGAAGAGGCTTATTGATCATGTCAAGCAGACTCTGGGTGAGACAGCGATTCTGACCTAACACCAGGAAAGGCAGATCAAGTCATGGATAGAACCGATTTTGTTAAATAGTTGGTGTAGCTCAGTGGTTGAGTGCTTGCTGTGTATGTATGATGTCCTGGGTTCAATTCCCAGCTTCTCCGCAAATGAGAATTTGTTGTCAATCGGCCTACCTGGTTAAATAAAAATTGAATTCATAAAACATTCAAAAAGTCTATAGGGTGGCCTAGACCTAAATTAACAACGACACACACAGAATCTATGGTGGTCTAGTCAGTCTGACGTTTTACTGCACAGCATTCAGCTTTTAAATTATATAATTTATAATATATCATCAGGCCAGCTCCAGGCCAAATCGACAGACACTAGAATGGAGTTACATTTGTCTCAAAAAGAACAAACAAAATTATTACTATTGCAACCAAAAAATATGTATTGCAAACAAAAAAATAAATATTGAATGCAAAACATCGACAAAATTATATCGAGATCCGCAAGAAATCAAAACGATTTAAATGCAAAGACAAATGTATTGCAGTTTTTTTTTCTATCTCTGCTTACGTTGCCATGGTTTTTGCTCTCGGTCTTTTTTGCAAGTTCAGGTTTTTGCCCTCGGTTTCTTTTTTTGCAGTTGCGAATTTTTGACACAATTGTAACGTGTGGGCGGGGTTTAGATGACTTCCAAGAAGACGGGTCTCCATTGGTCAGTCGGATTTCAAGCAGTAGATTGCATTCTTTGAATTTCATTCGTCTATGTCACGATGACATACTGTATAAATGTAAAATGTCTAGGAACAAAACCCAATACTATAAAGTGAGTTTGTGAGCATACCACCCGAGGCTGCAAAAAGCCACGTTCCGGCTGCCCAGCCATCGTGACAATGCAATCTACTACTCGAAATCCGGCTGACCAACGGAGACCCGTCTTCTTGGAAGTCATCTAAACCCCGCCCACACGTTACAATTGTGTCAAAAAAATCGCAACTGCAAAAAAAGAAACCGAGAGCAAAAACCTGAACTCGCAACTGCAAAAAAAGACAGAGAGCAAAAACCATGGCAACGTAAGCAGAGATAGAAAAAAAACTGCAATACATTTGTCTTTGCATTTAAATCGTTTTGATTTCTTGCGGATCTCGATATCTTTTCGTGGATGTTTTGCATTCAATATTTATTTTTTTGTTTGCAATACATACTTTTTGGTTGCAATAGTATATAGTATATAATAGTACAATAATTTTGTTTGTTCTTTTTGAGACAAATGTAACTCCATACACTAGATGCTGAGCAAAGACAGCAAATAAACTTCCATGAGTAAGAAATAGTACAAATCACCAGGTGTAAAGTTGATCTAAATCACTTATTTTATTACAAATATTTTGAGTCCATACAAAAACCCCGATAGTAAATACCTCTGAAGCAAAAACATGGTTTTGTGACAATTTATTGAAAACAAAAAACATAAATTTCTTATGCACTTGTGTCCAAACCCTGTTCCATGATGCTCCAATTTGAGGTAAGATTCACGTTTTTGATCGTCCTGGAGATTTCTTTAACAGACTATAGTCCACCTGTGTAACCAATTCAATTGATAGGACTTGATTTAGAAAAACACACCTGTGCTAATGAGATCACTTCATCATGCATGTCAGAGGAAGAAAATCAAGCAATGTCATCTAAGGTGCTTTTTATTGACATTAGACATGGTTGTGGCATAGATCTATGAAAGGTTATAGTTTAAAGAAATGTGCATTGAAAGTTCCCAGGAGAATATTGAACTCCCTTAGAGTGGAACCGATGAAGTTCAGACTCTGGACAAACTAAGAAACCAGGCAAGAAGGGATTGGTGAACTCACAACCACCAAGGCCCTCATAGCAACTTACAGAGCTGTAGAAACATTTATGGTACAGTGGCTGTACGGTAGCCACTCCTGAGTGACAGTCACAAGCCTGCAGGAACAACATTCTCTGGTTTGATGGAGCCATAAACGATTAGGCCTGAATTCCAAGTGCTACGTCTGGTGAAAACGAGGTGGTGCTCATTACCTGGCTAATCCCGTCCCTATGGCGATGGGAGCATGATGCTGTTGAAATGCAACAGGGATTCGGGGACTGCAGAAAAACTTAATTGTCACGGATCCGTACAGGTGAAGTGCAGAAGGAGCGAGATGCAGAGCCAGATAATCACGTTCGTCGTATTTAATTGTAGTCTACAACAAACATAGAACAACGAACGGACAAAACTATACTGACGATAAATGAAATGCGCTTACACAAAGCGACTTGTACATTTACAAACACAACAGTATCAATGGGACTTATACACAACACTCACCTACAACGACACGTAACGTAAAATAATATCAAGCACCAGTGAACCTAACCAGGGGACTTAAATAGCCTACTGATACAAACCTATGCCCGGTGCTTAATTAACCCAACTCAAAACAGCTGTGCTCCTAATTACAATATACATACACAGAAGTGCTCTCCCAACCACCCTGTGTACAGCACAGCTCACCCAATATGTTACAGTATCCCCCACTAAAAGGCTGGCTTCCAGACAGCCTAACCAAAAGGGAAGGGGAACAGAGGAGACATATATTGTCCGTTCAACCCGGAGGCGGGCCGGGACAGTTAGTCCAGCCCTCTTTGGGCGTTCGACAGTCTGCAGCAATCTTGGGCGGCAGCCATCGTGGGCGTCGTGGCGGCGGCCATCGTGGGCGTCGTGGCGGCGGCCATCGTGGGCGTCGTGGCGGCGGCCATCGTGAGCGTAGTCGTGGCGGCGGCCATCGTGAGCGTAGTCCTGGCGGCGGCCATCGTGAGCGTAGTCCTGGCGGCGGCCATCGATAGCGTAGTCCTGGCGGCGGCCATCGTGAGCGTAGTCCTGGCGGCGGCCATCGTGAGCGTAGTCGTGGCGGCGGCCATCGTGAGCGTCGTCGTGGCGGCGGCCATCGTGAGCGTCGTCGTGGCGGCGGCCATCGTGAGCGTAGTCGTGGCGGCGGCCATCGTGAGCGCGTCGCGTGGCGGCGGCCATCGTGAGCGTCGTCGTGGCGGCGGCCATCGTGAGCGCGTGGCGTGGCGGCGGCCATCGTGAGCGTCGTCGTGGCGGCGGCCATCGTGGCGTCGTCGTGGCGGCGGCCATCGTGAGCGTCGTCGTGGCGGCGGCCATCGTGAGCGTCGTCGTGGCGCGGCCTTCGTGGGCGGCGTGCGGCAGCCATGGTGGGCGGCGATGCGACAGCCATTGTGGGCGGCGATGCGGCAGCCATTGTGGGCGGCGATGCGGCAGCCATTTGTGCGGCAGCCATTGTGGGCGGCGATGCGGCAGCCATTGTGGGCGGCGATGCGGCAGCCATTGTGGGCGGCGATGCGGCAGCCATTGTGGGCGGCGATGCGGCAGCCATTGTGGTCGGCGATGCGGCAGCCATTGTGGTCGGCGATGCGGCCGCCATCTTGAGCGCCGGCGTGACGGCAACAGCCATCTTGGGCGCCGGCGTGACGACGGCAACCATCTTGAGCGCTGGCGTGACGGCAACAGCCATCTTGAGCGCTGGCGTGACGGCGGGAGCCATCGTGGACGCTGGCGAGACGGCGGCAGCCATCTTGGGCGCTGGCGGGACGACGGCAGCCATCTTGAGCGCTGGCGGGACGACGGCAGCCATCTTGAGCGCTGGCGGGACGGCAACAGCCATCTTGAGCGCTGGCGGGACGGCGGGAGCCATCGTGGACGCTGGCGAGACGGCGGCAGCCATCTTGGGCGCTGGCGGGACGACGGCAGCCATCTTGAGCGCTGGCGGAACGGCGGGAGCCATCGTGGACGCTGGCGGGACGGTGGCAGCCATCTTGGGCGCTGGCGGGACGACGGCAGCCATCTTGAGCGCTGGCGGGACGACGGCAGCCATCTTGAGCGCTGGCGGGACGGCAACAGCCATCTTGAGCGCTGGCGGGACGGCGGGAGCCATCGTGGACGCTGGCGAGACGGCGGCAGCCATCTTGGGCGCTGGCGGGACGACGGCAGCCATCTTGAGCGCTGGCGGAACGGCGGGAGCCATCGTGGACGCTGGCGGGACGGTGGCAGCCATCTTGGGCGCTGGCGTGACAGCGGGGACCATCGTGGACGCTGGCGTGACGGCGGCAGCCATCTTGGGCGCTGGCGTGACGACGGCAACAGCCATCTTGGGTGCTGGCGTGACGGCAACAGCCATCTTGGGCGCTGGCGTGACGGCAACAGCCATCTTGGGCGCTGGCGTGACGGCAACAGCCATCTTGGGCGCTGGCGGGACGGCAGGAGCCATCGTGGACGCTGGCGTGACGGCGACCATCTCAGGCGCAGGCGTGGTGGCGACCATCTCAGGCGCTGGCTCCTGTAAGTCCAGCCATGTCCTCCACCACGTCCTAATAATGGCAGTGGGCTGGTCATCCAACCCCTCCGGGGGTTTTTCTGTCCCTGACGTCGGCGGCAGAAAAGGGTCTTCCCACGGCGGGGGTAGTGGCTGTAGCTCCAGGGGTTTTCCTCCCCCTGTCTGCAGCCCCGGAGCAGTGGGTGGCCGTTCCTGCAGCACCAGGACCGTGGGTGTTCTCTCCGCGGTCCTCCCGGAACACCTCCTTAGCTCCCCCCCAAAAACCTTCTTGGGACGCCTTCGGGGTGCCCTCTTGCCTTCCTCCGGGAAGGACCGCGGACCCGATGTAATCAGCCCTGATAGCTGCATAGGTGGTTCGTAGCCAAAGTAAGCGCGGAGACGCCTATACTCCTCCTGGGGTGTCTCCGGCTTAAACCAGTCCCACTGCTCCGTGGGGTGACGGTAGGAGTAAATCTCCCCGGAGGTGTAGCAATAATCTCCGGGGAAACCTCCCTCCGTCAGGCTCTGCTCGCTCATTTCGTCGGCTTGATATTCTGTCCCGGATCCGTACAGGTGAAGTGCAGAAGGAGCGAGATGCAGAGCCAGATAATCACGTTCGTCGTATTTAATTGTAGTCTACAACAAACATAGAACAACGAACGGACAAAACTATACTGACGATAAATGAAATGCGCTTACACAAAGCGACTTGTACATTTACAAACACAACAGTATCAATGGGACTTATACACAACACTCACCTACAACGACACGTAACGTAAAATAATATCAAGCACCAGTGAACCTAACCAGGGGACTTAAATAGCCTACTGATACAAACCTATGCCCGGTGCTTAATTAACCCAACTCAAAACAGCTGTGCTCCTAATTACAATATACATACACAGAAGTGCTCTCCCAACCACCCTGTGTACAGCACAGCTCACCCAATATGTTACATTAATGAAAACCTGTTTGAGCGCATAAGAGATATTAACATTTTTTATGTTTAATAAATTGCTTCAAAGAATGTGATCCCTACAGGGATTATTTCTGTATAAAATATATATTTTTGAAGTCATAATACAGGACACAAAAAAACAACTATATTACATTTTCATTGTTATTCAACAGAGGTTCAGCTTTAGGTCTTAGCACAGCATTTTCATTGGATTAGGAACGTAGACAAATCAAAACACAAATCTTATTTCCCGGGAGACATACTTTAGTATATTTGTTTGACTCCTTTGGTTGTTGTCTTGTTGGCCCAGCTTTAGATTATTGACTGATTTCCGGCCTTTTTTCAAGATTGTTCTGGTTTATTTGAGATGACATTTAGATTCAGTTTTGTACTTTTTTTTGAAGCAAGTAGGACTTCAAAACCTGAAGATGTTAAGTTTGGGCTGTATTTACTTGATGTATTTATTGCGTCAATTGGAGATATTTTGGAAGGGTGTCGTTGTCTAGGCCAGTTTTGCTGTAATGTGAAATGCTTCTCATGGCTTTGCTAAAAAGTGGACTGATGGATCTTCCTGAGATGGTTCTCTAGACTTCTTCAGACTGATGACCTGTGACTACTCCTGATGTCCTCTGTGATCTCCTTTCCTCTTGGCATAGTGTATTTTTGCAACTGATTAGGTTTCTTGTCTCTCATTATCGGAGTACCATTACTAACGATTTTCTAAAGATCTTTGACTGGTTCATAAGTTATCCAATTATTTACTCATCTGATTCTACTTACTTACTTGATCTAACCTATGCAACTTGGGGTTCACCTTTTGTTTCTTAAATGTTTCTCTACTACACACTGGATTTCTGCATATGACATTGGTAACTATAAACCTGTTATGAAAAATAAACCGTTTGGTTATTAAAATATTATAATTTCACGATGATCACAGGGGGTTGATCAGGGGATCTCATACCTTTTAAGCAGCACTGTGTTTCTCCTAGTCTAAAGGACAGTTTAATTGCTCCTTTAATTAGCACAACTGTTTTCAGCTGTGCTCTCATAATTTGATTTTTTTTTCTAATGCTCAATTAGCATATAAAAATGATAAACTTGGATTGGCTAACAGTGCTATTGGAACCCCAGATTTTTAGTTGCTGATAATGGGCCTCTGTAACCCTATGTAGATACTCCTTTAATAGTCAGCCATTTACATCTACAATAGTAATTTATAACATGAACAATGTCTACGCTGTATTTCTAAATGTATTTCAATTTTATGTTATTTCAATGGACAAAAAAGTTTTTCTTTGAAGTCTGCCCTATCCTTAACAGGCAGCCAATGTAAAGAGGCGAATACCGGGGAAATGTGGTCAAATTCATATTCTAGCAGCTGTATTAAGTACTAATTGGAGTTTGTTTATTGATTTATCAGGATAACCAGAGAATAGAACATTGCAGTAATCTAATCTTGAGGTAACAAAAGCATGGATTAATTTTTCTGCATCATTATTTGATAAATAGTTTCTGATTCTTGCAATATAACATGGAACAATTTTGTCCATGAAATATATTTTATATGTTCGTCAAAAGAGAGATCCGGGTCGAGGGTGACACAAATCAAGGTGTGACAGTTAAGCTGGGTTTTGTGTCCCTCTGGTTGTCTAAAGTCGGGTTTATCATCTTTCATCAGGCATACCTACTGTAATAGTTGCCAACAAATGTGACATGGAAAGTGGACGTGTGGTGCGGACAGAAGAAGGACAGGCCCTTGCCAGTGATCTGAGGTGACAACATGTTTTGATTCATTTTTTTGGTCCCATTAGCAGGTTTCCATTTTACATTTACCATACAATGCATCCCGAAAGTATCCACGGCGCTTCACTTTTTATACATCATGTTACAGCCGTATTCCAAAATGTATTCAGTTAATTGTTTTCCCCATCAAAATTCTACACACAATACCCCGTAATTAAAAAAAGTGAAAACAGTTTATTTAATATTTAAATAGATTTGTGAAAAATGTATATAACAAAGTTGTCACAAAGGGCTTCTACAAACACCCAGCATGAACCCAACAGAGCACGCATCAATAAGTTGATACACAGCGGCTAGGAAATGGTGATGGGTTGAATTTAGGAAGAAACCTAGAGAGGAACCAGGCTTTGAGTGATGACCAATCCTCTTCTGGCTCTGCTGGGTGAACTAGATAGCTTAGTTTACTAATGATTAAATGCATAGAGTCTTATAATATAGTCCAAGTCAAATACAGTCAGAAAGGGACAACCAGTTGAGGGTTAGGCAGATTGGAAGGGGAAACAGTCAGGTAGCATCAGCTGCTCAGCCTGCAACACAACCAGGGGGTCCTTATACTATATATATATAAACAGTCAGGTAGCATCAGCTGCTCAGTCTGCAACACAACCATGGGGGCATTAGGGTCTGCTACATGTCCTTAGGGCCGATCGGTCCCACAGTGTGGTCAGTAGGCACGTGACCCCCTTAATGGAAGCAGAAACAAGACACAGGGATATTTTAGACACCCTAGTTCCCTATGTCCCCGGCACAATAGTATAGCATCATCGATCTTTAAACTGAGACACAGGGGTCGAGTGAAACTGTGGCCCTGAACAGGGTAAACCCTGGAGGGTCCAACAAGCTGGAAAACATCCACTCACTCTATCAAGCATCCACCAAGGGACACCAGTCAACCACAACCCTCCTTCTGGGAAGGTTTAGTTTTACTCACAGAGTTACTCAGATTGACGGAAACGGCAAAACAGGACATTTGCAAGCCATTGACCGCCCAAGTAGGAATTGGAGTACATCCCAGGGGAGAAGAGAACCCTCCCGGCAAAGACAGCGGGGGGCGGAAATTAATTCCTTTGCTTTCCGTTCACCTTTGTACCCTGGGCCGTACTACACTTAACCATTGGCCGTGCTAAAGAGATCATTTTTTTAACAGTGACTTAATAGTTTCCACTGAGGCCAGTAAATGCAGCCAATGTAAAGAGGCTAACACCAGGGTAATGTGGTGAAATGTATATTCTAGCAGCCGTATTAAGTACTTATTGGAGTTTGTTTATTGATTTATCAGGATAACCAGAAACTAGAACATTGCAGTAATCTTGAGGTTATTACAAAAGCATGGATAACTGCATCATTATTTGATAAATAGTTTCAGTTTTTGCAATATAAGATTGTGTCCATTAAATATATTTTATATGTTTGTCAAAAGAGAGATCCGGGTCGAGGGTCAGGCTATGGCTTCTCACAGTTTATTGGGATACGACCATACATCAATTTAGGTTCAACGTGAGATCTGTCAAGAAGTCTCTTTGTTTCTCAGGTCTTAAAACTAGCATTTCAGGCTTGGCATACCTATTGATGGGCAGTTACTCCCAATCTTCTTTGTAGGACCTCTCAAGCTCATTCAGACTGAATGGGGAGTGTCGGTGCACAGCCATTTTAAGATCTCTCCAGAGATGTTCCCACAGCATGATGCTGCCACCACCAACCATGCTTGACTGTTGGAATGGTATTGGCTAGGTTTCTTCGAGACATGGCGCTTGGCTTTCAGGCCAAATAGTTTAATCTTTGTTTCTTCAGACCTGAGGATCTTGTTTCTCATGGTCTGAGAGTCCTTCAGGTGTCTTTTGGTGAACTTCAGGTAGGCTGATATGTGCCTTTTACTGAGAAATATCTTCTGTCTGGCCACTCTACCGTACAGGCCTGATTGGTGGTGTTGTTGAAATGGTTCTACTTCTGGAAGGTTCTCATCTATTCACAGAGCAACACTGAACCTTTGTCAGAGTGTTGACCGGGTTCTTCGAAATCCTTCCTGACTAAGGCCCTTCTCCCCTGATCGCTTTGGCCAGGCGGAGTCTTTTTCCACAGTGCTCATTGGGACCTTTAATGCTGCAGATTTTTATATGTACCCTTTCATGGCAAAGTATCATGGCAAAGGTTGTGAATACTTATGTACATGTGATTATTTTTTATTTTTAATAGATTTGGAAAGATAGAAAATGTATTTTTGATGTTATCATTATGTGATTATGTTATCATTATGTTATCATTATTGTGTGTAGGATTTTGAGGAAAAAAAATAATTGAATTAAGAAGGCTGTAACATAACATAAGTATAACAAAGGTAAAGCGCTGTGAATACTTTCTGGATGCCCTGTATATTAGACGCTCCTATCCTGAGCTTTCATACATTTTCATACTTTTTACTAGTATTTTTAGTCTGTTCTTTATTTACTGGACTTGGATCACTACACCATACTAATGTTTAATGATGCATTCAAATATACAGAATGGATTTGCAAACACAAGTAACTTCAAGTAGAATGTAAATGATCTCTTCTGTAAAAACAGTGTTTTGTCTCTTTACAATATCAATACACTAAATGTACCTGTTGTGATATGCTAAATAAAAAAATAGAATAGTTTAAAAACACACATCATATAACGCTTAAAAAATGTAAAATCAATACAGCTAGGTCTGGAAATAATTATATTAAGCTTTCACTTAAAGGGTTTGATGTATTTGAAATGTACATCATGAATACAATGTCACTAATACTTTGTGAATGGTCAATGACGGGTTGAAGTCTGGGATGCATGGACATCACTAGACGACCCACTGTGTTGGACAGGTGATGTGGTATGCTTGGGATCATGAGCCTTCTCCATACTTTCTCCTTCCCATCATTTCAGTACAAGTAGATCTCAGTTTCATCCATCCATCAAATGTTGTTCCAAAACTGAGCTGGCTTTTAGATAATATTTGTCAAAGTCTAATCTGGCCTTTCTATTCTTGAGGCTTGAATGAATATGAATGATCTGGTTATTTTCCAAGCCCCATAGGTCAGTCTTTAATATTGTGAAACAATTCAGTGGACCTAAAGGAGACAGACACCTTAACTTCACCCACTTATGTGTAATCAGGTGCAGCTTCTTTGAGTTGTCTGTGGCAGAGAGCTCATTGGCTGTGGTGGTAGCAGTTGAGAAGTTGGTACGAGAAGTGCGTCTGGAGTACCAGCACCACCTACTGGCCATGGACAGACGATCACGCATGCTGCAGATGAGACACGCACTGAGCCGCAAACTCACCCGAAGCAAGACCATGCAGTGGTGACCAAGGCAGCCTGTCTCCATGACAACTGACTGAAGAATCACTCAGCAGTCGCTTCTTTCTATGTCTGCATTATACGGAAGTTGAAAGTGGTCCTTAAACGCAGAACTTGTAGAGGAACCCTGACTTACTGGTTGTGGACATAATGTACTACATTTCACTAACTAGTTCGTATGTGTATATGCTACTTAACAGCGCATTTGTTTAATGCATTGACGTTCACAAGCCTTCAATGGGGCATATGACAAAATTAAAGGACGTGTGAAAGAAAGCAGCTGAAAATGTATGGGAACGTGCAGTCAGACCGACCATAAGCTTCCACCATCACATGTTTGTCTTTGAAAATAACTCCGTTATTACCGAAACGTATTTGTGTGTTAAATTAAATGTTATTTGGCTTATGGTACGATATGTTAGTATCTGCTTGCTTGACAGTTTGTAGGAAGAATGTCAGCATCAAACCTGGATTACTTACAATACAAAGAAAGAAGTCACAGGGCTCAACTGTCATTTTATTTAAAAATTGGATTGGAAAATAAATAAATACAAATTGATCGAATGCTTTAAAAATCCTGACTTCCTCTGACACCGCAATGGAATTTTCCAAAACACTGTGTACAAATAGCTACATAAAATAACTCAAGTACAGGAAAGCGAAAAAGCAGTGGATTACAAGCAACAAAAAAGGATTGTAACAAAACCATAGTAGAAAATAAACAAATACTCCTTTTAAAAATGATTGTGAAAAAATACAACTGACAAATCTTACAAGGGAGTATGCAGTTTGTGTAATAAACCATTTACTCTATATTCGGCACATCTGTACCGTTGACTTGCTACAAATGCATCATAACAAAGAGGAAGAATACTATACGCTGACAAAAATACTTCTAAGGAAATTAGTGTAGTAAGAGCAGGAAATGTTACAATAAAGTCTCCGTATTGATGGCAATAAAATGCAATTAGAACTCTTGAAGGCCACATCTGTGAGATGATATAGCATAAGAACCGTTTTGAGAACAAATAAAAGATATGCAGAGAGTAATGTAATGCACTGGTGTGGATAAATGTACTCACGATGGGGTTCTTAATTGGATGCTCACATTGTGAATTTGATTTAGCTGGTGTATGTCATCAATGGAAATAAAAAAGGCTTCAAAATCATTCTTTGGGTATTAAGGTCATTCCCATTTTTCCAACAACATGAAAATGTCTTTTTTTTTCACAGCACAAAGCACTACACAATACTTGAGGTGGCCAATTTTGCCTTCAAAGTTATGATGCAATAAATGTCACTAATTAAGATATTTGAATTCCTACACGATTCATTAAGGTACAACTGTACAATAAACATTTATGTAGTGGCACATGTGTGTTTTTTAATATGCTACGTTAACACAGTATATTGAGGTAGCCGATACCCATTTTCACTGTATTCAATTTAAAACAAATACTAGTTAAACCAGAGCATTAATGTGTTGAAATTTGATCAGATTCTCTATTGTGGTCCACCACAGATTACCCATTCATGAACTTAAAACTGTTACCTACTTAAGCATCTTTAATGAAAGGCCCCTTTAGGTATAGTTTCACCTAAGTTTGAAAGGCCATATGTATTGTTAGATATGTGAAAAGTAGGAATCGTTTATGTATGCATAATTATTTCCATATAAACTATTCGCCTAGCTTTGTTTTGTCAAAATGTTTTGATATGTAGTTTTGGATCAGAATGCTTGAGCTCGGACAGAAAGTGAGATAGTTAAACCTTATATTTTTATGATTTTATTCAGGCACTGTGGGCCACACTTTCTAAGCTTTTAAAAATAGATAATCATAATAAACAGGTTGGAAAAGCATTTGTTTTTAACAGTACCACAAGCCCTCATGCCTTATTGCTTAACTAAAATGTCAAGTTATTTAGGACCGTATTCTGGATAAAGTGGTGCAAATGTAAAAGATCGGTGGGAAATTCGGCTCTTATTATACACGAGGGGAGAATTGTGTTCATCATATTACGCACATATTTACGTATGTGCTAGCATTGCTGTCACTAATTAGCATTTTTCTCTGTGAAAACGGCAAATGCACCGTCAATGGATTTAACGCTGTTGACATGTTCAATAAATGGTGCAGTATAATCACTATTATTCAAACACTGGCAGGTCAAAGCGAATCATGACTCTCTGACATGATGACTCACTGACCCCTATATTCAAACGTTAGCCAATCATTTCAGTTCTGTGCAAAGAAACTGACATTTTCCTGAATAGGTACATCACAAACAGACAACATATCCATTATTCACATAGACCAACAGGACTAACGGCACAGACACAGTTTGTTCATGAAGAGCAAGCATTCCTTAAGGCATTTCTATACAATTACAAGTACAGCAAGTCAAAAGCAAGAGTGGCCTCAACTCAAGACTCTGGGCTATCACATGTTCTTCGACTAATGCGTTTCACTTGATCTGGCTATACATTAAAACCACTTTGCATCAGCTCTTGTGCTTTCTAGTTAATTGCATTGTTAATGTGATTCTCATACACACGACTCAATTCAAATCAAACCCACATTGCAGTATTTAGACTCTAGACTCTACTTGACTCTAATTGTCAAATTAATTCGCAGACTGGTCTTGGCTACTGTGTGAAAACAACTGTAACTACTAGCTCAGCTATGTGTTTTTTTTACTTTTCGGAATTATACATTTGTGGGCAAATGCGGAATATTGTCCATAGAGACCGCATGTAAACATTGCTAAGGCGGGTTCGAATGAATTCCAGCTTTAAACGTTGCAGATCATATCAGAGAACAGATATATAGGGCCAGAAAAAAAGATATATAGGGCCATGTAAAATATATCGGAACTCTCTAGAAAAAGGTGCCCCAGAGGAACCATAAAACTACAAGGTGAACATTGAAAAGTGACTTGTTTTAGTGTTGTTGTTTAAATTGAAACGTTACAAATGTCCTTTTGACATGCTTTGAGCAAGAGATGGTGATGTGGTTGTGTGCCATGATTTTTCAAGTGGACATAATCTTGTGCTTTTACTTTAAGGGGTTCCTGGTTAACACTTGCAAATCAGAGTGGTTTTAGGCCAGTCTAATATATAGTATATATAATTAGCTCCTCGACTAAGAATCCAGACATTTTTGCACATCTGTGGATCATTTTCTTCTTGTACTTATTCTCTATAAACCCTACTCAAAATGTTTCTCACTCACTGTTCTGCTGTAATCAACCTCATAATGTAGTCTCTGTGTCATATTTTTTGGAAAACATTTCATTGCCACAGACCTATTGTTTGTCTGTAAAGGTCATGCAAAATGTGACTTTCTAAGGGGAATCCTATCTGAAACTGTAAGAAACTAAGACGGTTTTCCTGCTTTATTTGGAAACAATAGCATTTGGCAGTTATGAATTCAACATATTAAATGATAATTAAAATGCAAGGAACATATCCTCAAAAAAGAAAGCTATTTACATAATAGTATCCACGGTCTAATATATTTTATTAGAAACCAAAGTAATACGAAGCATAAAAGCACTTTTGAAGTAGCATACTGTGTCTCAATGTTGAAAACTAGGAAGACCTGAATATAAATTTGATTACCCCAGAGTACGTTGTTTGTTTCCTTTGGCAACTTATCCTAGGAATGTGACAAAAAATCTCCCTCAACACAACATCTGATCGGATAGTTGCGAATTCTCCATGCAAACCTAGAGCAGCATTCAGATAGACTCTTGTCAAGCAAATAGAATCTGGATGAAGCAGCTTTACTGTCTAAATCTATCAATCCAGAACGTGGTCAATCATCATTTGAACAAGAGGCGAACAGGAATGCTAGGTTTAGCAACAATGGACAATACAACAAAAAAACACATCCATTGCTGATGAAGCAAGAAGTTCATGGGAATGCAGCTCGAGGCCACTGATCTTAAGCTACAACTGAATGCAGAGATCCTCCCATCGCTGTCTGCAACTGTGTGATGTTAGAAACAGCTTGAACGGCTGTGTCCACCATCACCTAATCCGTCGTGCGAGTTTTGTAACAACAGAGGTTTTTGGTTGGTTTAAATGGAGCAGACGGGAGAGTGTTGTAGGTGGGCTGAAACTGTAAGACAAAACCTGTGATTCGGCACCAGTCACATCCCTCAGGCAAAATCTGTTTCACGCTGTTAGCAAATACTGCAGCGAACAAAACCAAGAGCGGCGACCGAGGATTTCGGTTCCAAACAGTGGGCGACAGTGTTTCCGTGGACCTAATTGTTCTTGGTGTTCTGTTGGCGGTGGATCTTTGGACGTCTCTCTGACCCGTCTCTGACCCGTCTCTGATCCGTCTCCCCTGCACACTAAGAAACCAGGCCCACAAAGTGGCGCTATGGCGACTGTTGCAGGCACACATTGGTCAGGGGTTTATTACTGTCAACATTATCACTATTATTAGTAAGAGCATCAGTATCGGCAAACGTCATTTAATCATCGACCTCAACTGGCGAACACTGGCACACAAAGTCACCCCGGCGTCCATCCGTCCGTTTACTCAGAATATACAGTAGGTCCTCTTTAGATGATCCATAATACACAACTACAGTAACAACGACCCAAAAATATATATAGATGTCAGTGTGTGTAAAACCATTGGACAACTTTAGGCAACTGTTACGGGTTCTTTTTGTCTCTGTTCCTTTCCCTCTTAATCTCGGGATTTCTGGACTGAGCGGACGGGTGTTATTTTGTCCCATCGCCAACCTCCACAGGGGCCAGAGTCTGGGTTAGCTCTGAGGTTTTGCAGAGGACGCTGCTGTGGAGGTTGAGCGCCACAGACTCTTCCTTCTCTTCCTCCCCGGCCACCTCATCCTCATTGTTATTTGGGTTTTTGCTGCCATCGTCAGTTGTGTCCTTGTGATCATCGGGGTGCAGTTTGTCCGTACGGTCGACGCCGGCGCAGGTGATCCCTCCGTTTGTCAGGCTGGTCTGGGTCACAAGCTGCGGTTGTGTCGGTGCCTCGGGGGACGGGCAGAAATGTATGCCCTGAATGAGACGAACCAGGCTTTTGACCTTCTCCAGTGAGGTGCACATGTCCCGTTGACGGGTCAGGATCGTGTTCTTGTTCTCCATGCATTTCTTTGGAGGGAAAAAGGCACTGGTCAAAGAGCGCTGGTTGTGGATTCTCCGTACCCAAAACAATATATTTTGCCTGTGAGCACCACAGTTCAACAAAACATTCAGAGTGCATTACTGTCTTTTCTCTCTACATTGGGGCGGTTGAGTGTCCGGCAGCTGTGCTATTCTAAGACCGTGTCACATGACTCCAGCTTAGCATTGCAGTTACGCTGTTTGATACTTACCGTTATGGAGTGGCTTAGCTGTTTGACCTTGTGTTCGAGCTGTTCTCGGTCCTGTTTCAGCTCTGAGCTCCACTTCACCAGCTTTTGTTTCTCCTCCTCTTTAGCTGCCAACCAGAAGACGGAGAAACCATTACGGTCAGCATTTAACTGTTCATTCAATTAGTGACAATTGATATGGGGGTTTTTCTAGTGACATTTTATATACGTTTTTATACCTGCTTTGTAAGCAATGTAGGAATGAACAATGGCGAGGGTTCCTGGCCATGGGATGGCCTCGTCTTTAATCAAAATCTAAAGAGAAGGCAAAACATATAAAAGCCGGTCAACAATATTAAAATTCCAACCTCAACTGCGTCACTGTTGAAATAACCATACAACCATATCTGGGTTATTTTTTGTGGAAACAGATGAACGACAATATAGTATCATTTAATTAAGGTTGCCCTGATGCATTAAAATGTATACAATCATGGTTCTATACATGATTGTTATACAGATAGAAACGCCATGAAGAAACACATTACTAATCAAGTTAGTATATGCTGTTGTATCTTTGCACAGGGGTATGTGCATAACGTCTTACAAACCGAGCTACAAACATCCTGAGGACACATACAATGACCCAAGGCAGTACCTTCACAGAGGAATCTTTCAGAGACCAGACGGACAGAGAAAAATTAAAATAAATACAAGATGACAGTGCAAGATGCATTTGACAAATAATGAAGTGAAATGCTCGACACTTTGTCCTGCGTGAGGTACTTACAAAGCTAGGAACAGCAGTTTTTCTTAGACACCCTATGCGACTATGATTCCCCAGAGCGCGTGGGAAAATCCGACAAGACGCTGAGGCTCCACCACCTAGTTTCTCAGTCTAACAAAAGGTGTCGAGTTAACAGAGGCGGCTGTTAGCCCGGCTGTAGCCTGGATTAGCGCAAGCGGCCCAGGAACATGGTGGCGTTGCAGGGACGGATGCTGCTGTTACCTGGTCGTGACACTGGGGACAGATCCACATGCCCCTGGGAATGGTTTTCAGGGGCGGAGCCAGGCAGTCCAGGTGGTAGACGCGTGCGCACGTGTCACACATGAGCAACTGACCACTGCGCCTGCACACAGTGCAGAAGTCCTCGTGGATGTCTCCCTGTCGGGAAGAATTGCATCAATCAGTTGCTGGCTCTCTACGGACCAACCGGTCCCAGCAGGAAATGTCAAGCTAACGGGTTTGGGAGCGGAAATAGACGCCGGATGACGGCGGTCTAATTAGACCCTGTGCACAAAGGTCGCGCTCTCCTTTTAGTTGTTGTGCAAATGGCCGAGGGAGGCGTACGTTTTGCGGGGTGACCGTGACTAATGTCGCTTGTTAAAGCCCAAACGGTTGCCGCTGACGACCATTGAGGACTACAGTAAACAACCTCAGGCCGAGGAGGAAGGGACTGTTTGCTTTGTAAGAGGTTCTGGACGCTGGACCACCTCGGGCGAATGAGGAAGAGACTGTTCCCATTGTACGGGATTTGGACGACGGACCTCCTCAGGCGAAGGAAAGAAGGACTGTTCGCTTTGTAAGACGCAATGGACGCCGAGACGAATGTAACGCACACACATGAGTGATGAATGTAATGGAATTTATGGGTGGAAGTGAACGGGTGTGGAAGGTTTCATGTCATGACGAGGTACGGTCGAGCCTGAAAAAAACACAGGGCCTCGGCGGGATTCCACGTTTGGGGAGTTTTTTTCATTCGGGGGGGGGGGGGGTGTTTGTCAGGGGGCGGGGGGGGCGCTTCCTCTTGTCCCTGTAGGTTCAGTGGGCTCTCCGTCAGCTACTTACATCCCCGGAGCTGGGGCTAGGCAGAGGGAGGGTGTGGGGGTGGACGGGGAAGTGAGAGCCCCCCCTCTCTGGCCGGTGGTGGGCCGGGGAGGCGGAATGAGCGCCGGTGGGGGATGTTGGGTTGGGAGGACCCAGCTCGGGAACACTGCTGTATTTGGGTGGGCGACCTAGGTGAGATGAGACACGACAAAACAAAAAGAAAAGAGAAGGGGGGGAAGAAAACAAAAATAAAACAAAAGGCATTCTCGAGACATACCTGCGATAAGGGGTCCTCATTGGCTAGTGCAGGCGGAAGAGGAGGGAGGCACAGACAGAGGCGTTAGTACAGAGAGGCGGAACAGAGTGCTGGCAGGGGTGGGTGGCAGAGGTGGGTGGGAGGGGGGGTGGTAGAGGGGTGGGTGGGTTGGGAGAGGGGGTGGCGGAGACAACACTCGATTAGGCAGCTGTTTTAGAGAGCAAAAAAGGCCCAGGGAAAGAAATGATCCACGTCTTATCGACCTGCTGAGTGATGATTGGTTCAAACAAACCTACAGTCGTATCAACATGCTGAGTGATGATTGGTTCAAACAAACCTAAAGTCGTATCAACCTGCTGAGTGATGATTGGTTAAAACAAACCTAAAGTCGTATCAACCTGCTGAGTGATGATTGGTTCAAACAAACCTACAGTCGTATCAACCTGCTGAGTGATGATTGGTTCAAACAAACCTACAGTCGTATCAACCTGCTGGGTGATGATTGGTTCAAACAAACCTACAGTCTTATCGACCTGCTGGGTGATGATTGGTTCAAACAAACCTACAGTCTTATCGACCTGCTGAGTGATGATTGGTTCAAACAAACCTACAGTCGTATCAACCTGCTGAGTGATGATTGGTTCAAACAAACCTACAGTCGTACCAACCTGCTGAGTGATGATTGGTTCAAACAAACCTACAGTCGCATCGACCTGCTGAGTGATGATTGGTTCAAACAAACCTACAGTCGTATCGACCTGCTGAGTGATGATTGGTTCAAACAAACCTACAGTCGTATCGACCTGCTGAGTGATGATTGGTTCAGACAAACCTACAGTCGTATCGACCTGCTGAGTGATGATTGGTTCAGACAAACCTACAGTCGTATCAACCTGCTGAGTGATGATTGGTTCAGACAAACCTACACTTCTCAGATTTTGTTGCCTACAACTAAATCTGTTGCGTAATTGTTACAGACAAATTGGAAGTGAGAGCAAGCTTGGTGTGTGAAGAACACAGCATTTTGGACAAAGACGTGACTCAAATCGACATAGAGTTTGGCTTAGGTGAGTTATGGAGTGAGCTGGGCAGAGCTGTAAGGCCATCCTCAATGACATAGCTGAATCAGGGCAGAAGGGCAGTTTGGTGAGAGGGCAAAGAGGACTTAATTGCTGGCAGAGCAAAAGCACAGAGTGGTATTAATATCAAGAAATGTGTGAGTGTGTGTGTGTGTGTGGGGGGGGGCAGCCACAAGTCATTGCTTTAGCACGATAGCACAACCAATGAGCTGCTATAACACACTACCATGAAACAGCATCACAGCACAACACACACACATCTCTTATAGCACACACACATACACACACACACAGCACATATAGCTTCCTCCAGTTATGACAGTATGCCGGTATTTGCCAGTAGGAGTGTGTTCACAAGCATTGCCACTTTCACTGAGCGGTTGTGTTGCTGGAACCGTACAGCAGATTCCGACTGACCTCTCTTCCGGGTTCCTTGGTGTGGAGGGGTGTTCAGGTATGTAACGGTATTCTTCTTACGCTGTAAATGTAGGTTGGCTTTACTACACAGGTAGTGCAATTCTACACACATGTTAACACCAGTTCACAAATATCCTCTATCAAAACTCATTTTTACATCCAATTATGATGTGACAACAATGCCATAATAAAACATTTTAGCCCAATGTACCTCGGGCTCAAATACTGCACTGCTGTACACTGGGTTTGCTGTCGTTCTCCGCTTGCGCTCCTGCCGTCGACTCTGGATCTCTGCACAGAACAGAACCGGACGGCCATAAACATACCAGTATATTATCTTCATGCAGCGTCACACATAATTGTGAAAACCAATACAGAACAAAACAAGCGTGCGGGAAAAAGCAACGGCTCCAGTTCTCTAGTCCCACCTTCTAAGCGGTCATACGTCACCAGTCCCAACGACACCATGAAGGCAAGTTTCTGTGGGTGGGAGAATCCAAGAAAATGCAATATTTTTTACATTTCAATATTAACAATATCAGAAAATAAGATTCACCTAAAAAGCTTGTTTTTTTATGACCATAGTGTCCATATACATCAGCAAATACTAATAAATATATATTAAAGTAGGGAAACAGAATCTGCACCCACCTTGGGATTGTCCTCTCTCAGAGTCCTGGGCAGGGCTGGTGAGGGGCCTTTAACGATGCTGGCAGGCAGTGAGGGTACGCCAGCCAACGTCTTTGGCTCCGCAACTGGCTCTGTCACAACCTGAGCTTTAATAGTCTAGAGAGCAGAAGTAACAGAGTTACACAGGACATAACTGACAATTCCTCTGCCGTCGGTGCTGCGTCCCTGCAATTGAGGACTCCCTCCCTCCCTCCCTCTATTTGTGCTTGTGGGTCAAAATAAACCTAGAAATATTTGATCGAATACGACTCTGATCCAATATCAGTTGGTTTCAAATGTTTTATGACATGCACAGACACATTGCATTCTAGTCCATAACAAATTGTGATAAAAGACAATTTTATTAATGTTTCCTTTAACCAAACCAAAACATCATTTAAATCCAAAAAGTAAGGGTGAAAAGTGAACACTTAACTTTGAAGACATGATAACAAAACAGCTAACAGCTGTGGGCTTCATAGTTTATTAAGAAAAGGGCTGAATATTATCCAGTAGCTTATATTCAGTTCTCAACAGGGGGTCTAAAACTCCAAGGGTGCTTCAGGAAGCTACCGAGAGGGCCTTGAGATGACACAGGTCAATTATGATAAAAATAACTATATGACGTAACGAATTAAATAATCTACATAACACGCCAAATGCAGTACCTTTTTTGCTGTTCATAAATACACAATGCCTTGCAAACCTATGACCAATTATTTATTTATTACTAAATTACAAATAATTGATTTTAAAATACTGAAATTCTAACTAAACGTTTGTAAGGTGACATTCATTTTATGTTGGGAAATATTTGTGTGAAAGAGTGATAGAAGTGATAAAAGTGATAGAATCACTTAAAACGATGTCAGGTTTGTAATGACTCCTATTTAACATGAGTTTGAATGCGATTGAATAATTCTGAACACAGCCACATTACCAGTTATGCAGCCACATCCAGGTTATTGTAAGGTTTTATTGTCCCGCCTCAAAGATTTCAGTTTGTTTTTCAATTGAATTATTCACATTATATAGGGCACATTAAAGGTGTAAAAAGTTCTTACATGATTTATCTTTGTCTTTTTTCACACCACAAAAAGCTGGCATTTTTACAGGGGTGTGTAGACTTTTTATGTCCACTGTACTCCTGAGGAAAATCTTTATTGTTACTTTTTTCTACATTGTAGATTATTAATGATGACATCAAAAATATAAAATAACACATATGGAATCATGGAGTAACAAAAAAAGTGTTACCACATGAAAAGTGTATGTCCTTAAATGGCTTAGTCAACGGCCTTAAGAATACTGTGAAAAATCGGTGTTGCATCACAACTTATTTCCTGGAATAAATACAATTATAATTTAGTATATACTCTGGTTCCTTGTCTTATATAACATTTTGTATAAAGATTTGAAACCCTTCAGTATGACATATATTTAGTAAGAAAGGAAATTAGGCAAGTACGTTAACACAGCCGTTTTTATTTAACCTTTCAATTTCAAAAGGCCAGTCACTGCTGATGATGCCACAGCATAATAATGCAAGAACCAAATATATTTCACTGTAGAGATGATTTGTCTTGAGGCATAGTTATAAGTTATGGAAAAAAAATTCTATCTTGGTCTTATTTGACCTGCACACACTCCTACATCTTCTGGCAAACACCAGTCCTTTTGGGTCCTTTTCTTGCCACCCTCCTATACATGCCAGTGTTATACAGAGCTCATGGTATGGTAGACCTGTGCACAATAACTACACTGCTAGCCACTGGACTCTATAGCTCCTTCAAAGTCATTGTTGGCCACTTTTAAATGCCAACCTTTACTTGGATGTGCCTGAGTGGATTGATTCCTGAATATTGATGTGGTCGCTGTGATTTCTTGCTTTAAAATGAGCCAAACAAGAATAGTTAGCCAGTACAAATGTTAGCTACTCCCCCTCTCACACAACCATTTCATTTCTCTGGCCAGAGTGAGTGAACAGTTTTTGCAATTACAGTCTAAGAGCCTTTTTATTTTTTTTGTAAAGCAGCCAACTACAAAAAAACATTCAAATGTATAATCAAGCGATGTTGGCACTGGAAACTGCCAATTTTAAAAACTACAATGAAAAGAAGCACTTTTGTAATACTTTTGGCAATAAGAAACAGGGAAGATTTAAGGAGATCCCGACATAAGTGCAGGCTGGCCTTGGAGGCAAAACAGCTGAGAATCACTGCTCTCTCTGTTTCACCTCTACACTCACCTTGGTGTCAGTGTTTAAGCTGGTGATCTGGAGAGTCTGGTGGGTCGCCAAGGGGGTGGTGGTCGTAATCGTGGCTGGAGATGTGATGATGATGCCAGTCAGCTGGCCAGAGGGCAGGGTCTTGGAGAGGCTTGTGCAGGGCTGGCCGTTGACGATGCGTACCTGGTGGATGGGGCCGGTGGTAGCTAGAGATGTGGATGTCAGTTTGTTGGTCAATATGATCGGCCGCTGGAGAGGCTGGGGGGCGGCGAGCATGGGAGGGAGTGCAGGAGTGATGGGCACCGTCGGTGTAACAGTGGCGAGTTTGGATCGGACCTGGACGACAACAGAGGTGGGTGAGTAAGCAGAGTACGGGCCTTTCAAACAGCAATGGAAATGTCTGTTTTAAATCAGTCACTTTCAAAGCTTTGTCATTAACACTCTGGAATCAGCCCACAAAGCAGGGACATCAGAGGCAGCATGCCACATTCAGAGCGAAGGTTAGCGGGAAATGATTTGAGCAGGAAGACGGTAAAAGCCCTTGGCATGGAACAACACTGCAGACAAGGGAAGCCAGGTAGTTAGCAAAGGGTCACAATAAGGCTACCGAAACAGGCCTTGAAACAAGCCTTCCATCCAGAAACAAAAGCACATAAATGCAGGAACAATTTACAGAGGGAAAATAAGACACAATAAAAAAATCTAATCTAATAAAGATTCCAACAGTCCTCTCCAGTAGAATTCTGATTCCGAATTCTGAAATAAAAAAACACTGTTTTGGTAGCCTCTCAAACAAACTGATTACATCATTAATAAAGAATACATGGTCAGTAACAATAAAATAAGACTGAAAATAAATATAAAACATTATTAAGGGATTTGCTTTAGACCATCCAATCAGAACTCTATGTATCTTCAAATGATTTCCTTAACGCCCATTTAAGTCTAAACATACTAAAAAAAATATATATATACGTAACACAGTGCCTTGCAAAATTATTCAGATACCTGACCAATTCTCTCCTGCAAATGAATTAATTGTAAACTAACTATCTAACTATCAAAAGTTTAAAATTATTTTGCAAAGTTATTAAAAACACTGAAAATAATGTCAATTTCAGTGTTATAAAAACACCTTCTTTAGGGAAGAAGTAATGGGTTAACAACATACAGTTGTTCTACAGTAACAGAAGTTAATTAATCCTTGACTTGTGATGCTTTTCCTACAGGGGATTGAACTTCTGTAGATTACTCTGTCTGTATAAAAACAGTGTTAATTCAGTGTTTTTAGGAATTATTTGGAAGGTACTATACTGCAGGAAGTAGTATAGTGCTATCATATTGGCCAAAAATGGAAATAAACAATTAACCATTGTAACCTTAAAAGTATAGATCTTTTCTTTAGAGAAATTGCAAATTATTCCTTCTACCACCAAAGGGGACTAGGAAACTGGAGGAAACTCTGACAGGAACAGGTTTGGCCACAACAGAGAGTCAATACGCCTCATTTGGGCTCACACAATAAGAGCTTCAAGCACAGCTTAACACTGGTCAAAATAAGCAAGTTGCAGTTCCAACAGTTAATTATTTGACAGGTCGAGTAACAAAGCCATTGATGGTCAAATTAGAATATGAGGCTTGTCTGGGCTGTGAAGCACTCCCAGCGACCAACTGAATACTGTAAGAAAGTCTAATGTACAGTTGAATCAAAATGTCAATCTTCGGTTCATCCCGCAGGGATTTTGACCTCTCTGAAAGTTCTTATACTAGTCTCCTTCTTGTTTGAGTTCTGTGTTTTAAATGACAGCCTTTTTCTTTGCAGTTCCATTGGTAGAGGAATGCAGAAAATTGATCAGGGGTTTGAATACTTTAGCAGGCACTGTAAATATATTTTCGTTTTTTTTTTCAATTCAAACACTGATTCAAAGTATATGCAGGTGCTGGTCATATAATTAGAATATTGTCAAAAAGTTGATTTATTTCAGTAATTCCATTCAAAAAGTGAAACTTGTACAATGTATACATTCATTCCACACAGATATTTCAAGTGTTTATTCCTTTTAATAAGATGATTATAACTGACAACTAATGAAAACCCCAAAATCAGTATCTCAGAAAACTAGAATACCGGTATTGTGAAAAGGTTCAATATTGAAGACACCTGGTGCCACACTCTATTCAGCTAATTAACTCAAAACACCTGCAAAGGCCTTAAAATGGTCCATCAGTCTAGTTCTGTAGGCTACACAATCATGGGGAAGACTGCTGACTTGACAGCTGACCAAAAGACGACCATTGACATCTTGCACTCTGTGTCCAAGCACATTAATAGAGAGGCGAAGGGAAGGAAAAGATGTGGTTGAAAAAAGTGTACAAGCAATGGGATAACCGCACCCTGGAGAGGATTGTGAAACAAAACCCATTTCAAAAATCTGGGGGAAATTCACAAAGACTGGACTGCAGCTGGAGTCAGTGCTTCAAGAACCACCATGCACAGACATATGCAAGACATGTGTTTCAGTTGTCGCATTCCTTGTGTCAAGCCACTCTTGAACAAGACACAGCGTCAGAAGCGTCTCATCTGGGATAAAGACAAAAAGGACTGGATTGCTGCTGAGTGGTCCAAAGTTATGTTCTCTGATGATAGTAAATTTTACATTTCCTTAGGAAATCATGGTCCCAGAGTCTGGAGGAAGAGTAGAGAGGCACAGAATCCACGTTGCTTGAAGTCCAGTGTAAAGTTTCCACAGTCAGTGATGGTTTTGGGTGCCATGTCATCTGCTGGTGTTGGTCCACTGTGTTTTCTGTGGTCCAAGGTCAACGCAGCCGTCTACCAGGAAGTTTAGAGCACTTCATGCTTCCTGCTGCTGACCAACTTTATGCAGATACAGATTTCATTTTCCAACAGGACTTGGCACCTGCACACAGTGCCAAAGCTACCAGTACCTGGTTTAAAGACCATGGTATCCCTGTTCTTAATTAAACCAAACTCGCCTGACCTTAACCGCATAGAAAATCTATGGGGTATTGTGAAGAGGAAGATGCAATACGCCAGACCCAACAATGCAGAAGAGCTGAAGGCCACTATCAGAGCAACCTGGCCTCTCATAACACCTGAGCAGAGCCACAGATTGATCGACTCCATGCCCCGCCACATTGCTGCAGTAATTCAGGCAAAAGGAGCCCCAACTAAGTATTGAGTCCTGTACATGCTCATACTTTTTGAATTTGGGATTTTCATTAGTTGTCAGTTTTAAACATCACAATTAAATGAAATAAACATTTGATATATATCAGTCTGTGTGTAATGAATGAATATAATATCCAAGTTTCACTTTTTGAATGGAATTACTGAAATAAATCAACTTTTTGATGATATTCTAATTATATGACCAGCACCTGTATGTGTATTAAAACGAGTGCTCTACAACTGATATCCTGGCAAAAACAGACCCTAATATTGATACTGGAGAGAAGCTGTGGGGTGCGGGGGCGAGGGGAAAAGGCACGATCCATGTGGACGAACCTGTGGTGAAAAAGTAGGTCGAGGCGTCAGTCTAGGAGGAGGTACAAACTGAGGAACTTTGATAGGCTGGGCAGTGGCCTGCACCTGTGGTGAAACCATTTATTTAAACGCAGTAGAGAATGCGCACACACACGACTGTTACATCAGCAATAAACACTAGTGACCCAGCGCCATTGGAAACCATGCTTGCCCATGCCATCACACTGCCTCCACCATGTTTGACAGCTGATGTGGTATACTTCGGCTCACTTTTTTCTTCCCATCATTCGGGTACAAGTTGATCTTAGTATCATATATCTATAGAACAATGTTCCAAAAATGGGCTTCATTTAAAATATTTAAATTTTTTTGCAAAGCCTAATCTTGCCTTTCTATTCTTTAGGCTTAGCAAATGTTTACAGCTTGTGGCAACCCTCTCTATTTGCTCTCATGAAGTCTTTTTGAATAATAATATAACTGGGGATTGTTCTTCACTTGGCTGGATGTTTTTTTTTTTACCATGGAAAGGATCCTGCGATCATCCACCATGATTTGCAAATAAATTCATAAAAAATCCTACAATGTGATTTTCTGGATCTTTTTCTCATTTTGTCTCTCATAGCTGAAGTACCTATGATGAAAATTACAGGCCTCTCACCTTTTTAAGTGGGAGAACTTGCACAATTGATTGCTGACTAAATACTTTTTTGCCCCACTGTATACACACACGCACGCACGCACGCCTGCACACACACAGCCATGATAACATCGGACTTCCATGCTCCATTACTCAAGCAAACAGCGAAATGACCTTTAAAAGACTGACAAAAGAACATCTCATCACACAAGGACTGTGAAGATAACAGGCATAAACAGTCAAACAAACACACACAATCTACAGACACTTTTCTTAGTTGTTTTTATGCATTTTCCATTAGTGAGTCTATTAACGTTACATTTTCTTTATGCTGTGTTTTTTCTTAACCCCAAGAACAGTAGCTTCTGCTTCAGCAGTATAATGAGAGATTCCAATGGACAAATAAATAAAACACACTCACACACACACTCACACACACATTCACACACAGTGCAGTTAGCACAAATTGATACCAGATCTTCAGATGCTGGCATTTACAAAAACTAAAGAGGAACACAAGTCCCCAATGTGTAATGTGAATTTAAATGTCTGTTAACCCATCAGAAAATGTACCATTAACACACCTGGGAATTGTGGGAAAGTTTGTATACTCACAACTATGGTGTTCTTGGAGACTATCCGAACAGGCTCCATTCCCTGTTTGGTCAACATGGATGTCTGAAGGTTGATTGGCCCGGTCAGTGTTTCGGGGTGTCCCACAGCGGGCTTGGGCGTGCCACTCATGTTGGTGACCTTGGCGACGGAGGCCCGGGGCGTGGAAGCAGTGGCGGCGGCTTTCAACACCAGATGTAGAGGCTTAGAGGTGGAGACTGGGGCGATCAGCATCATGTTCTGGTGAGGAAAAAGACACAGAGTATAAACAGTCGTCGCCTCCTACCCAACGCCAGGAGCTGTGCGTAGTGCATACGAGCATGTCTGAAGTACCTGTACGGTGCTCAGGCTGTCCGCCGATGGCAGGGAGGGTGGGGTGTGGAGGTTGGGCAGGGCGGAGGCCTTGCCGTCCGGTTGCACCGGGTGTTGGGGCTGGACCTCCGTGTGATCCTGTTTCACCAGCAGCTCTTTCCTCAACTGCTCCACCACTTTCTTCTGCGGGACAGCGGAAGACACGATTCAAGGCGACAGACAGAATTTGGGACGGATTGTGCAGCGCTAGACAGATGCATACAATGCTTAATGATGACTCCAACAAACCGGTACAGTGGCGGCACAAAAGGGAATAGCCAGACAAACAATGAAAAGCGACAGGCCTTGACAAATGTAATTCTTCACCTCGTTGAAAACCCAATTCCCTCTGTTGCTGACTGTCATATTTTTCTATTTGATTCCACTGGAAGACAATAATGACACTGTTTGCTTAAATGTGATGAAATTACCAAGTGCAGCAGAATGTCGGTTGGCAGGAAGGACTGCAAACGGGAAATAAAGCACAACATCTTCCCTCGGGATAAATTCAACCAGGAAAAAAATGACATCAAACACCATTGTTTTACCACATTGCGTACAACTGGACTCGATTGCAGAACCGAACTAAGTACATTATCCAGTGAAGTAGTAAAAAGAAAACAAGATGCCATGTATCAACATGATACTTTATTGACTGAATTCAAAATAACTGAGGGCTTACGTCCGTTTAAATACAAGAGCGCCCCCCACTGGGGAATAAGAATAAATGTCCTGGACACATTTCCACATCCCTATGTTATGTAATCATTTATTATATAGTCATATGGACAACCACCAACTAGTACAGTTCCAAAAAATCTGCTGTCTGGGAATGCCGTCTGGGAATTGTGCAATGAACAAAATAACATTCTTAACATTTTGGGTTGGATATGTAATACGTTGTGTATATGTGTGAGTGAAATCACTATCATTGCCCCGTTACCTATTAGATACCAAGTTTGAAATACATATTTTACCACAAACGGCCCATCATCACAGACTGCATCATTAAGAGCCACGCAGTATCAATGCAGAACATCAGTTTGGCAAATGTGTCCACTGTAATAGAGGCTGAAAAAAACCCATACGAACACACAGGCACACCCACACCTACACACCCCACACACTTACAGATTTGATACCAAACAAAGTGGCAGGTGTTCCAGATTCCCCCTGGCACACACTACACACACCCCAGTCATGAACAGCTCTGCTTCCAGGCAAATCATGAGTGCCATCCCCCAACAACAGGTTTACAATGGTTCTGACACAGCAAATTACACACAAACCTCCAGTTACTGACAGTCTTACCCACACAGAGGGCATCAAACCTTTTCTGTTGGGCTCATAGAAGGCTTATTTTTGCCTGATTTACCTTATGCCTAAAGTTCTAATTACTGAACTATCACACGTACACACACACACACGTACACACACGTACACACACACACACACACACACACACACACACACACACACACACACACACACACACACACACACACACAAACACAGGCAGTTTCCAGTTGCCAAATTGGTCTGAATTCAGACTATTTTGCATTGACCCTGAACAGCTACCCCTCACGGGCCAAACAGCCCATAGCAGGAAGGAGAGGTCATGCATGGTGAAGACAGAACAATGAGACGCAGTTCATTCTCCCCCCGCATAGACTCTATTGACGAATGCAGTGAAAGCCCCCCCACCCCCGTTAGCTGCCTGCGCCTGATAAGACGAAACAGAGACTGACCGCTCCAGTTCACCTCTGTCCATTCACTCACAATCACAGCAGTGAAAAGCGCAGCCAATGCAAACCGCGTGACGTTCCAGGGGAAATGTCTTTTTGCGAACCTGGTGTGAGCAGGTTGAAACAACCAGCGGAAATCAATCGATAAAAATCGATATATGTTTCAAATAGTGTACGTTATTGTGTGTTCTTTCTTTCCTTTTATTAGGCTTCGTATTGATTGTGTTTTCATTGTCTAGACTATTACTGGGATATTGCTTTGTTGAGAAACTAGTTCGCAAGTATTTCACTGTAAGGTTTTCAGATGCTGTATCCTGTGTTTATGACAAATACACTTTACACTTCACTTGCCCCATTGGAGAGTTTATTTTCCACTCTCTTCATTTAAATCTGTTTTTATTAAATCATGCAACAATACGTATGGAATAACAAGTTTCAAAATTGACTGACAGTACATTACGAATAAATAAAACACACAGTATTGTGTGAACAGGGTCCAGGTACAGCACAGAGAAAAAACAATAAGAATCAGATCCTCATTAGGGACTGTTGTGAAAGTGGGTTGGTTCATTAGGGACTGTTGTGAGCGTGGGTTGGTTCATTAGGGACTGTTGTGAACGTGGGTTGGTTCATTAGGGACTGTTGTGAACGTGGGTTGGTTCATTAGGGACTGTTGTGAACGTGGGTTGGTTCATTAGGGACTGTTGTGAACATGGGTTGGTTCATTAGGGACTGTTGTGAACGTGGGTTGGTTCATTAGGGACTGTTGTGAGCGTGGGTTGGTTCATTAGGGACTGATATGAGCATGGGTTGGTTCATTAGGGACTGTTGTTAGCGTGGGTTGGTTCATTAGGGACTGTTGTGAACGTGGGTTGGTTCATTAGGGACTGTTGTGAACGTGGGTTGGTTCATTAGGGACTGTTGTGAACGTGGGTTGGTTCATTAGGGACTGTTGTGAACGTGGGTTGGTTCATTAGGGACTGTTGTGAGCGTGGGTTGGTTCATTAGGGACTGATATGAGCGTGGGTTGGTTCATTAGGGACTGTTGTGAGCGTGGGTTGGTTCATTAGGGACTGTTGTGAACGTGGGTTGGTTCATTAGGGACTGTTGTGAACGTGGGTTGGTTCATTAGAGACTGTTGTGAACGTGGGTTGGTTCATTAGGGACTGTTGTGAACGAGGGTTGGTTCATTAGGGACTGTTGTGAACGTGGGTTGGTTCATTAGGGACTGTTGTGAGTGTGGGTTGGTTCATTAGGGACTGTTGTGAACGTGGGTTGGTTCATTAGGGACTGTTGTGAACGTGGGTTGGTTCATTAGGGACTGTTGTGAACGTGGGTTGGTTCATTAGGGACTGTTGTGAACGTGGGTTGGTTCATTAGGGACTGTTGTGAACGTGGGTAGGTTCAAGGAGTGGGGCTCAATCAGGAACAGCCATTGGCTTTGTCCTTCCACTCGCGAACTAAACTGACCGTTGGATCTTTAATCTGACAGCTGCACATTTTTTGTTTCTTCTTTTGTTGGACTAAGGTGAGTGTCCTGCTGGCTTTACAAGATGACACCGTATCCATTATATCTTATTGTTATATATTCTGCATCAGAACTATTGGGCCGTTCCAGGAACTGCAGATAAATGATTCCTTAAATATATATGTATGAAAATCAGCTTAGTGCACTTCTGAGATCACAAGGACTAATGCAGAGACAACTGACAGACTTTGTTTACCACAATGTTTCTTCGTTTTTAAAGCGACAACAAAAATAGTACAAAAAAGAAACAGCTTCCCCAAATCTCCCCTTTACTGTCCCGCCCCCTCAGCCCGGGGTTGATTGACAGCTGGGTTTCTCTTTTCAAATCACATGAGGGTGCATGTTGGCGATCTGATGCAACTTTTAGACACAAGAAAAAACAAAAAGGAATCAACAAGGAACCAGCAAACTGCTATGGAGACAGCACTGGTAAGAAACGTTAGTTATAAAGTGTTTCTTTAGACAAATGTAGATTTTATGTAAATTGGGTCAGACGGTCATTTCTCATAACTGCAAACATTATATATTTGTTACATTTCAATAGACAATGAATGACTTCAAAAATGTATCCTTTATCCTTTATCCTTTTCAATTCTTTAATAGCTAGTGAAGCTGCGTCCACTGGGAGTAACAATTGTCTAGCGTGTCACGATAAACAACCTGTATAATAATGTACATAATATTTATGCCTGTTCATAAATAAACGTCTAACTCTATTTCCAACGTATTATTTTCCATTGCAGCAAAAAGTTATTTTGCTGCAATCGATAAACTTACAGGAAGCTCATTAATATGCAGGCTTTATCCTCCCTAATTATTTTCTTTTAAAATAATCACTGGAAAAGTGATTTTAAAGCTATTTTGCCCAAATAACGTGCCATTGCGCTATCCACCATATTGATTGCATTTTTCTCCATCTTCTTGTCTGCCATCAGGTACCGCAAAAATGCAATAAATAAGAAACCATGAATATAAAAGTGCATTATAGCAAATTAATATAGCTGGTCTAAATGTAACGTGTATACTTTCATGTAACAAGTGCTCAAAGAGATATGCCTTTATAGTACCATATTACCACGCTTATTTTAAATTAAATCAAATACAGTGGGGCAAAAAAGAATTTAGTCAGCCACCAATTGTGCTCCCACTTAAAAAGATGAGAGGCCTGTAATTTTCATCATAGGTACACTTCAACTATGAGAGACAAAAGGAGAATTGCATTGTGTGTGGGCATTGTTTCCCTTGGAAGCACAGAATTATTTTTAATTAAACCAAATTAATTAACTTATACTATGTGTGTAAGTATGACGTACACTCTTCAACATGTGTGCATCACTTGAATCAAAACAAAGGTTTTAATCTTTCCAATAAACGTCAAAACACAGTTGAACGAACGACCGTCGTGTAATCCTCCTATACAGTGTGCTAACATGTGCTATAACACACAAAGTTATATATCATCATTTTAATTGGCTTGTCATTCGCACACTGGCTGTCCATTTCCTCATTAGGACAATCACTTTTTGTGATGTCACCAGGCGGAACAATAAATGACAGTTAGTCTATAGTTGCACTATAGCTCTATTGTGTGGCTTTTGTGGTCCTCAAAGCCTTTGAAAATATCATATTGGTATTTACCATATTGGTAAATCTGGTAAATGCAAATGCAAACATGATAGTTAAAGCACAATAATTATTTTAAATTAAACCAAACTTGTGCTATGTGGGTAAGTATAACATAAATTTAGAAAGAATTGAAAATCCCTTATTTCAACAGTTGCTTCTGCAATTCTCCACAAATCATCAAAATTAAATTGCTTTAATGTAATCACTACAAAAAAATTGTTATTATAGATTTTTCTTGATGCTTTGACAGTGAAGCATACATACGTGTGTAGTTTACTTCCCTAATGCCGCTTCGTCCCATACATTACACAGAAGCGACAGCATGATATTCATGTCACTGACTGAAGTTAACTGAAATATTGTCTACAATTCGTCTAAATTAATTTGGTTTAACATAACAATTTAACGTAATCTGTCTGCCTCTCAATTGGTCACTAGGACTATTTGATTTTCCCCATTCAGGGGAAAGCTTATCTATGTCAGTTCTTGCTATTTTCAGCACTCAAATATGTATAATTTACACAACGTACATCATTGTACACACAGAAAGGCATTAGAGTTTCTTAAAGTAATATTGGTTATGTATCTACTATAATCAATTGCCTATTGTTTCGGTTACCCATTGGCCTATTGGAAAGCAAAATATTTTTGGCCTTACATAAGTTTGGCGTTCAGAACTTCCCTGATGCCACCTCATTACACAGAAGCAACAGGACGATATTCATGTCATATCATTCATATTTACTCAATATTGTCAACAATAAGTCACTTAAAATTATCATTGTCTAAATTTCCGTGTGATATATCACGTTATATTTAGGTTTAGAGCAGGGCAGTGGGTTGGCTAATGTTAAAGACAGCTGAAGACAGAGAGCAGGGCAGTGGGTTGGCTAATCTTAAATACAGCTGAAGACAGGGAGCAGGGCAGTGGGTTGGCTAATGTTAAAGACAGCTGAAGACAGAGAGCAGGGCAGTGGGTTGGCTAATCTTATATACAGCTGAAGACAGGGAGCAGGGCAGTGGGTTGGCTAATGTTAAATACAGCTGTTGACAGGGAGCAGGGCAGTGGGTTGGCTAATGTTAAAGACAGTTGAAGACAGGGAGCAGGGCAGTGGGTTGGCTAATGTTAAATACAGCTGAAGACAGGGAGCAGGGCAGTGGGTTGGCTAATGTTAAAGACAGTTGAAGACAGGGAGCAGGGCAGTGGGTTGGCTAATGTTAAATACAGCTGAAGACAGGGAGCAGGGCAGTGGGTTGGCTAATGTTAAATACAGCTGAAGACAGGGAGCAGGGCAGTGGGTTGGCTAATGTTAAATACAGCTGAAGACAGGGAGCAGGGCAGTGGGTTGGCTAATCTTAAATACAGCTGAAGACAGGGAGCAGGGCAGTGGGTTGGCTAATGTTAAAGACAGTTGAAGACAGGGAGCAGGGCAGTGGGTTGGCTAATGTTAAATACAGCTGAAGACAGGGAGCAGGGCAGTGGGTTGGCTAATGTTAAAGACAGCTGAAGACAGGGAGCAGGGCAGTGGGTTGGCTAATCTTAAAGACAGCTGAAGACAGGAAGCAGGGCAGTGGGTTGGCTAATGTTAAAGACAGCTGAAGACAGGGAGCAGGGCAGTGGGTTGGCTAATCTGATATACAGCTGAAGACAGGGAGCAGGGCAGTGGGTTGGCTAATGTTAAATACAGCTGAAGACAGGCAGCAGGGCAGTGGGTTGGCTAATCTTAAATACAGCTGAAGACAGGGAGCAGGGCAGTGGGTTGGCTAATGTTAAATACAGCTGAAGACAGGGAGCAGGGCAGTGGGTTGGCTAATGTTAAAGACAGTTGAAGACAGGGAGCAGGGCAGTGGGTTGGCTAATGTTAAAGACAGCTGAAGACAGGGAGCAGGGCAGTGGGTTGGCTAATGTTAAAGACAGTTGAAGACAGGGAGCAGGGCAGTGGGTTGGCTAATGTTAAATACAGCTGAAGACAGGGAGCAGGGCAGTGGGTTGGCTAATGTTAAATACAGCTGAAGACAGGCAGCAGGGCAGTGGGTTGGCTAATGTTAAATACAGCTGAAGACAGGGAGCAGGGCAGTGGGTTGGCTAATCTTAAATACAGCTGAAGACAGGGAGCAGGGCAGTGGGTTGGCTAATCTGATATACAGCTGAAGACAGGGAGCAGGGCAGTGGGTTGGCTAATGTTAAATACAGCTGAAGACAGGCAGCAGGGCAGTGGGTTGGCTAATCTTAAATACAGCTGAAGACAGGGAGCAGGGCAGTGGGTTGGCTAATGTTAAATACAGCTGAAGACAGGGAGCAGGGCAGTGGGTTGGCTAATGTTAAAGACAGTTGAAGACAGGGAGCAGGGCAGTGGGTTGGCTAATGTTAAATACAGCTGAAGACAGGGAGCAGGGCAGTGGGTTGGCTAATGTTAAAGACAGTTGAAGACAGGGAGCAGGGCAGTGGGTTGGCTAATGTTAAATACAGCTGAAGACAGGGAGCAGGGCAGTGGGTTGGCTAATGTTAAATACAGCTGAAGACAGGCAGCAGGGCAGTGGGTTGGCTAATGTTAAATACAGCTGAAGACAGGGAGCAGGGCAGTGGGTTGGCTAATCTTAAATACAGCTGAAGACAGGGAGCAGGGCAGTGGGTTGACTAATGTTAAATACAGCTGAAGACAGGGAGCAGGGCAGTGGGTTGGCTAATGTTAAATACAGCTGAAGACAGGGAGCAGGGCAGTGGGTTGACTAATGTTAAATACAGCTGAAGACAGGGAGCAGGGCAGTGGGTTGACTAATGTTAAATACAGCTGAAGACAGGGAGCAGGGCAGTGGGTTGGCTAATGTTAAAGACAGCTGAAGACAGGGAGCAGGGCAGTGGGTTGGCTAATGTTAAATACAGCTGTAGACAGAGAGCAGGGCAGTGGGTTGGCTAATCTTAAATACAGCTGAAGACAGGGAGCAGGGCAGTGGGTTGGCTAATGTTAAAGGCTGCATACTCAGTATGCGCTCACTCAGCGCTCCCAGCAGGGTTCCCTATTACCGACTCGCCTCTCGCTTTCTCTGAGAGGGTCTGTAGTTCACAAATTATACATGGTGGAAAGTCCAAAGGCTGCCTGTCGGGGACTCTTTTTTTAAACCAATGCTCTACTAATAATGGACTTTACATTGGCTGACTCCACAGCGTCAGCTAGCTGTATCCTCTGCAAGCTTTTTTTATGGTGTGTCTTGCCTCTCTACAAGCGTTGTTTATAAAAGGCTGGTCTGTTATTCAGGCATTTATTAGGTGACACTGTCAGATCCCTGTCGTGGGTATTGTAGTGGTATCGCTAACTGCACTCTCCAGTGACAGGAAAGGATAAATGGCACCTGAATTATCACTCCGCCCACAAAGGCTAAGCATGCTGTAATTTCTAGCCCATAGAAATAAAAGGAAAAGAATGGTTTCAAAAATATTGTCTACTGTGATTGACTGTGGTAAATAATTTGCCACAGATTTGACAATCAAAATGTAATAACCTAGCAGGTTGATTGGGGAAAACTGTTTTATCTAACAGAAAATGGTTATATAATTAGCATTATTGCTAATGCCATCTCAAAGTAGTAGGCAAACAAATGCAGGGACAAACGCAATGTCTCTCGATCCTCAAGAGACGACCTGTATTCAGTTGGCACTCAGCTACCTCAGCTAGCTAGCTGCTGACTACGGCTTTCCTCTTCCTCCATACTCTGATTGTCATTTTTCTATTCTCAGTATTTTCCTGTAACGGGGAATGGACGTCTGGGATTGAGGCCAGCCTCCTCGGCCTCTCAGGTGGGAGGATTTCTCTGCCTGAAGGTCTTCCCTCCCCTCTAGTCAGGAGGGTATTTAAACAGCACGTTGAGCCCTTGATTGAAATTCCTCTCACACCACCTCTCTCCTCACAGTCCTCCCTCTCCCCGCCTTGGTCTTCCTTTCCGTCTCTGTCTCTCTCTATCTCCCTCCATCTCCCTGTCTCTCTGTCTCTCTCTCTATCCCTCAATCTCCCTGTCTCTCTGCCTCTCTCTCTGAGCTGGAACTAACACATCGCAGGCACATTAACACATACCAACTCCACTCTCATTCCAAAGAGAGGGCAGATGGGCAGATCCATACAGATAATACAAAGCCCTCCCTACTGCATACACACACACACACACACACACACACACACACACACACACACACACACACACACACACACACACACACACACACACACACACACACACACACACACACACACACACACTAACACTAACACTAACACAAACACACACACATTAGGTTTACTGTCCAGACACAAAAGAGACTTCTGTTGCCTGTCTCCTTCTAGTAGGGTAGAGGGCTACTTCCACTTCTGTTGCCTGTCTCATCCTAGTAGGGTAGAGGGCTACTTCCACTTCTGTTGCCTGTCTCCTTCTAGTAGGGTAGAGGGCTAATTCCACTTCTGTTGCCTGTCTCATTCTAGTAGGGTAGAGGGCTACTTCCACTTCTGTTGCCTGTCTCCTTCTAGTAGGGTAGAGGGCTACTTCCACTTCTGTTGCCTGTCTCCTTCTAGTAGGGTAGAGGGCTAATTCCACTTCTGTTGCCTGTCTCCTTCTAGTAGGGTAGATGGCTAATTCCACTTCTGTCATGTCCTTTTCTCTCTAAATAAAAAGCACAGAGGGAAGGAAGGCAACAATGCCTCTGCACTCCCATGATGCTATCTGAACACGCGCGTACGTGCCACGACTACAGTCAATTAAAATATGCCTGGTGTCAGTGTAAACTGGATTGTGGATGCGAGATTCTCTTTCCCACAGCAGCTGTTTAATGAAAGCGAGGTCATTCTTACCTCCAAGCGTGTCTCTGAGAGGTCAGATTTCAAAGTGAGCAACAGATCGTGTGCAACACAGAACGCGGTGTGTCGAGGAATTACGACATCTGATGCCAGGACAAGAGACACTGTGCGTGACGACAGAAGAAGATATCGACCACTGCAGACAGAGTGGCATTATATAGCTCCAACACACAACCAATCTAATCTGTTCGCCCATTCCCTGTAACTTTCATTATCACCTGAATAACAGTTAAAGCAATAGTCTATTACCATAACTGTCTGACCCTGTGCCAATAAATATAAATTAATAAGAAATGCGCCCCCAATATGGGACCACGTGATTTTAACTCGGTTTCATCATAACCGTCATGACACTGTAAGTTAGGTAATAAACGATTGCTCCGCGATCATGGCAGTCCTTCCTTACAGAGAAATAATATAGTGATCAAGATGTGGTCTGCTGTCCTCTTACTTTTCACGACTGCATGTGACGTGGGGTTCAGATCTGAGGTATATGGATAAGACTAATGCCGATTCCAGGTCCTTGGCGTGGCGACATGGCGGTGGATAATGGGTAAATTGTAGAGGATCTGGGATCTTGGCATATTCGCCATGCTATGGTGCTTTGATGAAAGTCATTATTATCAATTAGCATAGAAGCGTTAAACACAGAGCAGCCGCTGTTTCCTCTTTTAGATAAGAGTTGAGACAGAGAGAGTCAAAAATAAATGGGCGAATTATCATAATGCCTCTAAAAGCATACCCCCACCGCAAAAGATAAAATGATTAATTACATCTGTTTAATGTTCATTGTAGAAGCTAATGCCAGAAACACATTTGTCCACCTTTGGTAAAGCCACGCTAAGTGTCAAACGAGATGGTGAACCACTATTGTTCATTTAATCAGGGCTACATGGACCTGAGGTTGACCTAGCTGAGCACTTCTGCACATCGCTAAACCTGACCCAGGAGGTTTGGTTATACACTCTCCTAAGAGAACCTCAACACCTAGAACTGGAATCTAGATAGGGAACAGCACTGAACGCCACAAGACACACAAACACAATGCTCCAGGCACAGTGGATGGTCCCAGAGTTAAGAATTCCTTTAACGTAGCGGTTACATGAATCATAGAGCACACGCTCTATTTCTAGTCAGTCACAGAGAGCTGTGAAAAGTGGGTTAAGCAGGTCTGAAAAACACTTCTCCATCCAGACAGCGCTGCTCGCTTCAGATACACTCCGGTTGGGTTAGACCAAGTGCAGGCCACTCAATTCCAATCTACTACCAAAGTACCATGTGCTGAACAAGGCACACTCCAGCCTGAGCTTGAAAAGGATTAGCATGCCTGGGAACGCGTGTTTAATCCAGTTTACACTTCATTTCTAAAAAATCTATTTCCAGAGTCCGCCAGGACTGCCGCTATAACAGGTTATACTAGTAAACCATATTAACAGCGCCACGCGTTCTCGGACGCAAATCCGTCGATTGTACTTATTCAGCGACTTGACAGGACTGATCTGGGGTCTGAGATATGCAGACTTGATCGCTACCAAACACGCTCATTGGATGTAACCATATTAAAACCCTTTTTTTAAAGTGTGCAGCACACAAACACACATGTTCATAGGAACTTTAATTGAGTCAAAGACCTTGCTGCTAGTTTATCCTGCCTGTGAGTCTACAGAGAATGTGGTCAGAGAGGTATCAGTGAGACAGCGGGTGGTGTCCTCGGATTCAAGAACACAAACCAAAGAAACTACGCCTGTGGGTGGGGGGGTAAGTATGTGTGTGTGTGTGTGTGTGGATCATTTATAATTTCCACTGTATTAAAGAGACTTCAAGGAGATTATCCCCGGATTGTAGTTTTAGGTTTCCGTGGGCGGACAGAATAGGCCTGCGGTGGAACAGTGCGGGGGCAGGTCCCGGTGGAACTTCTCATCGTGCTACTAGCGAGGCTGGTCAGATGGTCCAACACTCCCAGTGACAGCCAGACAGGCTGCTTCCCTTTCTCCTGCTCTCATCGGGCTGCCTTAGTCAGACTCGCCTCGGTCGTTTCTCCAGACGCACCCAGCCAACGGGGTTATTTGCGTGGAAGAGTGACGCTGACATTCTAACACGGAGAGGCAGCGGCTGCCAGACTGAAGCACACACCCTCTCGCCCTGCACGCACGACATGATGGAAATCTACATTTTCGTCCCGCGCGGTCACACTCCGCTCCGTTCACAGACTTCCTTGGAATCAGAAATCACACAAAGGTGTGGCGTGATGCTTTTGTAGTCTCGGACTCGATGTGGACGCGACGCGCGGGTGAAAGAGGAGTTGCGAAGGACTTACGAATGTGGAATTGCATATTATATGCAACAAATGTCCACCACAGCAGGTCCACTTGACTGGGGCCTCTCACACAGTCTCTTTTACCGTATCTACATCAGACAAACTTACATTAACACTGAGAAATAACTAACATAAAACACAAATTCACACAATAGTCTTTCTTCTATGACCGCCGTTTATAGGCCAGTTTCTAATATTCTGCGACCACCCGCTAATATGGCTGGTAAAATACAAACGTCTACCCGCTAATATGCGTGGCAAAATACAAACGTCTACCCGCTAATATGCATGGCAAAATATGAACGTCTACCCGCCAATATTGCTGGCAAAATATGAACGTCTACCCGCCAATATGGCTGGCAAAATATGAACATCTACCCGCCAATATGGCTGGCAAAATATGAACGTCTACCCAAATATGAACGTGTACCCGCCAATGACAAAACCTACCCACATTTGATGGTGTGTTTATTTCCAGCCCTGCTGGGACAAATACCCCTCCCTCTTTTCTCATTTGTTTCGGTTTAAGGAGAAAAAACCATGGCTTTGATATATGATTTATTCCGGTTGCTTCTACAGTGGTTCTTTGTAGTGTTGAATGGAGGTGTAGCTACTTCACTAACCTTTTAACTGCAAGTAGGTTCCAGCAGGCTCCCTGCTCTTCCCTGAGAGAAAGAGCTAAATGTCCATAAAATATGTCATCACTCCCTGGGAGTTGACCAGCGGGCAGATCAATGGCAAACAGTAGACCTGTACCAGCCACAGGTGCAGCCCCGACCAAACACATGAGGGGGGAAAGCTCAAAAGTTGTAGCCAGATGCTCATGCCACACATAAAGTGTCTGCCATATGGCTCACCTGTTGCTAAGAAACAAGAGATCTGCAAAAAAAACCTGTGCAGACTGAATCCTAACACAGAACAGAAATAGTTCCCTGAATGCAACGTGTGTGTGTGCTTCTACAATGTGCGTGTGATTACAAGGTGCGAGGGAATTGGTCGGTTTAAAAAAGGAGTGTGAATAATTTGTTTGAGGTACTGGATATTCTATTGGAAATTCTGTGAAACGCCTGCGTAGTCTGCGATCTTAAGAGAAAAACCTGCTATTGTGTGCAGGAGCAGTTTATTTTTATTCCAGGGCAATACCGTGGGTAATTACTCGTTACAAATACATCCCTAAAGCGCTTTTATTTTTCAAGCCTTTTCATGCCAACAGTGGTACCTACGCCCCTCCTCTCTTTCCTGGTCACACACCAGCGGCACACGTCCCTGGCTACCCAAACTAAGTGCACTGGCCAACTGCTACGCCCATGGAAGTTTGTTTCTTTGCCACAAAAACTGTAGATCTCCTTCCAAATTGATTTCTAGATGGAAAAAATAAACAGCATATTAGGCCAAGATACCGAAACATATATAATAAAATGACCTGATCCAATCGCTGAGCAAAAAATTCACAATTCACACAAATGACAACAAAATAAGGTGTCGCAAAAGCCGTGGGAACCCAGCCCTAAATCAGTTCAAATAGTCCCAACCAGCCCTAAATCAGTTCAAATAGTCCTAACCAGCCCTAAATCAGTACAAACAGTCCCAACCAGCCCTAAATCAGTTCAAATAGTCCCAACCAGCCCCAAATCAGTTCAAATAGTCCAGACCAGCCCAAAATCAGTTCAAACAGTCCCAACCAGCCCTAAATCAGTTAAAACAGTCCCAACCAGCCCCAAATCAGTTCAAATAGTCCCAACCAGCCTCAAATCAGTTCAAATAGTCCAGACCAGCCCAAAATCAGTTCAAATAGTCCCAACCCAGCCCTAAATCAGTTCAGACAGTCCCAACCAGCCCTAAAACAGTACAAACAGTCCCAACCCAGCCCTAAAAAAGAACAAACAGTCCCAACCCAGCCCTAAAACAGTTCAAACTGTCCCAACCCAGCCCTAAATCAGTTCAAACAGTCCCAACCCAGCCCTAAAACCGTTCAAACAGTCCCAACCCTGCCCTTAAACAGTTTAAAGCAGTCTTGACCCATCTTTAATTAACTAGTATTATTGTAATAGAGTTCTACCTCAGACATTTTCAACTAGTCTATGACCAAGTGTGTTTTTTATACAGTTAACCAAAACGTTACACGGCAAAGCCAGTTTGTATACTACCTCTCTTTTCAGTGCTGACCAGGCCAGGTGATACCTGGTTTGGCATTCATCTCGGTTCCATTTCTCTGGAGCCACAGGGTTTCTCGTCTCATGAAATGGCCTGTACTATTCAGACCACTGAGGCAGTCAAAGATAGGACAAGCTGCAGCTAAATCGATTCAATTGTGCCTCGTTTCAGCGCCACGGGTCATTATTTGTGCACTGGAGCTCAGAGTGTTTTATTATCCCTGGGTTGGAGCTTGAGAGGCAGACAGGTATTCAAAGACAACAGCTTCCTCATTTAAAGAACAACCAGTAGCCCTTTCCTTATTCCGCACGGGCGAGCTGTATAGCAGACCTCTTGAAACAAAAAAGGGAGGGACACAGAGCATGATCAATAGAAAATGTGGTAACTTTAGGTGGCCGTTTGAAACTTGTTTTGAAGATGTGGACTACGATGCAGACCCACTAAGGGCTGTTAGACTCACACACACAGCACGCAGGCAAGTGTTGCATGTTTATAAAAATGGCCTCACCAGGGGTTGAACCCCTTTTATTTTTACAGCCATCCTCAGAGACTTCCCTCTGGAAAGACAATAATTGTCATCTGTGTGTGAGAGGGATACAACTCTCTGACATCAGAGCTACCAGGACTATCATTAAGGAACGGCATGTTGCAATCGCAGAAAGAACAAAGAGCTCCTTCCCTCGTCCGCAGTAAAAAGGATTTTCTAAGAAATATTCAGATGCGAACGGCAGTTCGTTTTAAACGAGAGAAGAGAGTGTGGCGTCTGTTTATGGCTTCACCCTCTCGTCAATATGTTGAACGATGCAGACTCAGATCACAACAAGCCAGATATGCACGCAGATAGCGTTCTGAAGAACCTGGCAGCGCTGAAAAACATTGCAAAACGGAACATAGAGATCGGGAGAAATAGCAATCAATTGATGTTGAAAACTTTGTGAGGGTTTTCAACTGTGCTAAAGACAAGTCCACAATCGATTGTTGGATGACTGCAGCATGATTTATGTGAGTACAGTCTGGCTGCTCCCATCGCCCCGGCAGGGTGACATCCACAGAGTTAAGCCTTTTCATTAACAGAAAGAGAGTTTTCTACATCTATTCAGACCACACAAAGAAAACTGCTGATGTGTGAAAACTGTAATAGTCTCCATTAGGACATTGTTGACTACTGTTACTGTTTCTGAAAAAAAATATTTTTTCTCCATATAAGTCATCTGAGCATTCTGAGGGCTACGCCTATGTCCTAATAAAAAAAATTGTGCTAGAAAAAATAAATGGCATTAAAGGGAAATAATGACAGCTTTTAAAAAAACGAATTAATCATAAAACAACCAACTCCCAAATAAGATAGCTAAGCAAAAGAAGGCTAAAACACTGCCGTACACTCAATACAACTGATAACACCCAAAATAAATACAGCTCAGATTAATGTGATGGCCTACAGTTTTATCCACACACATATCTGACCTTCAATCTGTGCTCTATTATTTTGTTCCTTCAGGTTACAATGCCGTGGTGGAGATCTTGTGGCCACATTTCTTATTATAGCTGAATAATCCCCACGAATAAAGTGAAGCTTTCCGTTTTGACACACCAAACGCTAATCATAGTGTAGTCTAATATGCTAGAATAAAAGTAGGTAAATTGCCCCTGTTTAGTACGCTACACTAACTTCACATCAACAGTGGAGTCCCCACACTTCATGGAGTATATAAATGATCGGCTAGCTACACTTTTGAACATGTATGGCAAAGTTCCTGAAGTAGCACTCAGACGGCTACCGTCGCTAAATGACCCTCGTGTTAATAGACACAGTCAGCAGGTGTCCCTGGCATTACAGAGTGCTATGAGCTGGTGCACGAACAGACGTGCACGAACAGACGCGCACGAACAGACGCGCATGCACAGACGCGCACGCACAGACGCGCACGCACAGACGCGCACGCACAGACGCGCACGCACAGACGCGCACGCAAAGACTACGCATTAACCGAAACCAATTGTTTCCCCGAAGAACCCTCCTGGTGTGGCATCATCGCTCGGTGCAAGTTGTAAAAGAAAGGGAGTAACTCCATGTTGGGTGAACACGAGGGAGACTGAAACCACACCGCTTAGTAATAAGCACCGCCTGATGGGAAGAATAGAGTGAGGAAGAGCACCGCCACAAGCATCATCTGGGTAGGATCCCGGGGAACCCGGTTGGACGCTAAATCCAATGGAGGGATCCCTGTGATTAGAGAATAACAACTATCGATAGGTGTCAAATATCCAGAATACATGGGACCACGGAGGGCGTCTGACCAGCTACTATCTCAGACATAACCTTTACACAAGCCTAATGTTTCCCAAAAGAAATAGATAGAAAAAAGCCTCAGTTAAGGTCCAACCAAAGCTCCAGTGTATTAAACACTCTGTTATATTTGACGTTTATAAACGAGCCACAAAGGGCCTTGTGAGTGTTCAGTCGCCAGGCACCAGGCGAAAATATGGCACAATTCGGCAGAAATCACACATATTTATTCAACACTAAAAATAAAATAACGACACCAGGAACAACGTATAAAGGGTACACACTGAGAATCCTGGCCTTTTCCAATATTCTATTGAAACCCATATGACATGAGGTAGTGTATATACCACAATGTGAAACGAAACAACGTTATACCAGACAGCCGTTTGACACATCTAAAAGCAGCTCGGATGAGCAGTGACACAGAGTCGCCTGTTCAAATCACCACATATAAACACCCACCTGAAAACATGCAGGACATAGCGCTGGAATAGTGAGTTCTCCACTGTGCCCACTGTGTCAAAAATACTGCTTTAGTTGCTTACCTGTTTTTCACTCAGCGCTGTGATCTTGGCTTGAAGTTCGTGGAGCTGCTTCTTTAAATCAGCATTCTGCAAAAAGACAAACGTGTTATGGCTCTGCCTGTTTTCTAGACATATTTCTGAAGAGCTATTATTTTGTGACAGCTGTGATCAGTTTAACCATTGCAAACAGATATCATTAGACAACATTTCTTTTTTACATTTATTCCACCTTTGTTTTTACATATTTATTATTTATATATCTATGAACATTAGCGTGCTATATTGGCCATATACCACACCTCCTTGTGCCCCAAGGCGTAATTATACATATATACATACGCATTTAACCTACCAGTCATAAGATAGGACACACAGACTCATATTATGTTTCCTGTTTTGGCCTAAAATAACAGCAACACACCAAACCATCTAAATTGGTTGGGTGATTGTAGAGGCCATATCATATGATGCAGCACCATCACTCTCTTCTTCTAAGTCAAATATTTCTTAGACCGCCTAGAGGTGTGTTGTTGGTTATTGTCAGTTTAAAAACAAATTAAAAAATGTCAAGGTCAAACCAGATGGGACAGCGTATTGCTGTAGAAAGCTGCGGTAGCCATGCTGGTTGAGTGTGTGTTGAATACTAAATAAATCAACAACACTGTCATGAGAAAAGCACTCCAAAACCATCACATGTCCGTCTCCAATGCTTTATGGAGGGAACCACACATGCAAAGGTCATCAGTTCACCAACTGTCTCAAATTTGGACTCATCAAACCAATGGACATTTCCACCGGTTCCAAGCCCATGAAAGTGGTCTTCTCTGTGGCAGTCGTCATGGGAGCCAGTTCGAGTGTCATCAAGAAGGTATGGCATGGCAGGAAATTTTGAGTTGCAAAATGGAGTGATCAACTTCCTTTAACAAGATCCCTTTTACCCCGTACAAATCTCCCACTCCACTACCACCAAAGCAGCCCCAGACCATCACATTGCCTCCACCATGCTTTACGAGCACCTGTAAGGCTTCTGTATCTCTAAACACTCTAATGTATGTGCTCAGTTGAGTCTCCCACTCCTATTTCTTTTCTGAATAAAGGCCGTTTGTGCCCTGTTTTGTGAAGCGATTAGTACACACCGCTGTGCAAGATTGTCAGTTTTCTGTCAATTTCTCGCATGGAATAGCCTCCATTTCTCAGAACAAGAATAGATGAGTTTCAGAAGATTTTTGTTGTTGTTTCTGGCCATTTTGAGCCAGTAATTAATTGCACAATTCCTACATTAGACGTTTACAACATAAACAATGTCTACACTATACAATGTATATCTGATCAATTTAATATTATTCTAACAGAAAAGGTTTTTTTCTTTTTAAAAAGCAAATACATTGCTAAATGATAATTTAGCAATAATTTCGCAATGTCACATATTTACATCCCCATAAAAAAATTCCCAAGAGGTCAATATTGTTTTCAAAGGTCTTCCACCAGTTCAGTGTGAAGGTCCAATTTTAATAATTATTAAATGCACGTGTGTTATGTCCAGAGTCTTTAAAACACAGTCCAGGTCAGATGCATGACCAGACAGTGACAATTGGGGACGGTGAGGGTTTAGCTACTAAATAAAACATAAAACATAGACAGTGAGTCATCTTAGAAATGTGGCACAATTGCCTTGGGTTAAATGGGGGCTCACCTGAGGGTCCTGCTTCATCTGGGCCACTAGTTTCTGTGAAACATGTAAAAAGCACATATTATAATACACACAGATAATATACTACCATGAAATTCTAAATCACATGTCCGTTCAAACTTTGAAACCTATGTTTTACACGAGCATTGCTGTTCCCTGAGGCGGCTGTTCCGTCCGCCCACTCTTTTTTAACAATGCAGTATCTAAAACATTCAAGTTGTCACAGTCATGTAAACTGTAGACACAGTAGCCCCCAGAGGCTCATAGCAATACTGCGTCTGTAGTTGTGTCACTCCCCTGTACAATCAATTCCAGACAAACAAGGAGGTTCATGCTCAACTCAATGTGACAAACCCAGAGAGAAATGTACTGGTTGCGAATAAAAACAGCATACAGACTATTCTAAAAGTGTGGGTCTCTACAATGTGATCAGTGTTTCCTCGGGATGTAAAGATACACTTAGCTCACGAGACGGTACACGATATTGGGTTAACAAGATCGAGACGAGATGACATTTTAACACTATTTTCAAGAAATCTTCAATGACGAAATATATGACTGGAACAATAGTATTTAACAAAGCAGGTATAATGCAGATGCATTGATTCAGAGAATAAACTAACTAAACTAAAGCAGTAAGGTGGTAACAGACAAAACAAAAACTGTTGCAGATACTGCACATGCACAAAGAAGCTAATATACAATAATAGCACAAAAAAGACAACACAGCGTACAAATCGTGCCACAGTGAGAAGCTCCAGTCAACTCAGACTGCACGTAAAGAGCTATTAATAGGCCAAACCACACTGACCGGCAGAATTGCAGCCCCACTCCGGGCGACGAGTACGAGAGACACACAGATCGTATGATGCATCATGATGTTTTCATGGCAAAACATATGAGGCCGTTTTCTGTCGTAGAAAATCAACTCTGTCCCTAATGAACTTTATTTTAAATCAGCAGAGCACATTTTGAATGTGCAGAGATCTCAGCTTCTGCCAGAAAAAGCATATGCTTGTGATTAGTTATATATAAATCCACACACTTTGCTATAGGTGCACATCTGCTCGGTGTCAGATCTGTGAGAAACTTTAATCATGTTTCTGTTTTTGGATCGAACCAGATGGCGCCAAACCGTGCAACCAAAAAACATGGTTGCCACAAGAACACAAATGAAAAGAATTGACCTTATAGACATAAGAACATTTAAAAAACAATGACAATACACAGTGCCCTGTGTAATTATTGGCACTACAAAGCATGCAGGTGTGCTTTTTTGGCACTATATACCAAATGTTTGTACATTAAATCAAACATTTATGACGATTATGTTAAAGTATAGTTTCTCAAGCTATATTTCATGGTATTTGTTTACATATTGTTTTCACCATTTAGAAAACACTACGGCTTTCTTTTATAGCTTCCATATTTCAGGACACCAAAACGTTTTTTTAGGATTGAGAATTGTTAGTCAGGTTCGTTCCGTCACGTTGTTTGTGCAGGCATACGAGAGCTGTTATTATCTAGACTTGATTCAAGGCTTTGGGGTTGCCTTTGGAGTCTGCAAATGGTGTCTGGCGATAAGTCACAAGGAGGTGTCAATGAAAGTCAAAAGAATATTTGAAAACATTAGGCTTACCAAAAAAAATTATTTTAGAACATCATTAAAAAGAATCTAAGCAAAAAAATGGAAACAAAAAGAAACTATGCATGCATTGATGTATCATCCATTTGCATCTGCATAAAATGTAACTAGCTGACAAGTGGCCAGCCACACTGCAATGTTCAGACCACTAGATATCTGAGTGGCCATGTTAAATCTGAATAAACAGACATCAATAAAGCCTGCAGTGTTCTGAGAAAAATGTTATTAAAAAAGGAGCCCTCCGTGATCCACAGCAGACCTGCTCATATGTGAAAGATTGTGGAGGGTGTTATGGCTCGGGCATGTCTTCAGTGATAACGTAACTACTGATGGCAGCAGCAGAGTGTGTTCTAAGATGTACAGAAAATTGTATTTGCTTAAAAGTAAAAGCGTCAAAAGTCATTGATATTGCTATAGCATACAGCAATACAACAACAAACCCAAACATACTGTCACAACAATTGGGGAGATTTTATTGGCTTTAAGATAATACTTATAGCAAAGACATCTAAAAACCAACAACAACGTAAGATGTCTGCAGTACAGGCTTGGCAGAGCATCACCAGACCAGTATTATTTACTGTATATTAATCTGTTAATACATTTGGTGCAGTGAAATAGGAAGGCTCTGACAAGAAAGTAAAGTATTTTTTACCTTCATGTATGAGAAAAAACTCATAGTAACTGTTTGATTAAAATTCAAACTTTTCGACTACAGAGTAATTATTAGTAGTAATTTCCTATAACTACAAAGTCACTTTATGTCCTTTTTGTTTAAAAGACAATAATAGGATCTTGAAAAGTACCGTATTTTCCGGACTATAAGTCGCACTTTTTTTATAGTTTGGCTGGTCCTGCGACTTATAGTCAGGTGCGACTTATATATTGACATTAACTTAAATACAACTGAAAATGCCCCCAAAAAGAATGCAAACTTGCGCGTTTATTATTTCCAGCGTTCTGTAGAAAAACACCATAAACAACTCCGCACAATTGCACCGTGAAAACGGTTTGCCAAGTGCAACCAGTGGTAGAAAATATCAAACAATCTCTCAAACGTTCATCACTTTGCAACTCTCTTTTTGTTCGCTCCTCTCTCAACTCTCTCTCAACTCTGACCTACGCCGGTGACTCTACTTCCGGCGCAGCGTGTAACTGTATCGAACCAAATTAAAGTTATTTCTCTGTAAATAAAATAAAACATTATCACAGTGTTTTACTTATTAAATTCTCTACATTATTATAACTATTATAACTGCATATAGTGAAGTAACTCAGTGATAATACAGTTGCGCACATTCACTCTGTCGCCATGGAGACGCATCAACAAACTTCCGCGTCAGCTACTACAGGAAACGTGCTGCCGGGAGAGGCTTGTCAACGGTGAAGTTACGTCTCCACGCCCAGGCGGTCTTGTTCATAAGTGACACAGATGATTAAGAATTCGATGGATTTAGTGATGTTGAATGACATCGGGAGCTTGGTGAACTCGCTTGTTGGACTCGCTGGCTTGTTATGTTAATTTAACCTATTCAGCCGAATGTTCTATATGCTAGTTGAAAAACTTTTTTATGTGTTACGTTAACATACCGAACACACCTAACCCTAACCCATTCAGCCTGTTTTTCTGTGATTAAATGTTCCAGAATAAATGTCTTTTTTTGGACTTGGATTTTGTGAAATACATTAAATAAATGCGGCTTATAGTCCGGTGCGACTTATATATGTTTTTCCCTCGTCATGACGCATATTTTGACTGATGCAACTTATATTCCGGAGCCACTTATAGTCCGGAAAATACGGTACTCTTTTTTGTTTGGTTTTGCTCACTGAAAAAAGTATACGTAAAATGAACTCTATAAATGACCCTAGAATTTCAGCCACAATTTTAAGAAATTTGATTAACGAAAACACTGTAGGAAGCACAGTAAGGAACGATGTGGATTAGATGACAGAAAAAGATGAGTTTATGGAGGTATACAGCAAGCAGCCAAACTGGCAATACGCTGATGGATTTTATGGGACCAAAACCGAAATAAATGGAACAAGAACTCAACCCTATTCTGTTCAAATGTTGGACATTTTAGCACCGACTTAACATTCAAAACATTTTCAGGGTTAATGTTGTGAATAAATGGGGTTCTAACTGTTAAATAACGGAATAGCGCACGAAAGCATAGTCTCTGTACCTGATGAACCTGTATTTCCACTTTCAGGGCCTCTTGGAGAGTCTGTAATTCCATCATTGATCCCTTCGGTCGGAAAGTCGGTCGTGTACAGCTCTCAGCCTGTTCAGCCAGGGAGAAGGATATTATTACTACATTCAATACTTACACTTAGAAGTCAACAAATGTTCTGCTATGCTTACAATGAAGCAAAGGCATGGCATCAGGCCACAGAAAGCAGTAAAAATGGAGTTATCGATCACCTAAAGTAAATAAGGCGGCCATTATGGTGGACATTTCCATAACACTTCACAATGATGTACACTTAATAGAATTTATTCCAGGTTTTGTAAGACCGACTAGTGAAATCAGGTTGTCCTGCGCTCATAACAGAGCGATGACATTGCGTCAAGCCACAGAATACTGTAAAACTAGAGTAATCTTTAAATATTAAGGTGGTCATTTCCACAACATTTACTGTACATGATATCAGCAGTTCTATATTAGATTCTGTTAAAAATACAATCTGAAGATTTTGTATTTTTTGCAACTAGCAGTACTTATAAAAGTGCTGTGTACTACTGCCTTTATGTTACCACCTACACAAATAATATATATATATAATACAGTTTGTAACTATGGTATGCATTTGGTCTCCTTTAGGTACCAGAATGAATCATTATTCAATTTCTCTATTTGCTTAAGAGCAGGATAAACCTGTACACACACACACACACACACACACACACACAGAATCACAGCGTTAATGTTCATTTCTTTACCTTCACACAGTCCTCAGTTTTTAACACCATCCAATTTTGCGTTGAGGGGGTGGCAGCTGCAACACAAAAAGAGGCAATCAGAGAAGCCATTCCACTTAAATGATGTTTCAGTGAGACGTCCAGTAGCATGCAGGCCTGCCTGGCTCACAGCAGGGGCATGTAATAGTCGCGGTCCATTCTGCTCTTTCTCACTGCACAGCCCATTCAAAGGCTTCATGGCTACTCCATTAGAATGTTACATTGAGATGTTAGATTGTGATTATGTGCCCAAGAAGATTTAGGGAAACGTTCGCTGGTGATATTATGGGTCTCGTTGGGCCTTTAGAGGTCAGATCAGCAGCTGAAACAACAGCAATATGTTTCACCAACCCACCATTATTTAGATTTTTTTAAACGGTCAAATTGTATGTCACTTGCTTCATAAACAACCAGTTTAGGCCGACAGTGAAATGCTTACATGATCCGGTTCCACCCATGTACAATTAAAATGTGAAAGAAAAAGATTGGAATACGCAATACAAATAAACACGTGCTAGTTAAAAGTTATGGACATAAATGTAGTTGGAGCTATGGTGGCGACACAAGTGGATAATAAACAGTAATAATATGTGATCAGTCAAAATGGGTGTGTGTTGTCACTAATGCATATGTTGATTTTGTGTGTGTGTGTTTGTGTGTATTTAAATCAGTACTAAACGGTTAGTACAAAAAGGGACAAAGAAGATTAAAAAACCTCAGGAATAAAAAGCTAGGGACTGGTAAATTATTAGCACTCTACACTTAATCGACAAGCAAGGCCTCACAGTCAATGACGTAGAAATTACATTTTATTTCATGTACTTGGTTATTTGTTTCATTTAGATTTGCACGATTTTCACTAATCTGTTTTTAAATCATGTATGTCACGCCACCCTTAATGGGATAGAGAAAGTGATTTATATCTCAAAATGGAGTAAATGGTGTCACCAGACACTCTCAGCTAGAGCAACACCCAGATTGCATACATTTTCATACTGGCCCCTAGGAAATCGAACTTACAACCCTGGAGTTGCAAAGCATCATGCTCTATCAACGCTACACAGAGCCAAGCTAACTTCCTGAAACTGTGCACATCATGCCATGTGGTAGAGAGAAATGTTGCCGTTTTTAAGCTCACTTCCTGTTGCAATCCTACTACACATTTTGTCATGTCTTGTCAGCGTCATGTGACACATGAGTGACCAGGCACGTGCAGAGGGGGGGGCGTTGGGTGCTTGAGCACCTGCCCCTTTGCCCCTTGGTGCCCAAAGTGCCCTTTTGTCAAAGCAAAATTTCCCCAATTTTTTTTTAAATAACATGCCCTTTTGTGAATGCCTGCCCATGCCCAATCTAAATATTAGTAACATTTATGAATAATAATTTCGCCTTAAATAAAATGATCCACGTGATGACCTTTCACCTGACGACGATGACCTCATCAAAACGGGACGATTCCTCACGCGCATTTTTTTGTTACCAGAGGGTATTTTCAACACCGCGGCATCTGGTGATGTTTTATTCTCAGCGAAGTGATTTTGATTTTTTTTTTTTACTTATTATTATTTTACAAGAACAATGTGATGTGAAGATAGCATGCAGATAAGTTGCTTATACTGCTGTTATAGCATGTAGTGTAAGTAACGTTAGCGTGCTGATTGAGGGAGAAAAGTTATAACACGATATCACAGGTTTTCGTGAAAGAGACAAGATTTTTGTTCCCAAAATTTGTGTCATGCACACGTAAAAGTTCGATTTTTCGTGTCCTGGACACGATTAGTTTTTTTGTGTACAGGACACGTAATATTTAGACTCCACGGAAAATCGTCACACACACACAAAAAAGCACAACAAACGTTTTTGGTCAACAACACGTTAAACAAATAAGTAAATCGAAATGTTAGGTATTGGTTAAGGTTAGGGCAAAAGTAAGAGTCAGGGTTTTGTTTAATATTTATAGTAATAAAAAGAGTTATATTCCAGAAAGTTGCGTTTACAATTCAACTACGCCCACTTCCTGGTTGAAATGCAAGTTGAGTCAACCAATCACGACACTTGCTTTCAACACTTCAAGAAAATCGGGTCCAGGACACGAAAAAACGACCTTTTACGTGCGGATGTCACAAATTTTGGGTACAAAAATCGGGTCTATTTCACGAAAACTCATGATACTGTGCTGAAAAGTTCACAGGCATCGAGGAGTCTGGTCCTTTTGTTGTTATTTGACTAAACTATTATTATATTACATTATTTTTTTAAACGTAGAGTGCCTTAAAAATAATTATCACAACACTCGTAAGGCTTATTCAGATTTTCTCATTCTCTTAATTATCATTATAAAAATCAGAAATGAATATGTTTTTCCTACAATAGCAGTGTTTACAAAGGCAAGACCACTATAGCCTGTAAACTCAATAATATCTCTGTAAATACATGTAAAAAATATCAAATAATCAATCAAAGTCCAACTTTATCTCATAGTCACAATGCAATCATGATCACAATATTTACATATTATCAAGGTCACATTACAATTGGTTAGAGAAGAAAAAGACATTAAATTGGGACAACTTTTTAAACGTTTCTAATCCCAGAGTTATTAGGTGGACAGAAAATATTTTTTTACTTTTAAACTTAAAATTGTATTTTCTATTCTGTTTCTTTTTCAAAACTGCATCACAGCATTTGCTGCTGTATCATCACATAATCATCCGTATCGATACGCGAATCAGCAAGGAATGCTTCACTATATTTTGCTGTATTGATATTTTGAGCACCGCTATTTAAAGCCTTGTTCAATGTGCCCCTTTTATACTTTGGGCACCTGCCCCTCCTAAGGTCTCTGCACGGCCCTGTGAGTGACTCAAATATCACAACACAATTGATTGGCTAAAAACATTCGCTGACAGGGGGCAACAGTAGCTAGTAAATCTGGACATTTGTGAAAAGATCTAATGGGCTCTCTAAGGTCTGCAATAACTGACATGACAAGAGAAAAACCGCTGACGCACTAACCTATTTCAAAAATACACATTGTTCATCCTACCTTTACAAGTTTCAAGTTTAAAGCATGAATGAAATGCTTGGAGAGGGAAGCGGGGTTTATATATATATATTTGAATTGAAACATCCTTTTAGATTTGTACACAGTTGTGGCCTGGTGTGGTCCAGTGCTCCAGTGCTCTAGGCCGCTGTCTACAGGCGGACATATAGAGCTGCCCTGTGGGTTCGATTCCGGCCGGCGCCCTTTACAGCACACTCTCCTCTATCTTTCCCACTTTCAGTTGAGAAAAGCGTATCAAATGCCAAAAAAAAATTCTACACTGTGTGTAAGCAATTAATAGAGACAGAAAACTGAGAATGCGAACTAGACGAATCGCAGCAGATCCTTCCAGCCAGCGAATAGATTTCCGGCCAGGGCCTCGTGCCACGAGAACAATAATAGTATTGGGGCCATAACACAGGCTTGCCACCTGGTTTAATGGACTGACATCATCCCTCCGTCTCTATCATTCTCTTATCTAACTTTCCTTAAGAGCAATCTAACATCTGGTCAGGGGGTAAACAGGCAAAACATCTCTGGAAAGGTATCTACTAAATCAAACAATAGAGTAGTATACTTTGGATTTGATGCTGGTGTCTGTAAGAGTTTAAGTAATAAACATAAACAAAAAGTTATGCCTATATTTATAAGCATATGACTTAATAATAATATAAAAACGATGTTTTACATCGTTTATGCTTTTGAATGCATAAAATATACATTGTAAACAGTTCTGTGAACAAAACATTTTTTAAAGTGATGCAGCTATCATAGAACATCATTATTTGAAGACCAGTCTGGGGAATATATCTGCATTGGGGGGAACTATTACAGACAAGTCAATTTTGAAAAAATAGAATGAAACCCCAGTTACCATTCACCCCAAAACCGCCAATATGCAAAATATACACTCTACAGACCACTAGTCAACCAACATACAAAAAAAACAATGCAACATGAAAATGTTAAGAGTCTGTTTCATTTTTTGTTAATGACCCACTCGTATGTGGTAGTAGTAGTAGGACATTGCACATAAAACCCCTTAACAGTAACAATAACTTTGTTTACTAAAACCGTTACTTTTTAGTATGTGTTTGATGTGTTTGATGTAAAGGCAAATGTAAAAGGCATAACAGTTTGGCTAAAATTTGAAAAACATGGTTTAACACGTTGCAAAATTTGTAAACGTTAAGCACAGATGAGACAACAACCGTTCGTGGTAATTCCTAAAGTGGTTCACAGAGCAGCACGTCACTGCACCTGTCTCTCACTCAAACGTGATAGGCCAAATCATAATGGCCTTATAATAACGGCCAAATAATAACGGCCAAATCATAATGGCCTTATAATAACGGCCAAATAATAACGGCCAAATCATAATGGCCAAATAATAATGGCCTTACAGGAGACTACACTTCCTACCATTTGAATTCACACTGTTACAATCTCAATTTGAAATCTCAAGTGAAATAAGGCCTACCACTACTGCACTACATCTACTACACAAACTAGGCCACGTTGATAACTACTGTGTGAATGCTGCGGATTACTTCCCATGTTCAACAGGGATTTCTCAGTAGTAGGGGACACTTTTTTTGTGCACAATGATGAGAAACTATTGAAGCCCACTTCATCCAGGCAAAACTTAATTAACCGACACAGTTGCTTCACAGAACGGGCAAGTTAGAGTTCTCAATGAGAAGTTATGTCAAGCTATTAACACACACACACATTTTATATATCATGGTTTAAACTTAAAGCACAGTATATATACACACACAGAGACACAGGTCGTGCTAGTCTTCCCCGTGGAACCCGGTAGCGTGGCAACGCTATTGTGACGTATACGTGCTGGTCGCGAGACCGCGTTCCTTTACGGAACAGAACGAGCGCGTCAACAAAGCCTTTGTGCGTCCGACAACAAGCCGACAAACTCGAACGATTGAGATAGTCCCTCGGGAACGGACGGGAACGGATGGGAACGCGTGTGAGACAAATGCATGATGATGAATGTCCTTACGAATTCTTCGCAAACGGTGTTTTTCCATTGTATAACGGAGAGAGAGAGGCGTCAAACTGAGAGCGCAAGTTAACATCAGCCCCTTTACGCACTCTACGTGCAGTGCCCTCCAATAGCGAGCACTTATCAAATAGCACCCAACTCCTAGAGTATGCTCGTATGGACACAGACGACTGCTCTAAAACGAGAATGCACTTGATCTGAAACCACATTCAAGCCATCATATAAGCACGGGAGCAACACAGACAAGACAATTAAAGTTATTATATTAAATAAAAAATATCCCAAGATGCTCTTACCCTCCTCTTTCACTCACTTGAGCAGCAGCCAGCCCTGCTCTCCTCCTCACACAAATTATTTAAATAAATATGTATACAAACACCCCAGTACTTCTTCATCGAAACACGTCCCGAGCACGTATTTATCCACTTAACGTCCAAATAAACTCCATTGCGCATGTTGTGATTTTTCCAGGTTATTTTACCCACTATTTATTTTGAGTATAAAGAGAGAAACTGAGATAGAGAACAAGAACTCTTCGTCAATCTCATGCACCCCCCTGTCCTGAGCACATCTGGTATCAATGCGCCGAGAAAGAGTGAGCGAGAACGGGGCAGGGGGAACCAGGGGGGAACTCAACACAAAATAAGTGACTAACCGTTATGTTGATTGGATAATATCGTTAAAGTATTGAATGGACACAGTCCGTTGCTATTATATGTTCAAATAGAGAGGCACTTGCATTAAATCGACGCACTACTTCATGTGACGGTGCAGCGAATTTATTTCTCTTTGCCTAAGGAACAGAGGTGAAGCGGCTCCATTGCCTAGGGAAAGAACCCGGATGTAGACTTGATGAAACGCTTCGTATGTAAAGTAACTCTCAGAGCACTTTCACCAATTGGCGAGCACAAATGCACAAACTCTTAAGGTGGTAGAGGCCTGTAGCACATATTCAGGGGGTTTGATTATAGACAGATAGACCAGACTGTGTCTAAAAGAATGTGAATAAATGTGAATGAATGTGAATAAATGTAAATGAATGTGATAAAATGTGAATTAATGTGAATAAATGTGATTAATTGTGATTAATTGTGAATAAACGTGAATACATGTGAATGAATTTGAATAAATGTGAATTAATTTGAATAAATGTGAATGAATGTGAATAAACGTGAATGAATGTGAATAAATGTGAATAAACGTGAAAAAATGTGAATGAATTTGAATAAATGTGAATAAACGTGAATTCATGTGAATAAATGTGCAGTTTGTACACCCAGGCGACTGATTTTTTCTTAGTGCGAGGGGCTGCATATACTTGTATTTTTAATGTACTGTATAATCTAAAACAAGTCCTCATGATAAACCATAGCCTTTTGTGATTGCCAGCCCTGGTCCAAGGTACCCTGGATCAAACAGTGTACATTCCCAGACATGATTCTAATCCATGGTTCTTTAAGAAAAAATAAAATATGCACTCAAGAACAGAACTATGCATTAAATGACAAACAAGGCGCATATCTAAAAGACCTCTGACTATAGCAAATAGTATCCATAGCCCATATCCCATAATTGGAGAAACAAATGTTATGAATTTTGAAAGAGAATAATTAAGGCTTACAACTAATTTATTTAAAAAAAATTACAATCATTTTTACAGCTGCCAAAGCGATAGCAAAATAACTTGAATTCTAGAGGTATTATTGGAAAAACTGGAATATAATCCATACTGCTTAACGCTTGAATGCTCAGTGAATGTGTAGTTTTCAACATTAAACTGAAATTTTCAGTATTATTACAAATTATTTATTGTATCAATGTATTAATTAACACATGTTTTTTGATAGTGCTACTATAAATTTAAAGGATTCATAACATAATTGTATATATATTTACAGTAGGCCAACAATTAACAGATATATTTTACATTTGTATCCAGAGCAAATTATAGTTAGTGCAAACATTTTAAATAGCTAGAAGGAAATTGGAATAATTAAATATTTGTAAGTATAATATAGTTAATGTATTATTAAGTATATTAGCTAATAGAAAAGGTCAATGCTAAAAAGAAGGCACTACATAAAATGGTGGCAATAGAGGTAATTTAGGTTAGGTTTTAGCCTGTGCCTGCAGTCAATCAATTGTGCGGTCCCTGCACATTCTGTGCATGTATAGCTACCAATGTTTTAGATGTATAAGGCTTGTATTAGTACCTGTTCGGCTTTCTGTGTGAGGTAAGATTGTAGTCTACAAATATTGTGAATGCATGAACTTACAGGAACGAATTACCACCGTGATGTTTGGAGTAAAAGCCTGAGTGTTGTCTAGGGTCACTCCAAGGTTCTTTTTACTATGGGTTGGAAAACGGTTGAGATGGTCATGTCTCAGAGCCAAAAGCCTTTCTGCAGGTAAAGAGCATATTTGTCTTGTGGAGGTTTAGCTTGAGGTGGTGGGCCAGCCTCACACTTGTGGTGTGTCAGCCTCACACTTGTGGTGTGTCAGCCTCACACTTGTGGTGTGTCAGCCCGTGGTGTGTCAGCCTCATACCTGTGGTGTGTCAGCCACTTTTGAGGACTGGGGTGGGCCGGTGGTCTTGGCCACGGCTTATAGGCGCATGCATACCACTGCCGCGCGGGTTCAATTCCGGACTGCGCCGGTCTGTTGTCTTAAAAGTCTGTCCTCAGACTTCAGTCAATGGTATTTCACATGGAATTCAAAAGTGTCATTGAATATTAACTGGTTGTGACTTGCGAAGATCCCATGTGTGACATTGGAGATCAGATTGTCCATGGTGAAGAACTCCAGCAGTAGTACTCTCCTACAGAAATCCTATCTGGCACAAAGCACTGTAAATGCACAACATCTCTTGGCTTGCAGTCTGCTCTGCTCTTTGAGTTGGACATTGATTTTGTAGCCACTACAGTGCTGCATCTGTATCTCTCCGCCATCGTAACAGCCAAAGGGTGTTTTGTGAATAGTTCAGATAGGCTAAAATCAGACAGAATCCACAATAACCTAAACCATAATGAAGTCAGTGACATACAATCTCACAATGCCTACAGAGCCAAGAGCAGGCCGACTTGTCGGGATCCAATCAGATTCAGCTTTAGGATGTCAAATAATGTTGTGTTATGGTAAAGCATAAGGTATCACTACATCACATATAAGACGTATTACCAAGGGCTTTGTGTGGTTAATCTGCATTGAGGCAACTCTTTCACAAAAAGCATCCTTGTTCTCAACAAGGATCTTAACAAGGTCACACCTAACCATCAGGTTATCGAGTTATGGAATATAGTACAGCAGTAAAGACCTGAGTGACTCACTGAAACAGAAGGTCTTGTGGTTTACTCCCGGTCAGCAGCTTTCCCGTCTTGTCTGAACGGAAAGAAGGAAGTGATAATGACAGTTACGGGTGGAATGTGTCACAACAACAAAGTGCATCGCAACCTGCTGTGTTTGACACGTGCCACATACCTAAACATTGTTACAGAACAACTACATCCCTTCATGGCAATGGTATTCCAGGCTGACAGTGGCCTGTTTCAGCAGGATAATGCCACATTGTCAGAAATAGTTTTAGGAACATGATGACGAGTTTAAGGTGTTGCCATGGCCTCCAAATTCTCCAGATCTCAATCTGCCTGAGCACCAGTGGGATGAGCTGGACCAACTAGTCCGGTCCGCTGCAGCTTCACCTCACAACGTACAAGACTTGAAGGACAGGCTGTCATGTCTGGGTGCCACAGGACACCTTCAGGAGTCTTGTCTTGCCTCGGTGGGTCTGCACCGTTTTTTGGCGTCTTGGAGAGGACCAACAGCATATAAGGCAATGTTTTGTGTAGGGTGAAAAGTAATGAGAGTCCAACCCACAGATATGGGACCAATGGAATCTCATCTGCACAGATACCGACCTCCACAGAAGCAACGAGTTACAGTCACAGTCGAATGCACACCTGAGAAAAATAACAAGACACCCACAGCTAGTTATCCCAAAGGCCTCAGCCGCTATGTCTTCTTTACATTTAAACCCATTGACCAGCCAGTTAATAAATCAGTATTGTTTTATTGTTTCTGTTAAGGGGGTTTGTGCGTTTATTCTGTAGATAAAGCATCTGGGCTTGATTAATTCCTGATGATCTATGGTATTTTATAAGTTAATCCTTTACAGGAGTTAATGATTTCTACAAGTCCTGCTAATATGACCAGTTGAATTGTTTTTGCTAATTCATATTTATGCCAACAAGAATATATGATATTGTCTTAAGATAAGACAAAACATGTGTATTGATTGAGTTGTGTGGGAATGTGAGAGTCTTTTGTCTCAGAGGATTCTCTGAATGTGGTGTTGTAAGAGGGGGAAGTTGTGAAAACATGACGATAAGTGGCACTTTTTTTTAAATTGAGACTGTTTTTCATGTATATAGTCAGTCAATCGGATGTAACAGTGAGACTTTAACTAGTTTTGTGCAGTATATAACCACTTTCTCAGCTCATCATTGCAAAGTTTCAATAAAACCACTAGTGGGCAGTATAGAATCGCCAGCCCCCAGCTGACCGAGCTTGACATTTTTCTGTGATGTAAAGTGTGGCTTTGCTATACATTTTGTTGCAGCTTTACTGTAAATCTTTTTGCGTTTTCAGTCATATGATATATATATATATTTTAATTAGTATATTGAAGGTCCAAAAAAGCTTTTACTTATTTCCTCGGTGGCCCTGATATTTTTTTATCCTTTAGTTTTTTCAATATTTATCAATCTACAGATTTACAAGCCTCATGCTTCTTAGTTTTTATATGTTGTTTAATAGTAGACTCTCAATTAGCATCGCACAAAGTTCCTCGTCTCTTGACACATCAGATTTCAGATCTTTCAACAATGTATAAATATAATCTTTTCATAATTTTTGCTGTCCTTTCTGGTTGAGTGCAGTTCTATACATCAACTGTGGATGGCGCCATACTGCTAGCTAAATGCTCCAGGTTGAATAAAGTTATCAACAGACTGACCAGGGTTGATAGTAATGATGATTTTTTCTGGCCGGTTCCTTTCCTTGTCTGAGCAGTCAAACAAAAATCCACATGGAAATAATAACGGTTAGACGTTTGCCAAATGTTTTAATCTCAATCAAATAAAATAAATAAATGGTAACAGAATCAATAGTGAATCACCACATAGACCTTTTCTCCAGCCATTCGTCATCATGCCAACGAACACAAAACCATCAGGATTTCCTTCATAAAAGCATATGTCAAAGTCAATTTTGTTAGAACTTGGTAAATAATTGTAAAAGAGCCACACACATGTTTATCCATGGCACCACAACTTCCTAATAGTCATTATTTATTAGGAATCATCAATCTTATTTTAGCGTGTCACCGACATCAGGCTTTAGGTTTGTTATATCTTCCTGGTCTTTTAAAGGAGCTTTAAACAGAAACCTGCAGGTGCAATGGAGTATCATCGAAACCACACAATGAGGATGGAGCGCTTTAGATCCTGGACCCAAGGCCCCATGCTTACATTCAGTCTGGAGTTCACACTGTGAGACGCTTTCCCTTTGTCCCTTTGCAGAGCCCAATGCCTTTTGCTCACCTTCACCTTCCCCACTCCACCATCAAAACAAACAGAATCATATACGGTATTTATTTTACTAGCCTCAGTTGTCTGCGATGGGAAGTTTTTGTAGGATTCATCTTTGTGTTCACAAAGAAAGGCTAGGCCTATTAATCCCGATGCACTGTTGTCTATTGTCACTGTCCTATAAACAGACTCAAACAATATTGAGTCTCGGTGAGGTTGTCAGAGACTTCTGATAACTCAAGATTAACCTTTTTTGAATTAGACAATACTAAAAACATTTCCATAAGCTAATATGAAATCATGCACTTGCCTTGGTGAAGGTGACTATTATACCAGTGTTTGAAAAATTTGGATGTGGTTTACCACAGTGTAAAAACGTTTTGTCACCAATGCCCCATACAACACCCACCACTGCAACCTCTACGCATTAGTTGACTGGTCGTCATTAAACACTCAGCGTTTAACTCATTGGTATCCACTCATTTACAAGTCTCTGCTAGGCAATGTCCTGCTGTACGTAAGCTCTCTAGTTGTCATCGCTCGACCTACTCGCAGTCTACGCTCAAGCAGATACATCGCCTTAGCCACCCGCAGGCCTGAACAATTTATGGCCGCCAATCCTTCCAGTTTTCAGCCGCCAATGACTGGAAGGAATTACAAAAAACCCTAAAACTCAAAACCCTTATCTCACCCATTGGCTTCAGATTACTCCAGTCTGAACATTTATCTGATCATGGTACGTGTTAACTGTGGTTTTCAACCACCTTTTCTTTTTCTTTTTGCCACGCCCATTTTCACCTGTACTTCCCCGCCATATCTGCTTACATTCTTTGAATGTTACCACGGTCATACAATTTGTGCTCACGAATCACCTACCTGCTAGATACACCTGAACTTTTACATTCTGTATATAGACTTTCTATTATATTTATATACTGTAGTTGTCGTTGCCATATGAATGCTGCTCAACTGACCTACATATATCTCATCCTGTATTAACTGTATATATTGATGCTCTACTTGATCCTGTCTTGGCATGTAGAATCCCACAGCTATTTGCACTCTTGTATTCTTTGTATTTATTGTGTATGTTGTCTTGCACATTTCTCGCCTTATCTTGGCAAGGTCGACGTTGCAAATGAGAATTTGGTCTCCATCGGCCTACCTGGTTATATAAAGGTTAAATAAAAATAAAACATAAAAATTATAGGAGTACAAATGGTTCTGGCCCTCAGGGGTAGATGTCGGACAGGGTGGACTTGTTTCGTCTTGCTACCTAAACTACTTGCGGTAGCTTGGGTGCTTGCAAGTTAATTGTGGACGTTTGCTGGGAAATGCACTCTTCTCCAGCGCGGATGTGCTGTGATCTGGTTTAGCTTGCAAGGATTTCTGTGGATGGTAACATCTCGATCCCCAAAATATTCCTAAATAAAGATTTTTTTTATCCAAGCATGTATAGATTTAGAAAAAAGCTTTGTGGCACAATAGGACATTTAAGGTGTTTTTATCAACTACATTTTATGCAATATATTTCTAGCAACATATTTTTCCCCACATTGAAAACTATTTACAGAGTTGTTCCCTCCAAAACTTTCAAACTTTCATTTTCCATCCCAACAGCCAGGACTCAATTTCCTGCATCTGCCTGTACAACTTTAAGTCCATTTCTGTCTTGTTTGGTTTCTAAACTGTCCTAATAAAGTAAAAAAAGAAATATGCATTTTTCTCAGCAGGCATTATCGTCAATCAGTAATAACAACAGACTGTATACTAGATGCAGGCATTTAGTACCATTTGTCTGTATAAAAGTCACAAAACATGACCCTTTTGTGTAGTTCGGCAATGTCTTTTACATGCATTGGAAAGCAAAACATTTTCACAAGTCGCCAAAGACACTAATATTAATATTGAAGAAGCACTTTGTTACACTATTTTTTAAAGTTTCATCACAAAATCCTGGTGTTTTTAATCAACAGCATTTTCTCAGTGCATCATTTATGTTCAGAAGAAAAAAGAAAGCTAGTTAAAAAGAGACCTCAATTAAAAACCCTTTTACAAGCTTTCCTTATTCAGCCTCACAGTGTTTGGTGCGCTTATGGGCAGTCCTCATTAACCCTTTGAGCCAGAAGCTCAGCATGTCATACTCACAAATGCATTATAGCTGGTAATAGACACGCACAGGGAAACACTTAATAACCAAAAATGTCCAGGCAAATGCTATGGACTGCGTGTCTGATGCAACAATGTGTAAGGGTATCTCTGTTTTATAAGCCAGCATTCCCCCTCCTTCTGTCTCGCAGAAGTCTTTTCACTTCCATCTCATTCTCTGAGACTTTCTCTGGCCTAAGACCAAGTCTCTTTTATGCAACACTCCTTTTCCTCATTTACTACTTGCTATTGTGCACTGCTATCTCCAGATGCAACCCAGACCTGCTCCTCTGGTGGTTTTCTTCAGACGTTCACTGTTAGGGAAAGAGATGGAGAGACCCGGAGAAAGCTGGCTGGCTGTCGTGAGGAGCTGTGATCTGAGGCAAGGATTCAACCGGAATAACAGCAGCTGGAACCTCTGTCAATCCCATCCAATCCCGGTGCTGTCTACCAGATTATCCCCAAGGAAAGTTTAAACGGTCATTGTTATATTGCATTTTGGGAACAGGTTGGATGTAGGTAGATTCTCTATAGGACACAGCCCCTATAATTTAGTGTCAGTCACACTGTAGAAACACCACCAAAAAAAAAACAATGCCCGGCACGTCTTTCCATTGTCTTGTTGTGGGTGTCAGTCACGTGCCTGCCTCCATCCAAATGTTAGCATGCTTTACCCTTACCTCATCCACCAATGAGATCAATCGGAAGCGTAACCACTGCATCATCAGGGGTAGAGGTTAGGACCAACCACGAGGTACCACGCCCCGGCCTCTGTCTCTTGGATGGATGTAATTACTGATACACTGGGGGAGGACAGGATGGTTGGGTGGAATCTACAGCCTCGCCCTTTGCCTCAGCTTCCCCAGACAAGCAGACAGAGTGACCCTGAGGCTTGCTATAAATACCTCTCTTATTACTGGGTGGCGATGGGGCTATGGCCAGAAGGCTCTCATTTAGGCTTTTCCCGAGACCAAAATAAAAAGAAATACTTTTGAATTGAGGAGAGAACCTCTGAACCTAAGTTTGGGAATAACTTCAGTGGGGGATGAACTAGCGAACCGAATCTACCCCTCAAACAATGGACAAGGGATGGACTTGGATGCCTTCCAGACAGCGGTTTGGTTTGTGGGCTATGAGTCTCTCCTGTGTGAGGCATCCAAGCTATACAAACCATGTCATATTTTGCTCTCTTCACATGCTGTGGTTCTTGAAGTTAGCTAAAGCAGAGTTTCTATTTACAAATTGGTCCAAGTTGAGTTCTCATTAGTATTTTCTTTCCTGGATATTCCTCAAAAAATCACTGATACCAATATTTCTTAACACCTCTCAAACCAATGTTGGTAAGCAACGACCATTGAACTGCTTGGTAAGCAATTTCATGTGCTTTATTACAGAAACTTCCACATGTCAATATTAAGTTTGTCTTACAAAGCTGATTCTTTTCGGGTTCTGATCACCCTGTTCTCTTAACCACATCGAGCATCCCAGAAACCTTGTGTGCCTGAAAGAATGCACTCTCTGGATATTTTATGTGATTGAACCAACAAAAGAGCTGCAAATCTAAACATAAATCCTATTTTGATTGTTTTATTTCAAATACAAACATTTGGAGAATAGAAAAGAAAGATACGTTTTACCATCCTAATATATTTGGAGGGTTTATTCTGTATCTGAAAAAGATCTTTTCGCTTATTACTTGGGAATAGAAAATGCACTATGCTCAAGCCTGCAATTACTTATCGTTGGTCCAAAAAACAAATATAAGTTGTCTGCAGTTACATTTCAACAAGGAAGAGATCAAAGTTTTGCATCTCACTAGCAATATATTGCAAAACAAATAAATCATGAAAACGTTTTTCTTTTCAAAACCTAGATGTGATGAGACATGGAGAACCGCTGTCTGTCATTGGAGATGGCTCTGTTAACAAGCTTCTCTCTAACCCCCACAGAAGGTCCAACCGAATGTGACGCCAGTCCAGTGAGTCACTGCTCGTTCCTCACAGACAAGATATGCTATTTACATGAATAGGTGGCTGGTGATTCAGGGGATTTTAATCAGCTTCAGTCTCTGAATGGGCACACACTGCCAAGAGGAATCAAATGGGTTTGAATGAATTTGACAATTCTCACACCTGCTTAATAGAGTAGAGTTGTCCGGCGGAAGGTCACGCTCCAAGACCAGACCACAACAACAACATACATATCTAAGTCGATCAGTCTCTATTTACCTCACTGCAGGCAAGCTTGGTAGATTCAACGCGTGCACTATATATGTAGTGTTTACCGCCACAAACATACATCAATAACAATAATGGCATGATGCGCTGCGTTTCACAATGGATTTGATTCTGCAGTCTCCATTCACAACACTGGTGTCTGAAGTGAGACAGTGGCTTTAAGGTGAGTGACAGGGCTCAGGTTGGTCCAAACAGAGACTTGTCTTCCCATTTGAATAGGGCATGTAGCAACCATCGCTATAATGGCCACAGGAAGATTCCCATCAAGTTGGTTGAGGTCATAATGCGGGGAGAAGGTGTTGGCCTGTCATACCGGAAAACGGGATTCGTTTCAAAATGTCATCCCATTAAGATTTTCTGAACGAAACATGGTAATAATAATGGTATCACTCTGTATCAGATTTGAGTGGTCTCACGTCTGTTGTTGTCTGCTGTGTTGCACATCACAGAGTGCGAACTACAAGAGGTTGTGTTATAGCCAACATAAATGCACAGCCTCTAATAAACATTTGATTCAACAAATAATTGACTCAACCTTTGTTATCCGCCTACATCGAGACCCAGGGAGTTTGCTGCTGTATTGACTCAACCAAAGGATTCAGCGTGGGGAACCAGCGGCAACATTTACGGTCTGATTACCATAATGCCTCCCTGTCCAATCACACATGCAACAAGAACATAAAGGTCAATGCTTCACAATGTGTACAATCAGATGGGTAACTAATCCCCCACTAGTATCCCCATTAATATGGAACATGTTCAATCAGACAAGTAACTAATCCCCCACTAGTATCCCCATTAATATATGGAACATGTACAATCAGATTGGTAACTAATCCCCCACTAGTATCCCCATGAATATGGAACATGTAAAATCAGACAGGTAACTAATCCCCCACTAGTATCCCCATTAATATATGGAACATGTACAATCAGACAGGTAACTAATCCCCCACTAGTATCCCCATAAATATGGAACATGTACAATCAGACGGGTAACTAATCCCCCACTAGTATCCCCATAAATATGGAACATGTACAATCAGACGGGTAACTAATCCCCCACTAGTATCCCCATAAATATGGAACATGTACAATCAGACAGGTAACTAATCCCCCACTAGTATCCCCATAAATATGGAACATGTACAATCAGACGGGTAACTAATCCCCCACTAGTATCCCCATAAATATGGAACATGTACAATCAGACAGGTAACTAATCCCCACTAGTATCCCCATAAATATGGAACATGTACAATCAGACGGGTAACTAATCCCCCACTAGTATCCCCATAAATATGGAACATGTACAATCAGACAGGTAACTAATCCCCACTAGTATCCCCATAAATATGGAACATGTACAATCAGACAGGTAACTAATCCCCACTAGTATCCCCATAAATATGGAACATGTACAATCAGACGGGTAACTAATCCCCCACTAGTATCCCCATAAATATGGAACATGTACAATCAGACGGGTAACTAATCCCCCCACTAGTATCCCCATTAATATATGGAACATGTACAATCAGACAGGTAACTAATCCCCCACTAGTATCCCCATAAATATGGAACATGTACAATCAGACGGGTAACTAATCCCCCACTAGTATCCCCATTAATATGGAACATGTACAATCAGACAGGTAACTAATCCCCCACTAGTATCCCCATTAATATGGAACATGTACAATCAGATGGGTAACTAATCCCCCACTAGTATCCCCATTAATATATGGAACATGTACAATCAGACAGGTAACTAATCCCCCACTAGTATCCCCATAAATATGGAACATGTACAATCAGACGGGTAACTAATCCCCCACTAGTATCCCCATAAATATGGAACATGTACAATCAGACGGGTAACTAATCCCCCACTAGTATCCCCATAAATATGGAACATGTACAATCAGACAGGTAACTAATCCCCCACTAGTATCCCCATAAATATGGAACATGTACAATCAGACGGGTAACTAATCCCCCACTAGTATCCCCATAAATATGGAACATGTACAATCAGACAGGTAACTAATCCCCCACTAGTATCCCCATAAATATGGAACATGTACAATCAGACGGGTAACTAATCCCCCACTAGTATCCCCATAAATATGGAACATGTACAATCAGACAGGTAACTAATCCCCCACTAGTATCCCCATAAATATGGAACATGTACAATCAGACAGGTAACTAATCCCCCACTAGTATCCCCATAAATATGGAACATGTACAATCAGACGGGTAACTAATCCCCCACTAGTATCCCCATAAATATGGAACATGTACAATCAGACGGGTAACTAATCCCCCACTAGTATCCCCATTAATATATGGAACATGTACAATCAGACAGGTAACTAATCCCCCACTAGTATCCCCATAAATATGGAACATGTACAATCAGACGGGTAACTAATCCCCCACTAGTATCCCCATTAATATGGAACATGTACAATCAGACAGGTAACTAATCCCCCACTAGTATCCCCATTAATATGGAACATGTACAATCAGATGGGTAACTAATCCCCCACTAGTATCCCCATTAATATATGGAACATGTACAATCAGACGGGTAACTAATCCCCCACTAGTATCCCCATAAATATGGAACATGTACAATCAGACAGGTAACTAATCCCCCACTAGTATCCCCATAAATATGGAACATGTACAATCAGACAGGTAACTAATCCCCCACTAGTATCCCCATTAATATGGAACATGTACAAGCAGACGGGTAACTAATCCCCACTAGTATCCCCATTAATATGGAACATGTACAATCAGACAGGTAACTAATCCCCCACTAGTATCCCCATAAATATGGAACATGTACAATCAGACAGGTAACTAATCCCCACTAGTATCCCCATAAATATGGAACATGTACAATCAGACAGGTAACTAATCCCCCACTAGTATCCCCATAAATATGGAACATGTACAATCAGATGGGTAACTAATCCCCCACTAGTATCCCCATTAATATATGGAACATGTACAATCAGACGGGTAACTAATCCCCCACTAGTATCCCCATAAATATGGAACATGTACAATCAGACAGGTAACTAATCCCCCACTAGTATCCCCATAAATATGGAACATGTACAATCAGACAGGTAACTAATCCCCCACTAGTATCCCCATTAATATGGAACATGTACAAGCAGACGGGTAACTAATCCCCCACTAGTATCCCCATTAATATGGAACATGTACAATCAGACAGGTAACTAATCCCCCACTAGTATCCCCATAAATATGGAACATGTACAATCAGACAGGTAACTAATCCCCCACTAGTATCCCCATAAATATGGAACATGTACAAGCAGACGGGTAACTAATCCCCCACTAGTATCCCCATTAATATGGAACATGTACAATCAGACGGGTAACTAATCCCCCACTAGTATCCCCATTAATATATGGAACATGTACAATCAGACGGGTAACTAATCCCCCACTAGTATCCCCATAAATATGGAACATGTACAATCAGACGGGTAACTAATCCCCCACTAGTATCCCCATTAATATGGAACATGTACAATCAGATGGGTAACTAATCCCCCACTAGTATCCCCATTAATATGGAACATGTACAATCAGACAGGTAACTAATCCCCCACTAGGTAACAATATGGAAACAGATGTTTGTCATAGTCCGTTTTGGAACAAAACAACAGATGCAGGGCGTGAGTGCTAACGCTTGCAATCTCACGGCACCTCCTAAATAATGTTCAGGAACAGGAATAAAATGCTGATAAATATCTGAATAACCGTGCGTCGGGATTCATTCTGCCAAATACTTTCATCCAAACAGGAAATTCTGTTCAGCCCAGAGTGAACTAAAACATTGTCTGGCTATAGGCTGATTTAAAGCGTGTACAGATATACTGTACAGTTCTGGAGGGAATCGGACCTTTCCGAATGTGAACATTATTAATGAAGGCCTGATGGGTAGGCTTGGATGAAGATTACATTATTATATTATGTCTTCTTGTCTCACCATTCTGGATCTCCCCCGTCCCCCAAACACTTTGCTCTGCAGAGGATGTGTCAGATTCAGCTCATATTAAGATATTTGCCTTTAGATATAACAGAGACAAGAACAAAAGCCGGGAGGTCCCTGAACGCATTATAAAATGTTTCAATGCAATCCTTTTAACATGCTAAGAAGAGGATGTTTATTATTAAAATGTTTTTTTTGTACATTTGTGAACGATGAAGGTGGACTGACTATTGGTCTCTGTGACAGATTAGAAATAGCGTGTTCGTCCGGGCAGGATGCCTGAGTATGGGGACAGATGGCGCGACACGGCCTTACAAAACAATCTGGTGGCCTGCTCCTTTTAACCCGTATGTTGTTTAACATTACCACACTGCATCCTAACCACTGCAACAGCTACAACAACATTTACTGGGCAGGGGAGCAGGGGCGATCTGTTGTCGCGTCTCCATCTATAAGCATCCCTTTCTCTGGCCCTTCACAGCCACTGTGCTTGACGTGGCTCACCGATTAAGTGGCCACTGTTCCTCAACCCTCTGCACTTAAACGTACCAATTCCATTATCATTACGTGTATTAATATTCCCTCTGTTTCTCCCCGTCTAATGTGGAGACTTCCGACACCTCGTAAGACCGTTTGTGTAATAATTTTCCGTTATACTGCGGACTGATATTCCTTGTCGGTCCTCCAGGATACGCACGTCTCTTTATTTTTACAAGTGTTGCCGCATGCACAGCCCTTTATGTTCAGGAATAAACATTCCTGCACTGCAAACCCATTACCTGGTTCCGTCCTTCGGGCGTTCACCCTGACATCTTGTCATGCATGCTAACCTAACTTGACCTTCGTGCAGCACCCAGCTGAATCCTTGGCAAAGGTTTAAAAGGAGCTCTTTTGAAAGCTATTCCAGTTGGCCGATGTAATGAGCACCGGTCCAGAAACCGGGTTTGATTATCAGGCAACACACTTAGTCACTCACACAGCGCCTCTCCCCATCTGACAGTTACATCATGTTTCTCAACTGCTGGGTGGCGACCCAAATATGGGTCATGAGAGTATTTTTTCGGTTACAGTTTGAGTAAAAAAAATATTCCCTCACTCATTGAAAGTAGGGCTGGGCGACATTTAGCAAAACTGCATTAATAAGAAAAATACAAACTTTTCAAGATACTGAAAAACAAGGACACAGTAAAGGCATTTGTTATGTTGGTTCACCGCTGATTTTTTTTTGTAAGGACAGCCTTTGGAAAATGACTGAACAACTGATATAGTTGTGTCTGATTTGCAAAACTAGCATTTTTTCTTAAAATCGCTGCTCATTTGCCGAAGTCGCATTAGTTTGCGTTCCTCATATTACGTGTTCTGCTTTGAGGTGATAGGCTTCAGTTACCAGCCTTCACAACCACTGTCGTCCGACATGCTTTGCAGATAACCGTTTTCTGCTCTTTGTATGACTTTATAAAACGGAACCATGTTCATATAATGGAAGTTGCACTGTTTTTAAGACCAACTTCTCTTTTCACATTTTCTAGAGGATTTGCTGATATAGGCTGATGCCGTGAGTGTCAGTGAATGTTCCCTAAATCTATTGCTCACTGTCAGAACTCCCTCCAAAGCTACGCCGTTCTTCCGACAGGATATGTGGGCACTCATTTTCAAGACAAATACAATTTTCTGTATCTTTCATCTGTAGCACCAGAGGATATTGAATTTATTTAAGAGTCTGTACTATTTTAGATTGTATACATGGTTTGTGAGTATTTGCTGTAGTATAATATGAACGCAGGTAACAAAGTCCTTTATGACATGACGACAGGTAGAGACTTTTCAAGACCAATGAGCAAATCAATCCCAATCTGATATTAGATTTGTTTTTATCCTTCCATAAGAAGGGTACATAAAAATAGTCCTGTCTCCGTGGTCGCTAAAGGTTCCACGTTACTTATCATTAAGAGAAGGGGTGTCTTGGCTACATTTGGCTTTAATTGCAGTGAAAATGTATGTATTAAAAATTATATGTCTCCGGATAAGAGCTTCTGCAAAATTGCTTAAATGTAAATGTTTCAGAAACACTGAAAACATATTTATGTTTAGGCCAATCTCAGTAATGCTTTGGGATCTGACATTTTGGAAAATGTCACTGGATATCTCACATCCAGCACAACAGAAAGACAGGCAATGGATAAACAGGAGTAATTCCGTACGTTCACACGCAAGCATGTCATTCTTACATATTATACTGATTAAGGCAGTAAGCCTACTATGACATTTGTCATATGATTACCTTCGTCACCTTCCAGGGTCTAGTGCAGGGAAATTAACCAGATGCAGAGCAGAGGTTCATGGTATTGATTTAAAAGTAAAACAAATACACAACATCAAATGGAAAAAATAGACACTTTGATGAAAAGAAAGTGAGCTTAAGGGCGACTACAAAATGAAACAATACAGCGATCTAGACAAAAAACAGTCCTACACTCCACCTACCATATGAAGACGTAACACTAAACAATGAAAAACCAATACTGCAAACAACTGCGCAAACATAAATACACCCACTGATTACTTAACGAAATCTGGTGTGCGTAATGACGACAAGACCAAAATGAATGTTATTAGTGGTTGACCAAACAGAAACTGGAAAACCATGGAGTCTTCAACCACTGTTACAATCCTGCTATTTGGATCTTATTTGGGAAGCTGAATAAAATACCTGGATATCTTAGCTCTTATAAAAATTGTTAGGATATGACAGCTAAACCTTATAAAGGCATTCATGTTTTAACTCTCTGTTTGGGCTGGATCTGTAATATATTGTTTGTATACATTACCGTTCAATGGATTATGGTCATATGGAAATGTCCTAGTAAATGAGTTTGAAGAGGCCAAATTAAAAGATAAATAAAGCCATTGTCAAGGTTAGAAATAATATTTTTTTATTGTAATAATGGTACTATTCTTCAATTTGCAGCAGTTATAGCTGTGTTTGAGTGTTCCACTGGACATGCAAAATGGAGTGATAGTCTTCCTTCTTCAAGATTCCTTTTTCCCTTTACAGATCTCCCACTTAACCACCAAAGCACCCCCAAACCATCACATTGCCTTTTGATTTGGTTTGCGTCTCACAGATGCATTTCTTTCTGTGTTCAGTTGACCATTTCAATTGGCCGATTTGAGATATGGCTTTTTTTTTTGCAACTCTGTCTAGAAGGCCAGCTTCCTGGAGTCACATGTAAATTGTTGTTGTTTAGACTGGTGTTTTGTGGGTACTATTAAGGGAAGCTGCCAGTTGAAATCCTGTGACTCAAATGTATTTGTCCTCTTGCTCAGTTGTGCACCAGGGCCTCTCACTCCCCTTTTGAGTTTTGAAGTTGTCAAATATGGGTGCCTCTGGGCGTCGACGATGGAAAAAGAGATGCGCCGTGAGGCCAGAATGGAGTCATGAGTATGGTGAGTTTGGTTGCACACAAGGAATTTAGTGGGGTGCACTTCGTGTTTTCCTTCTATCACAGCTGTTTCTGCTTTGCTTGTCATCGGGGCATAGTTTAACAATTAGCAGGGGTATTTAAGTCACTGGGGAGGATCACTAGGTTGTCCGATATTGTTTCTTTGTAACACGTCGGTTGTGGTGAGTGTTGTCATTAAGGTCTGTATCACTGTTTTGAGTTTTGTAAGTCACTTGTATGCACAGTTTTATTTTTATTCAGTCTTTATTTCTTTTAGCAGTTTGTGTCGTAACTTGTTTTGTTTTAATAAATGCACCAAGAACTTGATTCCCTCAGTCTGCAAGAGGCTTTTTCCCTGCACCTCATCCCTGTTTCGTGACAGATTGAATATTATAATAAACATTAAGAGTGCCTTTTGCTACGTTTGAATTAAATAGCAAATGTGAGTTGACTAAACACTACACTATAGTAACTAATGAAATGATACGCACATTACTTTTCAAGTGGTCAAAATAAAAGAATAAAATGGTCACTCACTTTACCTAGTACAATTATAATACAGTATATACAGAGAAATATGCAGTATGCAAAAAGATTTATGAACATGGAAAGCAGCTGTCATGAAATCGCATTCCAGGTTTGTGTGTGATTCCACTACAAACAACCTTACCTGAAGCCTTAAAACATACATTATCTGAAACTATAACCATATCATTTCAAGAAAACAGAGCTCAAGAATCAAATTACATTATGTTGTCCATCATCCGCCATGCTATATGTGTTACCATGGCATCCCATGACAGGGATTTGGTAAGCGGACTGAAGTGTTCCTGTAATGACAGGAAAACCATGGGTATCTCAGTTGGAACTCGATGCTACCAGTGTAAGTGATGACTCAGTCAGGATCATCATTTTATCTGGTTCCCTGACGTCAAGGACCTTGTGTGCTGGAGTCCATCCCCTTGAAAACATAAAAGGTAAAGCAATTATATTGATAATACTAGGGTCGTTCCAGAAAATACTAGATTTTGCATCCCTTGATAATTGTGCACTAAGTACCCTTTAATCAGGACGACATATAACATTCAAAAAATTAAATGTTTATATAGGTGTGCATTATATAAGACTAGTTACTCTTCTTAATGGTAACAACATTTAACTGTAGGATTAAAACAAGATAAAAGTTCATCCCCCTATAAACCTAAGACAGATGCTCATATGTTTCTGCTTCATCTTATCTGTGTCGGGTGTTAGCTCATATGTTTCTGCTTCATCTGTGTCGGGTGTTAGCTAATATGTTTCTGCTTCATCTGTGTCGGGTGTTAGCTCATATGTTTCTGCTTCATCTGTGTCGGGCGTTAGCTCATATGTTTCTGCTTCATCTGTGTCGGGCGTTAGCTCATATGTTTCTGCTTCATCTGTGTCGGGCGTTAGCTCATATGTTTCTGCTTCATCTGTGTCGGGCGTTAGCTCATATGTTTCTGCTTCATCTGTGTCGGGCGTTAGCTCATATGTTTCTGCTTCATCTGTGTCGGGTGTTAGCTAATATGTTTCTGCTTCATCTGTGTCGGGTGTTAGCTCATATGTTTCTGCTTCATCTGTGTCGGGCGTTAGCTCATATGTTTCTGCTTCATCTTGTCTGTGTCGGGTGTTAGCTCATATGTTTCTGCTTCATCTTGTCTGTGTCGGGTGTTAGCTCATATGTTTCTGCTTCATCTGTGTCGGGTGTTAGCTCATATGTTTCTGCTTCATCTGTGTCGGGTGTTAGCTCATATGTTTCTGCTTCATCTTGTTTGTGTCGGATGTTAGCTCATATGTTTCTGCTTCATCTTGTCTGTGTCGGGTGTTAGCTCATATGTTTCTGCTTCATCTTGTTTGTGTCGGATGTTAGCTCATATGTTTCTGCTTCATCTTGTCTGTGTCGGGTGTTAGCTTGCAACTAACCAGCGTTAAAAGCAGAGATATGATTGTTCAGAATTATGTTAATGCAGTTAGATGCTAACATGCTGGAAATCAATGAAGCATCATGCAACAGAGGCAATATCGTGAAGCACAAGGCATTCGTTTATTTCACAGTTTATCCTTGTCTGGACAGCAGCCAGTGAATATTTAAACGCACTGCCTGGAACGTGTTTTATTCCGGAAATGTTTTGTTTTTCAAGTACTGTATAACCTTTACATAAACATAAAAAAACGGAATTCTATATCAACACTTTCTTTTCAACTTTTTAATATTTGTATTTTACATTTGGATCCTAAGCATATTGGAAGTTGCATGACATACACCTGCCAAAGCTAATGCTAAAATAAAGGAGTAATATCCCCTTATGGTACAAATAGCAAGGTCAACAATTCATCATGCAAGGATTATCTAAGTGCAGAAAAGGATAAAATGTCCATGCCATATAGCTACTAATGGAACTGTTAACTCGGCCACACAGACCTTTCAGCTGAGACAACATTTGATGCTAACTGGAAACTTTCCCAGATATAAAACAAGTCAGAATAAGACATATCTTATAGAGTTTGACCTGCAGACACTTGCTACCAATGGCGCTGACAAATTGAAAAACCTAATCATTGGAAACTTAATTACCCATAATATTAGACTGAAGAATCAGCCAGCAATCATGAGTTGTTTGCCAGAGGAAATGGATAGCATACAGGCAATTGGACGAAACAGTCAGAGGTCACAAAAGACAACTTGGCTTCAGAATGTAAATCAGCTAGAAAGACATGTTGGCGTCAAATATACTCTGGCCTCCTTCCAGTGTGTAATGATGAGATCCACAGTAGACTGACACAACTCGCAAGCTAAAAGCAACAGTGTTTCCACCTCAACTTAGTAGATAGATTTTTTAGATAACTCACTCTCTTTCTGGGACTTACACAGAAACAGGGCCAAGTGACATGCTGAGGACCTTATAAAAAAAAAATATATAATTTCTTTCATTTAATCAAACTTACGACTGGTACTTTATACAGTGTGAATAACACTTACAAGCAATTAAAGATAGAAAAAAAAGTATGTGTCTTGAGTGAGGACTTTTTCCTCATTCTGGGTGTTGGAAGTCACCTTTTGATCAGGTTGGTTTGAGTTGATTATGCACACCTGGTTTGAATTTGGTAATTAGCAGGTGTATTTAAGTCACTGGGTGTGGTTACACTTTGCTCTGCATTGTTGCAAGTCACGCTGTGTTACTGGTGAGTCTTTGGTTTATGGATAGACCTGTCTCTGATGTTGTTTTTAAGTCCCCTGGTGGCGTAATGTATTTTTAATCAAAGTGGTTATGTTTTCCGTCCATTGTTGTATTTGTCTAACTTGTGTAATAAAACCCATCGAACATGATCCGCCTGCTCTGCACTTGGCTTTATCCAGCACTACACCACCTAGTTCGTGACAAAGTGAAAATGATGAACATGGCTTATTTACAGGTAGTTGCAGTACTGGTGTCACATAATCCAATGGGTGTAGTGTAGAAAGCCAGGCAGAGCAAGATATCAAGAATGACACTAATTACTCTAAATAAAAACTATACATGACAAAAAAGTGCGCTTACATGAAACGACTTAAAACTTCTACATTCGAAAGACACAACTTAGATAACATTCACCCACATAAGGTCACGTAACGTAAATCAATATTTAACAAGCACCAGTGAACCAAACCAGGGACCTTAAATAGCCCACTGATTAACTAACCTATGTAACATTATATTAATAACAAGCATCTGTGAAACTAACCAGGGACCTTAAATTGCCCACTGATTAACTAACCTATGTAACATTATATTAATAACAAGCATCTGTGAAACTAACCAGGGACCTTAAATAGCCCACTGATTAACTAACCTATGTAACATTATATTAATAACAAGCATCTGTGAAACTAACCAGGGACCTTAAATTGCCCACTGATTAACTAACCTATGTAACATTATATTAATAACAAGCATCTGTGAAACTAACCAGGGACCTTAAATTGCCCACTGATTAACCAACCTATGTAACATTATATTAATAACAAGCATCTGTGAAACTAACCAGG
>CM055762.1:2464795-2686058 GCA_029465975.1 Dallia pectoralis | reverse complement strand
TTTGCCCACTGCATGTGCTCGAAGGCTCCAAGCGAGTGAAATAAAATGGCGTCCCGTCAAATTCTCTTCACAAGCTACCTGCCAAAATGCCCGGATGTTTAAGTTACACTCATACAGTGTTGAATTCCGTTAACTCTGTGATGTTACCCCTACAATAGTACGTTTTTCACTAGGACATCGCTCATTCTATCAGAATCAACACCAGAACCTCAACACTTTACTCTAAAATGGTCTAACACTAGAATTTTAACTCTAGTGAATTTGCTGTGTGAATAAAATTTGAAAGGCTTTATTTTTCGCTGGTTCCTATTGTTATTTGTTATGAATCTATTCAATCTATTTAAATTTTATTAAGTAATTATTTTTTTATCGTACAACTATGCTACATATTTGTAGCTTCTCACCAGTTTTCCTATATGTCATGATGTAAAGTCTTCAAGATTGGGAATATTTGTGTTGTGTTAGAGGGTTAAAAATAGCTTGGAAATTGTTCGGCTATAAAACCTAAAACAGCATGAAAGATCAATGATGTACTGGAAATGAACCGTTCATTTTAGTATGTTGTTTTTACACTTAGCTAAATGCCTAATTTATGACCTGAACAGCATTTTGTGTGTACAGTTTTTCCCTCTAAATAAACTACACTGTATGCTGTTTTAGACAACAATTTCAAATGTCAAAGCTATTGATCACAGATAATATAGAGGTTTTCAGTTCTAATAATACAGTAACACTGACTGTGCTGTAAAGAATGGCCAGTGTTGCTGTTTGCAATCTATTCTCCAGTATTGATCCAAGGCTCAATCCTGTGGTATGACCAAAGGTGGGTGGGAGGTGAAACGTATGACACGATATTGTCGCCACGATACAGTAAAATGGAAACCACGGCTTACTATGGATAACTATGTTTTCTCTCCCTATCACAATTGGCACACGAATTACATTCCTATAAAAAGGCTGATTCAATGTTTTCATTATTCGCTACTTACAATGTTGATTGGGTATGTTTTTTTCCCCAAGTATCCCATTAATCACTACTAGCACCTTGAAAGCCTTCCGCTCTCCCGGTGAGTGCAGGAGTCCTGGCTCTAGGCCCATACATTCTAGTGATATGCATGTATCCTTACCAACCAGGGCTGAAGTCTACTCCAACTGATTAGATTGATCATTTAGACGTGACTAGAAGTGATACAACACACTTGAACTGATTGATCTAAGCACCAACCCATTACGAAACAGGTTAGGCAGCTCGGATCAGCGTTAGTCTGCTGAACGCGGACTATTGTTATCGGCATCGGCTGTCTCGTGTGAGAACATTGACAAGCATTATCTCCGTCGTCCTCTGGCACTTGTTGTCCTGAATGGGACAGTTACAATACAAAGGCGCCGATATCCAGATATTACACAAACCTGCAAAGCTATTTAATATCTTGTGGTTTTGATGACATCGTGCACATATCGGTCCTTGTATGACAACAAAACATATAAAACCAGTGGCCAAAAATCACAGAATTGGTTAGAAGAACATCTATCTGTACTCCAGGATAACATGGCTGTCCCATGTAGTGTGCTGTTGATGGTACTGAAGGCTTCATTCACACCTCATTCCACGACTCCGGGTCTTTGTCCCTGTCAGAAATACGACCCTGTCATATCTACTGAATGCTTTCCCATGGCTCTGCAGTAGTGCGAACTCTCAGCAATTCTACGCTATCCTGGCATGAAAATGCTCAGTTTTCTTGTAATAGATGTCAGTACATCTTTAAAATGTCACGTAGTAGATGTCGGTACTGCAGCCTTAGCAGGGCAGACAAAGTATTTCAGAAGAGCTCAGAGTGTGAGATGAGCCAATTGGCTGACGTCCTCATTGTTGTGGAGCCGAATAACTCTGCATTACAGTAGGACTTGGAACGTGGACGCTTCTCTCTGCGCTTTTCCCACCCACTCCTGACTGCACACAGTGGCTCTGTCCTTACATTTTCTAGAGGACATTTTGTACACCTTGCTCATATCTCCAGAGAGGGTAGTCTTGCTGAAATGCGTGTCAGCCCAGGTGGGGAAGCTGAATGTTTTAGTGTTTTGTGAGAAATTATGTTCTCCTATGTTTAGGGCATTGAGAACAATGCCCCTGAGGAGCAGACAATGGGCCAAAAGTTCAGTGGGAATATGGAAAACACCTATTCTTCACCTCACCTGACCTCCCACCCCTGTGTGTTCCAGCTTATTTGAGAACATCTTGTAGCTTCGGATCTAGACCTTGCCACGCACCCCGCCGGAGATATTGTGCTCAGGTGCCAGACGAATGGGTCTGTTGACAGCAAGGTCCCTGAGGGAAGAGCGAAGCATCCATCTGAAGACAGAAATAGGGCCAGCTTTTTTTTTTGTTACTGATGTGACAATGTACACTCATGGCTAGTATGTACCATTCTAGCCATGCATCAAGACTCCTATAGCATTGGCAGGTAAAATGGAATTCAGAATATCTGACCAGAAACTAAAATGCTGTTCAATGGAATCCCCAAACCGGCATGGATGAAAACAAAAAGGTGGGCTTTTTGACTGCTGTTTGGTCATCAGCTACATCAGGAAGTACGGCAGCTTCGCCAGGTGGTTAGGTTGCTTCGTCAGGTAGTAAGGCAGCTTCGTCGGGTGGTGAGGCAGCTTCGTCGGGTGGTGAGGCAGCTTCGTCGGGTGGTGAGGCAGCTTCGTCGGGTGGTGAGGCAGCTTCGTCGGGTGGTGAGGCAGCTTCGTCGGGTGGTGAGGCAGCTTCGTCGGGTGGTGAGGCAGCTTCGTCGGGTGGTGAGGCAGCTTCGTCAGGTGGTGAGGCAGCTTCGTCAGGTGGTGAGGCAGCTTCGTCAGGTGGTGAGGACCACTGTCAGTTGGTACTCACCACTGCTGACCAGGACCACTGTCAGTTGGTACTCACCACTACTGACCAGGACCACTGTCAGTTGGTACTCACCACTGCTGACCAGGACCACTGTCAGTTGGTACTCACCACTGCTGACCAGGACCACTGTCAGTTGGTACTCACCACTGCTGACCAGGACCACTGTCAGTTGGTACTCACCACTACTGACCAGGACCACTGTCAGTTGGTACTCACCACTGCTGACCAGGACCACTGTCAGTTGGTACTCACCACTGCTGACCAGGACCACTGTCAGTTGGTACTCACCACTACTGACCAGGACCACTGTCAGTTGGTACTCACCACTGCTGACCAGGACCACTGTCAGTTGGTACTCACCACTGCTTACCAGGACCACTGTCAGTTGGTACTCACCAATGCTGACCAGGACCACTGTCAGTTGGTACTCACCACTGCTGACCAGGACCACTGTCAGTTGGTACTCACCACTGCTGACCAGGACCACTGTCAGTTGGTACTCACCACTGCTGACCAGGACCACTGTCAGTAGGTACTCACCACTGCTGACCAGGACCACTGTCAGTTGGTACTCACCACTGCTGACCAGGACCACTGTCAGTTGGTACTCACCACTGCTGACCAGGACCACTGTCAGTAGGTACTCACCACTGCTGACCAGGACCACTGTCAGTAGGTACTCACCACTGCTGACCAGGACCACTGTCAGTAGGTACTCACCACTACTGACCAGGACCACTGTCAGTTGGTACTCACCACTGCTGACCAGGACCACTGTCAGTAGGTACTCACCACTGCTGAGCAGGACCACTGTCAGTTGGTACTCACCACTGCTGACCAGGACCACTGTCAGTAGGTACTCACCACTGCTGAGCAGGACCACTGTCAGAGAAATAAATAATGGATGCATGGAAGAACGTTTCAGATCTTTGGGTTGCGATCACGTGTGAGTGATGCATGCATAACGTAAAACAAAGTTAATTTGTACATTGACAAACCAACGTGTTGATCCGTAACACATTTCTAGTAGTGGAGTCACAAAAATAATAAAACGGATTAATATCTGCGGTGATGTTTATGAAGACACATTCCACCTCGAGCAAGCAGTGTGCACGCAAGGGTGGGCTGTGCAACAGCTCGCCAGAGATAAAGCAATCTGCAAGTTGAGCGAGCGGACGGTGTGCACCACATGGCATTAGCTCGAGTGCCCAAAGAGGCATCCTCCCACAAGCGTGTGTGTGTTTTCATACTGCCCTCTTTGCAGAGATTAATTAGAAACTCCGGCCATTCCCGATTATGATGGTCTGGTTTTAGATGAGGCATGAGAATGTATAACACGTATTTGGTTACAATGTCACCCAAGACACGTTTTCAAGTCGAAGCCCAACTGTTGTGTTACAGCTTTAAAGCCGACCACCAAGTGTCGATGGCGAAGTAAAAACATGGCACCATCTAGTGGTGAGATAACCAAAGCAGGTTAACTGCTCTACCACAAACTAGACAGAAAAATATCAGCCATTCAGCTGTGGTACCTCTACCTACTAGGACTTCTAATCAGAGTTTATCTCCTTTTTTTTTTTTCATCTCTCGTTTGCTGCACGGTCTGTATGTGTGCTTGCCAACTGGAAATCTATAATTTTCTAACAAAAGTAATCAACATGCTTTGGTAACAGTCTAATCGGGTTAATTAAGTGTTAATTGTGCTTGATAAAAGAGTTTCTGAAATGTTAATGTCATGAAATAGTTTAGTTGATTCAATGTTCCAAAAGTATGCAAAAATAAAAACAACAACCAATACCGTTCTGGCAGGTGTGTTGAACATCAGTATTATTTTTCCTGACCACAGTAAACGAGTACTTTTGATAATTCTAGGAACAAAGTATTAAATGTATTTGGAGAATACAATTTGAAATGTTATCAACTATTACCGTAGGCTACAAATATATTTTTTGAAATATATAGTTGAATGATTTGGTATGTAGCCTACTTAAAATAGTTGTCAATTTACTATAGTTTGAATCGGCTATCAACTTAAAATCTGGTTCATGTCAATATGGATTTTATTAGATTTGTTATGATTAAAAAATTATTTATAACAATAATTATTTGTTGTGGGCTCTGTTTCAAAACTGCTTAAATATTGTACAAAAAACGATACTCAAATACATACGCACTTAAAACGTCTTCCGGCGACTGTGCATGTAACCTTAACGTGACTTAGGTTATTTTGGCTTTGAGCCTGTTCATTTCCTGTCTGTCCTTTCAAATAGCATGCAAACACTATAGCCAGACAGCTGCCTGCAGTGAGCCGGGAGCGATAAAAGAGTGAGAATTACATTAGCTAAAATAAATCTGCAGGGAGTCTATTTTTAAACAACATCTATTACTACTTTAAAGTATTGATTTGTGATGGCTCATCGGGACTCTGAGACTCTTGAGGCCGCATTTCAAGGAAACGTTTTTCACTTGGTTTGCCTGCGTTGTACGCCTACTGCTAGTGCCAATACAATACCGTTGCCTGAAGGAGGAATTAAAACCAGCTGATTTGAATTCCTGGCTAGATGACGTGTCCCGTCAGACTGAATCTTTCTTCAATCATGTGTCATTTTTTCCTGCTTCCTTCTGCCCGGCGTGATATTAGTCTGGCGTGTCTGCTATTTATATAGATCTTGTGGTGATTCAAATAATGTATTGACGGCGATTTCCATTTTAGAATGTACATTTGCATTTTACTTGCTGATTACTTTATTTATTGCATATGATTATGCAAATATTGGTATGACATATAATGTGACAATTTGCAATTGTTTTGAGTAGTCTTTCCAATAATCTACACACAACACACAATAACGTCAAAGCAAAGATACATTTTTTGAAATGTGTGACAATTTTTACAAAGTTAAAGAAATAACTAATGTCGATAAGTGTTTAGACCCTTTGACATGACACTCCAAATTGAGCTCAAACGCACATCCTTTGATTGTCCTGTGGCAAATGTAATTGATTGGACATGATTTAGAAAGAAACCTATGTCCCACACTCCACCGTGCATGTAAGAGCAGAAATGAAAGTCATGGAGTTTGATGAACTTTCTGTAGACTTCTGAGAATTCTGCAGAGTCATAGATCTGGTCATAAAAGAGGGTGGAAGGGAAGGATGAACATAGAAAAATACATCTCATGTTTAACCTGACATTTTTGTTTTTCACTTCACCCATGAACAGATTTGTTTTCAATGTGCTTATTATTCTTTGCCCTGGACACACTTTTTACCACTCACATGAGACTTTAAGCTCTTGTTGAGAACTTGTTAGTAGGAACATCAGTATAGGGCCGGTGTTGGTCCATATCTGTTTGACGTATATCCAGTTTGTAACCTTTTTTCGTTTATTTATTCCTTACAAATGACTGTAACAGCACCATTCAACCACTAGATGTCATGGGCGCCTCTTGCTAGTCTTTACCAAAACAATAGTATATGCCTTCTTGTCTGTGTGGGATAATAGTTTAATTGTAGTTTAATTTCATTATAGTTTAATTGCTGTTGCCGTGTCATTGTAGACAGCACACACTAGCTGTTTTTGTGTGAGCTTTGTATGGGATGTAGTACATTGGCATATCTAATCATTATTTATTTCCGAAGCATTATAAAGTCTACCTTCTAAACAGTTTCACACTTTGAACTCCCTTTTCCTAAAAATACAAAAATGCATTCAGAGGAAAAGTTGTTCTGTCTGTTCATAAATATTGACTTGTGGGTTAAATGTTTCGAAATCCCAAATCTCTTCACCACACATCTGTTTGTGCGTTAATGCTCACGTTTCTCATTTAACCAAATGTCCCTTAGCTGAGAGAGTTTCAGAAACAAGTTTGCTTATTAGACATTTCAGTTAACTGTTCTAGAGTGTCCAATGATTCAGCTTCCACCTAGAATTCCACATCACATTTTTTTCAGCATCAGATTCCTTTTCAACTTCTTGTTCCACATCACATTCTTTTTCAAGTTCATGCAATTTCATAACAAACAATCGATAGGCTTGTCTAATTATATTATGTTATATGCATTTGTTTATTTGAGGCTTCAATTAATCAAATCAATCAAATTAATTTTATAAAGCAATTTTTACAAAAAAGTTTTCACAAACTGCTGTTACTAACACCCAGCTTGAATCCGACAGAGCACACATCGACAAGTTGAACAAGTTGATACACGGCGGCAAGGAAAAATTCTGTGAAAGGTCAAATTTAGAGGAGCCAGGCTCTGAGGGCTGAGCAGTCCTCTTCTGGCTGTGCTTGGTGAACTTCTGATGGTTTTTAGTTTTATTGTTATTAAATGCATTTCTTTAAGTACAAAGAGTCTTAACCAGTTCTAGACAGGTCTACGTCCTGTCTGCGGGTAATTGCAGTACATTATCCAACCACTAGGGATACTTGCAGTACCCTATACAACCACTACAACCTCTACACAAAGATCGTGAAATTCAAAACAACCTTTTTATAATATACTACATGCACACAAAGGTTAGATTATCTCCTTTCTAACAACATTTTCCTGTTTTAAAATATCTAAAACACAGACCATTTTATTTGCAATTGAAAGGACTGCTAAAGGCGATGGCGTCAATCATCGTTGCGAACATTTTTAAACCATAGCGATAATATACGATTATATTGTACTTACATCAGCCGAAGTCGATCGTTTTTCTTTTCCTATAGTCCCAGAAGATATTATTTGCATCGTTTATGACCCATAGTTATCCATAATAATCCATATTCAGTCGAGAATAGAAGTTTTCAACATTTAAGACTGTCTTTTTCACTGAAAACAGCAGATTCCAGGAAGAACTGACTTTGAAATCGAAGGTGAATGGCTAAACTCCAAGAGGGCGGGCTCTCAGTCGACCTGGCATGTATTTTGTCAGTTTGTTCACCGACCAGAAAGGACACCTCACTAAAATAACTGTATCTCAGTGAGTGAACAAGCTAGAGACTTGAAACAACGCCTGGCATAATGCTGACACCCAGGGGAACACATAGAAAGAGATTCAGACAGAGAGTCTGAAATAATAATTTGTCACTGGAGAATATTTTTTTTTTTTGTTTTAGCTCATGCCAGATATTGTGTGTTACATTATCGTTAATTAATTTAACATTTTCACAAAATTCAGATTGTTTTTTTTAAATGCCCTTTACCAAATATTCCTACATGGTTTGGTTCCAGAGCAATATCCATTTAGATTGGGGTGGGATTTTAGGCGGAAATTGAGATCTGGGGCACTGTCAAGAACAAGTTAAATATCCCTACCTGGGGGGGCAAAAGTGACACCTGTTGTGATGCTAAATGTGATAATATTATGGTTCAATAAACCAGGATTCTGAGAAAATATAGTTAGATCAAGTACATGTATTCCCTTTGATAACACTAAATCTAAAGTATGATTGTGACAATGCGTAGGTCCTGAGAATGCTGGACAAAACCTACTGAGGCTTAAGGGAATAATTCTAAAACTAAATGTTGTTTTTTTCTGATTTTTCCAACCCAAGGAACAAGAATCAAGTAGATGATTATGAATTTTGAGGTTGTTGGAAAATTAATCGCCTCCTTCATGTCAGAAATATGTCCTAAAGTTAATGGGTTAATTGGTCCCTGCCCATTGAGTTTTGACAATAACACGTGACCATAGAAAGCACTCTAAGCAAGTGGAACCATAACAGACCTACTGCTGTGCTGCTGTCATCTCAACCTCTCCGTGAGGTTGAACCAGTATAGACAATGGTCAGATTTACTATTTATAATCAACATGTATCACTACCTAAAATAAAGACTTACTTTTAAAAAGAGGAATTAAAACTCCTTAAAAGGGAATAAAAACTGGATTAATAAAGTAGATGGAACAGAAATTGGTGATAATACACTATATGGCCAAAAGTATGTGGACACTCATCCTATATCACACCTATATGAGCTTGCTGGAAATCCCATTCCAAAATCATGGGCATTGTTGGTATGGAGTGTTTTGCCCCAATTGCAGCCATAACTTGCCACTCTTCTGGAAAGGCTTTCTAAAATATTTTGCAGTGTCTCTGTGAGTTTGTGCCTATTCAGGCAAATGAGCATTTGTGAGGCCTGGCTTGCAATCACCATTACCATTCCAACGGTGTTCAGTGGGGTTTAGGTCAGGGCTTTGTTCAGGCCACTTAAGTTCCTCCACACCAACCATGTCGAACCATGTCTTTAGGGGCCCGCTTTGTGCATAGGGGCACAGTCATGCTGGAACAGAAAATGTCATTCCCCTAATTGTTGACACAAAGTTGGACGCACTCGTTTGTCCAAAATGTATTTTGTTCTGTAGCATTAAAATTAACCTTCACTGGAACAAATGGGCTAGCTCCAACCCTGAAACACAGCCCCAGACCATTATACCTCCTCCACCAATTTACAGTAGGCACTACGCATTCTGCATGGTAGCATTTTGCTGGGATCCGCCAGTCCCAGTTTCATCCATCAGACAATGCTTTACACTACTCCAGCTGACGCCTGGCATTGAGCATTCCCGTTTTGTAAAGCTCCTGACGCACCGTTCATGTGCTGATGTTGCTTTCTGAGGCAGTTTGGAACTCTGTGGTGAGCAATGCAATTGATTATAAGGAATTATATTTCAGCACTTTGCTGGCTCGCTCTGTGACTGCTAGGTCTACCACTTTATAGCAGTACTGTTGTTGCTCTTAGACGCTTCCCCTTTACAATTAAAGCACTTACAGTTGACCAGGGCAGATCTAGTAGAGCAGACATTTCACATACTGACTTGCGGAAAAGGTGGCATTCTGTGACGATGCCATGTTTAAAGTTTTTTTCTTTTGCTAGTTTTGATAGTCACACATGAAGAAGCTGTGATCAAAGTATTAGAGGAAGTAACAGTAAAGGGGTTTCCAACATATTTGACAGGAAGTGTTTAATGTACAGTGATAGTAGACAAATAAACATTACCCATTTAGGTTATTTCTGTTCAGTGACTGATGGCAGTGTCAGAGTTCAGTGGGCAGCTACTTCCGTGTCTCTAACCCTAACAGAGAAACAAATGGCCAGCAGTAGGTGCTTTCCCTACTATGAGGAACATTGCAGTTTTCTTTTTACTTGTAGTTGACGTTGCTTCTCCCACCTGTGATTTTGTTTTTGCATTTCGATGATCTAACTAACCGAGTTGACGGTGTTAGGTAACAGTGTTAGGTTAGTATTTCCTTTAACTGCATGATTATGCTACGTTAGCATAATATACACGTCGTCTGCTTTTTGGCCTGTATTTTGTTTGTCTGCGGCGGACACATTATTGTATTTGTGGTGTTTATGAAAACAAAGAGAAGAGTACTGCGATTTTCTCTGTAGGCTTTGTTATTGGCCCAGTCTAGGTGCTGTCTGGCAGCTCATCCAGAAAATGTCCTTTTTGTGTTCTCAATGCCTCCTCCACCACATCCACCCCCTTCGGAGTGCCTGTGGAAATCTGTATGGTGGCAGAATCAGCTACAAGGTACAGTTTACTCATTAATGCCCAGGGCACAGACCCAGTCCGGTGTATATAATTACTCCCCCTGTAACAATGGGAGTACGGTTAGGTTTTCAAACCAATCATAGGTCACTCTCTTTGAAAGGACAGGACAGGTGTATCTCTCTTTTTCTGTCTTTATTTCTTTTTTCTCTCATGCGCTCTCTCTCATTGAGAGGTGGGAGAGACCATAGAAGGGAGGCAGGCAGTCTCTGCAGATGAGGACACAGGGCTCAATGCATGAGATACAAGACCGATGGTAGCCAGCCTCAGAAGGTGAGATTCGGAGTGATTGACAGGTGCAGAGGGATCCCAGTTTATTAGCAGACTCTGTTTCTAAGGGAGATGGATCAGGGGGACACACTGTAAGTCCCAAGGGCTGGACGACTGTCCCCTGGAATGTGCACTGCTGCAGGCCGCTGACCTGTCCAAAGCAATTACCTCCACACTCCCTCATCTAACCACACTGCTCAAAGGGACCTTGGCCGGGATTATGGCCCCACGTTCCGGCTGAGTGCCGCGGATGACACTTGTCTTTGAGCTTTCACTCACTGAGCCTTCATCATACGCGTGGAACTCCAAGCCCAATCAGATGGGGTCTTTTTCAGGAAAACCTCTCCACTATCATGCCCTACCTGTCCAAGGAACCATAAAATATATATTTGGGGGAGAAATATAGCCTAATATCACGCTGTGAGGTGTGCCTACAGTATAACGCCAAACTCCTGAGTCCTCTGCCCCCTCTACCCAGACCTCATGGTGCTTGTTTACGTGGTGAGTCATGAATATCCATGCCAGCCTGGGTCATCGGGTCTGCTTTTCCTCCTGCTCTCTTTAGGCACTGCCTCCGCTGGTGACTCACTTCCTCTCCTCTGCTTCGAACAGTAAGAAGGCCGGTAACAAAAATTATAGGTTAGACTCTGGGTACGAATGAAGTGCAATTTTGCGAACAGCAGGTAGAATGGGGCCTGATTTCACGTTTCTATGACAACAGATAGTGTATATTAATATAATGTCACAACATCGAGCGGACGTGGGCTTCTGGCATGGCAGGATTCTGTTGTTATGCTGCTGTTTTACATTCGAGCACCCTTGAAACGAGATCTCCCATCTTGAAGGCATGTTCTAATGTAATATTTCAGAGTGGTCAAATAGATAACAGACTTGGATATCCAGTAACATTATGTCGCAACAGTCTCCAGTTACTTCTGTGTCTTCGGATGTTGTTGCATACATTAGTTCCTATCAGGGACCACAATCGCCTAGCTTAGAAAAGGTCCTCTAAATTAAACATTGTGGGTGTGAATGTGAATTCTGGTGATAATGTCCTTGTGTGTGGAGGGACAGTGGGTGAGAATGTCCTTGTGTGTGGAGGGACAGTGGGTGAGAATGTCCTTGTGTTTGGAGAGACAGTGGGTGAGAATGTCCTTGTGTGGAGAGACAGTGGGTGATAATGTCCTTGTGTGTGGAGGGACAGTGGGTGAGAATGTCCTTGTGTGTGGCGAGACAGTGGGTGAGAATGTCCATGTGTGTGGAGAGACAGTGGGTGAGAATGTCCATGTGTGTGGAGAGACAGTGGGTGAGAATGTCCTTGTGTGTGGAGAGACAGTGGGTGACAATGTCCTTGTGTGTGGAGAGACAGTGGGTGAGAATGTCCTTGTGTGTGGAGGGACAGTGGGTGAGAATGTCCTTGTGTGTGGAGAGACAGTGGGTGAGAATGTCCTTGTGTGTGGAGGGACAGTGGGTGAGAATGTCCTTGTGTGTGGAGGGACAGTGAGTGAGACTGTCCTTGTGTTTGGAGAGACGGTGGGTGAGAATGTCCTTGTGTTTGGAGAGACGGTGGGTGAGAATGTCCTTGTGTGGAGAGACAGTGGGTGATAATGTCCTTGTGTGTGGAGGGACAGTGGGTGAGAATGTCCTTGTGTGTGGAGGGACAGTGGGTGAGAATGTCCTTGTGTGTGGAGAGACAGTGAGTGAGACTGTCCTTGTGTTTGGAGAGACAGTGGGTGAGAATGTCCTTGTGGTGAGAGACAGTGGGTGATAATGTCCTTGTGTGTGGAGGGACAGTGGGTGAGAATGTCCTTGTGTGTGGAGAGACAGTGGGTGAGAATGTCCTTGTGTGTGGAGGGACAGTGGGTGAGAATGTCCTTGTGTGTGGAGAGACAGTGGGTGAGAATGTCCTTGTGTGTGGAGAGACAGTGGGTGAGAATGTCCTTGTGTGTGGAGAGACAGTGGGTGAGAATGTCCTTGTGTGTGGAGGGACAGTGGGTGAGAATGTCCTTGTGTGTGGAGAGACAGTGGGTGAGAATGTCCTTGTGTGTGGAGAGACAGTGGGTGAGAATGTCCTTGTGTGTGGAGAGACAGTGGGTGAGAATGTCCTTGTGTGGAGAGGGACAGTGGGTGTGAAATAGAGGTGCACGATATTGACAAAATATGATATTGCGATATTGATCATGAATGTTGCGATATCGATATTAATTTCGATATTCTTAAACATATGTAAAAACACAAAAGTTATGGGAAAATGTCTCAAAATAGATAAATATATATAAACAAAATCGATTGTGGCGTTTGCACTCATCCTATAGTGGCTTGTGGTGGTTTTTAAGATGGGAAAATAGGTTGGTTGTATTTCATCTTGCCCGGTGTATCACCATACCGCAGGTTTTGCAAAGTAGGCTACAACAGATTGAGCGACATTAGTTTGCTTAAACTTTACTTTAGCTTCTCTAACTCGCCTTTTCTCGCTTTGTCCGTGTGTCGCTATTTCTCTTCACTCACATAGTCGTAGTTCACACATACGTCACGTGTTCCATAGGGTCTGTTCGTTTAGTGGACCCGTGCGCTCACACTTGCATGTGACAGGGCAACTGGCCAATGAAACGTGTTCATTATATATAGTTTTCAAGCGAGCGCTTAAATCGTACACAACTAAGCCACAAAGCCAATAGACGCATTTCTCCACAAAATAAATGTATATATAAATATCACACTTCTCGCAACATTTTCAATATTGATATTGCGCAACGTGATATCGCAATAAAGGTATTGAGTCGATATATCGTACATCCATAGTGTGAATGTCCGTGTGTGGAGGGACAGTGGGTGAGAAGAATGTCCTTCTGTTTGGAGAGACAGTGGGTGAGAATGTCCTTGTGTTTGGAGAGACAGTGGGTGAGAATGTCCTTGTGTTTGGAGAGACAGTGGGTGAGAATGTCCTTGTGTGTGGAGAGACAGTGGGTGAGAATGTCCTTGTGTTTGGAGAGACAGTGGGTGAGAATGTCCTTGTGTGTGGAGAGACAGTGGGTGAGAATGTCCTTGTGTGTGGAGAGACAGTGGGTGAGATTGTCCTTGTGTTTGGAGAGACAGTGGGTGAGAATGTCCTTGTGTTTGGAGAGACAGTGGGTGAGAATGTCCTTGTGTGTGGAGAGACAGTGGGTGTGAATGTCCTTGTGTGCGAGAGGTCAATTTGCATCGCAGATATTACAGTTCTAAAGCCAACCCCTGCTCTGGTCAATTTGTTCAATGTAGAACACGCAGCAGGCTACTGTGAGGTTATTGCTTCCACTTCAACTCACTTTGAACAAGAATGTCTGCTAAATGCTACATTGTATTTCCCACTCGCTTGAATTTAATTATGCACCATAACATCCACCACAAATGTACCGTATCTCAAATCTTTTTTCTTTGACATTTAGGTTTCTTCCGGTGTGAGAACACAACACCTATCTCTATTTAGTTTTTGTTAGATCTTATTTTTGGGTTGTAAGTGACCTTCTAGCTTCTCAGCATTTAATGGGATGTTAATATTATCTGCCGAGAACGGTTCTCCTTCAAATTCGTTAGGATCTTACCTTGTAGACCTTGCAATTGAATTGTTTAAAAAACAACGCAGGCAACGGGGCGTGACACAGTCATTTTTGATTTCCAGTAAACAAAGTCAATTCAACCGGGCGAGGATTGTTTTTCCTCCATTCAGCCCCGTCGTAGTCGAGCCCCTTTCGACACAGAGACGGTGGCTCGGTTTAGCAGTTTGCGGCCTCACGCTTCTGTGCATTTCCTGCCTGTCGAGAGTCACGGCAGTCAGGTCTGCGGTCATAACATCCATCTGGTTAGGCAACAGGGGCTCGGAGGACTCCACTGTTGTACTGTCTGAGTCATCTGCCATTAACGCTCGAGTAGCAGGCAAACGGAGATGAATGATCGTGTCAGTTTAGCGGTCAGGTACTAACGTTATCAGTTAGTCATCACAGGACGGTGTAGTGCAATTTCTAAAGTAGTACACGCCTAGATCAACTGCAGAGCCTTGACTTCATCTAAGTCAGTACATAGCTCAACACAAGCATTTTGATTCTTTCACCCTTATTTTGTTATAATGCCTACGTGGAGATGTATCTTGTAATTCTCTATCTGCTAGTTTGGCGATAGTAAGTTTGTTCGTAATGGCGTCATGCAGATTTGTTTGCCTTTAACACAAGCTGCAGTTATTGGCGTCCACATGCAGAGTCGGGAGTAACCGAATTCTACTGTCATCATGTACCAGCAAAGCATCTGTAATCAGATGCAAGGCATCTAGGGTGGTCCGGAGATGTTTAACGCTGCCTTCGTTGCACTTGTTGTGCACCGGCTTGGGTTTGCATTTGACCTACTGCTCTTTCAGGAACGACTGTCAATCTTTACCACTTTCCTATCTCATAAAGGTCAGACGGAACTGAACCTTAATCAAGAGAATACATATGATGTTGAAAAACTAGATTACTTGGGTCATTTTTCAATTCGTATTTAGGCTACACTTTGTATGTTTGATCGTTTTTCAAACATCGGCCTACAGGGTTCTGGTTTTCTTGCTCAGTTGTTGACCAATGATCAGCAATGGCACTGACACACATCTAAATTATTTGCCAGAACCCACGCATCTCCAATTATAGGGCGATTATTTTAGTTCAAATCTGCTGAAACTGTACAAAAATGCATGGAAGAAGACCCAAATGTTTTGTTAATCACCACACAAGGTGAGGAGGATGGTTCTAATGGCAGGAATCCAATGTTGTTGATTGCAGGAGTTTGTAAAATCTGGGAGACAGTTTCTAAAACTCCAATTAACTGCCACCATCAGGCCGACAAGCAGTGGTGGGCGTTTGTGTGCACGTGTTTGTGTGTATGTATGTGATGTACCATGACCTTTCTGCATGTGGGCTGCTGGTTTTCAACTAATCAAAAAATGTGCTCTCGCCGCTTACTCAAATGAGTCAGAACGTTTGCCCCCTGGTGAGTTACATATGCATCCCTTAAAATGTGCCTTTTATGAGCAAGTACTTGAAGAATCCCCAGAAAGTTGTTGAGTCTAGGCCTTTTCCTGCAGCTATGAGTGTAAAGAATATTAAGCGATTCCTGTTGGTCAACACTTCTGTAATGTACTCAACAGGCTTCCAAACAAATGTGCTCAGCTTCAGTAACACATTTAAGAAAGTTCCCATGGATATAATTATTGACACCCCAAACGCTGCTGACTCCAATATTACTGGTTTGTCAGGATACTTCTTTCCCCGAGTGAAATTGATGAATTAAATCCACACTTTCCTACTGTTGTTTTACAGAGTTGTGCTAGAGAAAAACTGTTTATGTATGTAAGGCTTTAGAAGGGTTTCATCACAACAATGTGATATTTATTCTGGAAGTTCTCTGCACTTTTAATTGGATTTATTTCTTAGTTCGTGCAGTGTGTGAGGCAGGTAGGACCGAGGCATTGTGTCAAGCAGAGCTGTTTTCTGCCATCCCTTTGAAGTTTTCTGTTTGCACTCTTACATTGTTGCTGTCTTTGAAATCCTCACCAGTGCCGGACGATCTGTTTTCTCTAGGTAATAGATCATCTCTCAGGCCTAATTTCACTGCTTGTCTATCATAAAGTGCAGGACACTGGCATCGATCTAAAAATATACAATTTCAGTATTACTTCCAGCCCAGAACCGGTACATTACAATTATCTCATTAAGTTTTCAAATAAGTGTAATACTGTAGGACCCAACGTGCTAATATTGCTAATTGTAGTATTAGCCTGCATTACACATGAAGTATCTTCTAATATGCTGTTGCACAAATTCGTAATGCGTTTGAAACGGCTAGTCAGTTAGCGGTCGGCACTGATTTCATTTCAATCTGTTAAGTCAATTGTTTATAGCCCTCAAAGTAGTTTCTTCACTTTCTCTGTAAGGGTGGTAGCTTTTGGTGGCTGATTATAGCAATACTTCTTGGGTGGCAGTCGTTATTATGTTCAGAGGTTTGCTGATTCGAGCCTTAACTTGGAGTGGCCGGACAACAGAGGAAGTGAAGCTGTTAAATTGCATGGGTTAGCAGTTGGGGTGAAATGGATATTTAGTAGCTGTCGGCGTAAAACAGCATGGACTCTACAAGACCCGTAAAGGTGTCCTCTGATATCTGGCTCAAAGACATTAACAGATTCTTGGAAGCCGGGGCAACACTGTGAACTTTTTGTCACATTCCTCAAACCCGAACAATATGTGCATTGTGGCAGGGCGCATAATCTTGCTGAATGTGGCCACTGCCATCAGGGAATTTCATTGCCATGATGGTCTGTAACAATGTTTTGGTAGGTGGCACGTGACAAATTGACTTCAACATGAATGCCTGGACCCAGAGTTTCCCAGCAGAACATTGCTCAGAGCATCACACTTTCTCCATCCACTTGTCCTCTTCCCATTGCATCCTCATGCCATCACAGCGCACATGTATATGGTCGTCCACATGATATAACAACAGAACTCTCTAGACCAGGTTACAATTTATCACTGCTCCAAGGTCCAGTTCAGATGCTAGCGTGCACATTGTAGGCACTTTCTTACTTACTCTATGGACAAAGGTCATTATAGGCACACTGGCCGATCAGTGGCTACGCAGCCCCATACACAGCCCCATATATATACAGCCCCATATATATACAGCCCCATATATATATACAGCCCCATACATACGTTTATGTATGTACATTACGTATGCGTTGTAATAATATGCATTTACATGCGTTGTAATAATAATAACATTTGCATATGTAATACTTGTTGCATGCGCATTTACCGTATGTATGCATTACGTAATATTAATACGCATTTATGCATTGCAATAATAATATGCATTTCGTATGTCTGTTCCGTATGTATACATTACGTAATGTGTGCATTTATGCATTCCCCGTAATATTAATGTATTCATGTATGTGCATTACGTATGTCTGTTGTGCAATTACGTTTATGTGCATTTACATCATGTGCACATTTACATGTATGTGCATTGTATGTATTACTTATTATACGTTATATGTATGCATTGTATGTATGCATTTGTATATATGCATTGCATGTCTGTTATGCAATTTGTAATATGTAACATTTTCCGTATGCATTACATGTACATTCATGTCACACTGACCCCATGTATACTGACCCATATGCACATTTACATGTCACCTGACCCCGTATATGTACATTGATATGCATTTGTTATGTACATTTGTATGTATGCCCATTTACATACATTTACATCATATTAATACTTGACCATGTCACATTTATAATACGACCATATGCATGACCCCATGCATGACCCCATATGCCTGACCCCATGTAATATGCCATTGTAATAATGCATAATTTACGTAATAATATGCAGTATACCATTGTAATAATGTATTTGCATGTGTGTGTCTGGTACATGTATGTCTGTTCATCAATAATAATACTGTTGCGTATGTGTGCATTTGCCATGTAATGTGCATTATGTGTGTGCGATCCGTGTGCATGTACGTTTATGCACATTACAGTATGTATCTGTTCATGTATGTGCATTTACATATGTAATACATTCATGCATTGTATGTATGCATTGCATGTGCATTGCATGTACATTTACATGTGTATGCATTTACATGTGTGTACATTGTGTATGTACATTTACAGTATGTGTGCATTCCATGTATGTGCATTCCATGTCATGTACATTGTGTATGTACGGTACATGCACATTGTGTAATAATGCATTTGTAATGTACATTCATGTAATAATGCATTTACATGTATGTGCATTTACATGTGTGCGATGCATCAATAATATGCATTACATGTGTAATATTTACATGTAATATGCCATTTACGTATGTATACATTACATGTAATAATACATTCGTATCATACATTCATGTGTGTGCATTGTATGTGCTGTTGTACATTTACAATAATAATAATACTTATTTACATGTGCATTTATAATACATTTGCATGTGCTGACCCCGTATGCCTGACCATATGCACTGACCCCGTATGTGTGCATTCCGTATGTGTACATTTGCATGTATGTACGGTATGTATGTGCATTTACATGTGTGTAACATTTGTGTGTGGACAACATTTAATATTAATGTGCATTGTATGTGTGCATTACGTATGTGTCATTGCGTATGTATGCATTACGTATGTATGCGGCCCCGTATGTGTGCATTGTATGTGTAACATTTGTATGTGTACATTTGTGTGTATGCATTTACGTAATGTGCATTACGTAATGTGCATTACGTAATAATGTGCAATTTACGTAATATGCAATTTCATGTGTAAATTTACGTAATAATAATACTTGTTATGCAGTATGCATAATGTACATTCATATGCATTGCATGTCTGTTGTATGCTATGACCATGTGCACATTTGTATGTAGACCCCATGCATGACCCCGTATGTGCATTTGCATGTGTATGCGATTTGCATGTATGTATTCATGTGTAATAACATTTACATCAATAATATGTAATTTGTAATATGCGTTTATGTATGTACATTGCATGTATGCATTTCCATATGTCTGTTGTGTAATATTAACATTTACGTATGCATTGTATGTGTAACATTGCATGTAATATGTATTTACATGTATGTGCATTTACAATATGTACGGTAGTAATATGTACATTTATCTGATTCCGTAATAATGCGATTTGCATGCATTTACGTATGCATTTACAGTAATATGCGCATTTACATGTATATGCATTTACATGTGCACATTTACGTATGTGCATTCATGTATGCACATTTACATCTATGTGTGCATTTTGCATGTACTTTTGTTCCGTAATGTACATTTATGTGTGCTGCATTCCCCATGTATATGCATTTACATATGTCTGTTGTAATAATACTGTTATGTGTACATTGTAATATGTCTGTTATGCTGTTATATGTACGTTCATGTACGGTAAGTAATACATTTACATATGCACATATTTTGTATATGACCCCATATGCTGACCCCGTATGCCTGACCCCGTATGTGCATTGTATAATGCACATTTGTATGCACATTACGTAATGTCTGTTGTGTATATGCTGTTAATATGTATACATTATAATAATACATTTACGTATGTGTTATGTAATAATATGCACATTCCCCGTAATATTAATACGCGATTTACATCAATATGCACATTGTGTGCGTTATGTAATGCATTGTACGGTATATGTACGTTATGTAGTAATACGTTATGTCTGTTAATACATTTAGTATGTATGGTATGTCTTGTTATATGCAATTTGTGTCTTTGTTCATATACTTTTATTTGTATGCACATTGTATGCATGACCCCACGTATGTAATAAATTTACATGTATATGCAATTTATACAATTTGTATATGTGTTGTATAATATACATTATCTGTTATGTGTGTGATTTGTATCACATACATGTAATTTATATGCATTGTATGCTGACCCCGTATGCGTTTACGTATGTATGCGATTTACCGTATTAATGCGTTGTGCGTTTGTAATAATACGGTATATTATCAATACCGTTACGTAATGTGCGGCCCCGTAATGTGTGCATTTACGTATGTGTGCATTTACATGTGTAATACGCGATACGTGTGCGGTATATACAGTATATATATGCATTTACGTATGTGCATTCCCCCGTATGTATACCCGGTGTGATTTATATGTGTAAATTTGTAATACTGTTATGTCTGTTTATATGTGTATCTTTGTTGTGTGTATGCGATCCCCCGTATGTGTATAATTTACGTCTAATATATTTAGTATTAATGCATTCAATGCCGCATTTGTATGTATGCGGTATGTGTACGGTACATGTATTATGCATTTTGTCATATCTTCTGTTACATGTATGTAAATTTGCATAATAATATGCATTACATGTATGCATTGTATGTGTCTGTTGTATGTGTGCATTTATGTATGTACATTTGTATGTATTAACATTCCGTAATGTGTTACGTAATAATATGCATTACGTATGTATCTGTTGTATGTGTTGCATTTAATATGTCTGTTACGTATGTGTACATTTATGTGCGATTGTATGCATTTTGTGTGTTACATGTACTTTTGTTATTATGCTGTTATGCTGACCCCATTTTATTGACCATAATATTACCCATTAATAATAATATGCGTTTATATGTCTCTGTTATGTGTGCATTTGTCATCGTAATAACATTTACATGTATGCGGTATTAATAATAATACGTTCGTAATAATACATTGTGTATGTGCGGTGTGTCTTGTTATATGTATGCGTTTACATGTATTGTTTCGTAATAATACTGTTTACAATATGTATGCGTTACATGTGTCGCATTACCGTATGCTTGTTACGTAATGTGCGATTTACATGTATGTCTGTTGTATGTATACGGTATGTAATAATGCCGGTAATATGTATTGTAATGTATATTTGTTGTGCATTACGTATGTAATTTACATGTAATTGTGTGCACTTTTATTGTATGCTGACCCCGTATGCTGTTTAATATGCTATTTAATGTGTTTACGTAATAATATGCATTCGTAATAATGTACATTTATTAATAATATATGAATTTATTATAATAATACATTACGTATATATACATTTGTAATATCACGGTAGTATGAATAATGCATTTATCAATAATTGCATTTATGTGTAATGCGGTACCGTAATAATATGCGGTATGTCATATGCATTACGATAATAATAATACATTTACGTAATAATACATTCATGTATTTACATGTATGCATTGCATATGTATTGTATACATTTTATGTGTATCTTTGTTTGTGTCACATTTGTATGCATTTACGTAATATGTCATTTACGTATGTGCTGTTCGTAATAATAATACTGTTATTAATATGTCTGTTTACGTAATAATGTGCATTGTATGTAGTGAATTCGTAATATGCATTGTATCATATACGTTTAATGTGTACATTGTATGTGTACATTTGTCTGTTTACGTATGTGCGATTCCGTAATAGTACATTTACATGTATGCTGACCCCGTATGCTGTTATATGCTGTTGTATACTGTTGTATGTAATACATTACATATGCACATTATGTATGTCACATTCATGTATTACATATGTATACATTATGTCTGTTATACACATTACATATATGTACATTTCATATACAGCCCCATACGCAGCCCCATACACAGCCCCATATATACAGCCCCATATATACAGCCCCATATATACAGCCCCATATCAAACCCCTACTCACCACTGCTGACCGGGACCACTGTTAGTAGGTACTCACCACTGCTGACCAGGACCACTGTCAGTAGGTACTCACCACTGCTGACCGGGACCACTGTCAGTAGGTACTCACCACTGCTGACCGGGACCACTGTCAGTAGGTACTCACCACTGCTGACCGGGACCACTGTCAGTAGGTACTCACCACTGCTGATCAGGACCACTGTCAGTTGGTACTCACCACTGCTGACCGGAACCACTGTCAGTTGGTACTCACCACTGCTGACCGGAACCACTGTCAGTTGGTACTCACCACTGCTGACCGGAACCACTGTCAGTAGGTACTCACCACTGCTGACCAGGACCACTGTCAGTAGGTACTCACCAGTACTGACCAGGACCACTGTCAGTAGGTACTCACCACTGCTGACCGGGACCACTGTCAGTAGGTACTCACCACTGCTGACCGGGACCACTGTCAGTAGGTACTCACCACTGCTGACCGGGACCACTGTCAGTAGGTACTCACCACTGCTGACCAGGACCACTGTCAGTAGGTACTCACCACTGCTGACCGGGACCACTGTCAGTTGGTACTCACCACTGCTGACCGGGACCACTGTCAGTAGGTACTCACCACTACTGACCAGGACCACTGTCAGTAGGTACTCACCACTGCTGACCAGGACCACTGTCAGTAGGTACTCACCACTGCTGACCGGGACCACTGTCAGTTGGTACTCACCACTGCTGACCGGGACCACTGTCAGTAGGTACTCACCACTGCTGACTTTCAGAGATATCCTGTCCCAGTTGTCTGGTAATAACAATTTGGCCTTTGTCAATGAGGCTTCAGTTTTTAATCCTGCCAGTTTCTCCTGCATCCAACATGTTCACAACTATAACTAATTGTTAGCTTATGATCTTATCTACCCAGACCTTAACATATAGCAACAGCTATAAATGTTTTGGCTCATCAGGGTTTATGTTTTTCCGTGTGGATATAGATATATATATATATATATTTTTACAAATTAACACTTAATGCACAGATGAATGGCTTCAAACTAGGGCTGGACGATTTTGGCTAAGATCATAATCGCGATTAATCGAACAAGTTACCTCGATTACGATTATTGAACGATTATTTTACAACAAAAAAATTCTCATCACTGGAAGGGCTTATACTGTAAATATGTTCACGGTTATTCTTTCTAATGAATAAGTGCATAATCCTATCTTTGTGATTCTATAATAAGGAAACACAGATAGCTATTAACAAATAGTAACAAATGGCGTCAGTTATTTCTTTCCATCTTCTTGAATCCTTTTCATATTGTGTAGCATTTGTAAATGATTGTGTTATGGACACCTGCTTTGTGGAGGCACTTGTTGCTGGGCGTGCTCTCTCTCTTTTTGAGCCATGCACTGTTCATATTCGGTCATGTGATTGCGCTTCAAGTGTTGAAACAGATTGCTGGTATTACCTTTGGTCGCTATAACAGTTTTTCTGCAGTGTTTGCATTTGACATGAGTTTGTTCGGTGTCGTCTTTATTGAAGCCAAAATGTGCCCAAACGACGGACACTGCGTGTTTCTTTGAAACCAGCGGCTCGTGTTGCTGAGTTGACCCTGTGTTTGAGTTCCCCTCCATGTTGCTTCTATGTCGCAGACTGGACGGGGCGGAGCCACGTGACTACACACGCGGTAATATGTTTAAAGGGGAAAGTACATTAACACACAGTGGGCGGAAATATTAATAGGATTAAAAAAACGAAATAACCGACATGGTAAAATTATGTTGGTTATAGGCTCTGAATTTCGGTTTCGATTACGTTTCGATTAATCATCCAGCCCTACTTCAAACTATTTTCTTTGGTGACCTAAGACTTTCTCAGTAAAGCCTTGTGGGAGTGGTTGCAGTTAGGCAGGGACATTTGGCAAAGGGATCAAATTGGTAATCAACTACAGACATGAATGTAGAAGTTGAAATAGTGCTGGAATAATTGACATAATTGAGAGTGCTTGTATTTTTTCCGGCTTGCACTTTCTGTCCGGAAAATGTTTAACTGAACAAATGTGTCTCTCCAATTTTGTGACGAAACAAACTTGTGGTTAAAACAATTCTGTCACCGTGTGACTTCTACTGTCTCGTTCCTCTATTATGGTAGTGCATATGAACTAAAGGCTTAAACCAAACAACACCATTTTCTCAGGCCATAGGCCTTCTTTCACATGTGACTGTTCACCTTTGTGACTTTTACTCTTGGACCACCACTGTTTGGATGTACTCTAATTTGGACTTCTATTGACATACAATGACTTGGATCACACTGCTGCTCTCAATTATTCGGGTTTTACAGACGTTACAGGCTGTTGTAGGCTACATAGGCTTTACTGAATATCAATCATTGTTTTTGTGACAACAGCTGGTAAAACATTGTCCCAAGCAACAGCATAGTTTGGATCTCAAACAGATAATACACATTAAAGGTCTAATCGCACTAAATCTAAATGACTCTATATGCTATGTTAATTAGGAGTGGATTTTTATATAACTGGGCCTTGTTTGTCATTCAATTATGTCTACATTCATTAATTTCTCACAGGCCAAACAGACACAATTATTTAACTTGTTAACTTTTTAAATGTGCTTCAACAGCTGAAATAATTGACCATCAAGGCATCAACATTAAACCTAACCAATAGGCCTATAGCAAACAAGCATATCATTTCTCACATTCAAATAATCACTTTTGGTGGTGCTCATGATTGCAAAACAACCGAGTGTCTAATATTTCCCCCAGAACAAGAATAATATAGTCAACATAGCAGGCAAATTATTTCTCAGTTATTTTTTAACGTGGAGGTAAAGAAAACATATTTCCCATTCCAATGTTATGATTTTTAGGGGAATTTGTCAATTGGATTGAATGGACATATGATACACTTTAACAAACCCATAGCTAACAAAGTCAAGATTACTGTAGTACAGTTAACGGTTGGGAATTGGGAATATTAATGCTTGTTGAATCGAAAAGTAATCTACAATATTTTGTTTCCATGTTTGTGAATCCAAGAAGTTATGTTACAAATGGCAGTTTTGGACGGGAAACTTGTACTCTAACTGTGACAGATTATAAGATTTTAAAAGGGTGAAGAGTGGGTGAAGAGTGGGTGAAGAGTGGGTGAAGAGTGGGTGAAGAGTGGGTGAAGAGTGGGTGAAGAGTGGGTGAAGAGTGGGTGAAGAGTGGGTGAAGAGTGGGTGAAGAGTGGGTGAAGAGTGGGTGAAGAGTGGGTGAAGAGTGGGTGAAGAGTGGGTGAAGAGTGGGTGAAGAGTGGGTGAAGAGTGGGTGAAGAGTGGGTGAAGAGTGGGTGGAGAGCGGGTGGAGAGTGGGTGGAGAGCGGGTGGAGAGTGGGTGGAGAGTGGGTGGAGAGTGGGTGGAGAGCGGGTGGAGAGCGGGTGGAGAGCGGGTGGAGAGCGGGTGGAGAGCGGGTGGAGAGCGGGTGGAGAGCGGGTGGAGAGCGGGTGGAGAGCGGGACGACAGGACAGGGTTTGTTTGTGTTTGTGTCATACATAACCTTGCATGCAGGCCAGATGAGGGTTCAGAGGACACTCCCAAAGGACATACAGTGTACCATGCAGCATTAATGTCATGTTCAGAGGACACTCCAGAGGGACAAACAGTGTACCATGCAGCATTAATGTCATGTTCAGAGGACACTCCAGAGGGACAAACAGTGTACCATGCAGCATTAATGTCATGTTCAGAGGACACTCCAGAGGGACATACAGTGTACCATGCAGCATTAATGTCATGTTCAGAGGACACTCCAGAGGGACATACAGTGTACCATGCAGCATTAATGTCATGTTCAGAGGACACTCCAGAGGGACATACAGTGTACCATGCAGCATTAATGTCATGTTCAGAGGACACTCCAGAGGGACAAACAGTGTACCATGCAGCATTTATGTCATGTGCGGCACTATATTTATTTTTACAGTAGTTTCTGCTCAAGATTCTCGGGTATCATTGTTTTATAAACAATAAGGCATTGATTTCGAAGGGCAAACAATAGTTAACAATATTGTTTTTTATGTCAGTGATTTGTTTCTGATTGTGAACTTGTTATGTCTCCTTGTTTTGAACAACCTATTTTTGATCATGTTATCCCCCATCCACTTTGAGTTCTACATGCTATTTGAAAAAAGGCTTCATTTTAAAAGGGTTCTCTTGTGCAGGGATAGCTAAAAATATATATTTTTGGAACCTTTATTTTGTAAGGGAGGCGTTGTTGCTATGACATCTCTACAACATGGCCGTGGATTTGAGCAAGTGCATTAAAGAGATTAAACTGGAGAGAGGCAGCGCCGGAGACTGTGTGTGTTTCCAGCGGTGTCTTGCATCTGTCAGCTAATACAGTACATGTTCAACTGAAACAGGAACACGTGTGCGTGCGTGTGTGGGCGGGGTGTTTGCGTGCATCGTTTACATATGATCAAGCATTTGCGCCCTGGTTTATTGCCAAGGAAGTGGTCTCTATTAGCATAGTTATTTTTGAGCGACTGCTCAACCCGCCCAGATCCTGTCCCTCTCGCCACCCCTTCTCTGACACTCCCCCTCCAACGAGGCTGCCTTGTCTGCTTGGCTGTGACACATTGTCTCCCTGGCTGTGAAACTCTCTGTCGTGGCTTTCCCCATCTCTCTCTCTCTCTCTCTCTCTCTCTCTTCACCTCCACCGCTTTTCTATACCTCACTCTCGATGGACTAAAAGTTCCGGAGGCAAACAGGGGGGGAAGGTGTCGAAGGTTGTGGACGTTGCTGCCATCAGGTTGTATTAATCTCCATAACGCTGGAACTTTCTCTTTTGCTTGTACGTGCCTCTGTCTTCTCAGATGTCAGGTTGTCATGTTTAATGTTGTCACTTACGCAGTACTGTGTCTTTCTAATCCCCTGAGGGCTTCGGTACAACGTTTTCATGTAGTGTAAACGCTAATCTGTCGTTTGATGTTCCACACAAGGCTGAACGCTGCCAGATAAGGATTTGTTGATGGAACAGAAACCAGTGCGGTGGCAGGAGAACAGGTGTGCAGAGGCACAGTGTGTTGATTGTGCTGTTTGGAGGATGTCACTCCCTCTACCTCTTCACCCTTGTTGGATGTTTTATGAGGGCTGCTTTAATACACCTTGATTCGTTCGTATTCCCCGGAGATGGACGGCGGTTGGGAACAACTGTTGCTTGTGATTCAGGGTGTTACGCTGGCTCGATATTATGATAGGTGCACCCAGTGCTATTCCTTATTCGGTTGTTGCTTGAGATGACGTGAAAGGAATTGGAACTGTTTTTTATAGACCTACTTAAGAAAAGAACATTCTGTAATTGCCTCGGTTGCTTGTATTTCAGTGGCATGTAGTCTTGTAGCGGTTGGTTGAGGAAAACGTTTGTTTTTCAAATTGTTTGTTTTTTTAGTCCGCTTCACTCAATCAGGACAGAGGCTTCTGTGTATAGATACCCAAATAATTTTTGTCCATTAATCCAGGAATATAATCAACCCTAAAATTGACCGCTAAGTATTTGCACGGTCAATCAACTGAAAAATAAACAGCCTCTGTTTGGACAGTATTAACAGACATATTTAACTTTTCCCAGGAGTTCTTGGTTGTTTGGCTGAGCAGTGCTGGATGAAAGACAGACACACAGAAGCATGCACTTGAGACGGTGTTGTTTTGTGCGACCAACAGAAACAGGGGTACTCAGTCACACTGCATCTCCTCGCCGTTTTCTCATATGTTCACATGTGACTTTACAGCACGGTGTTCTGTGGACACGTCGGACTCCAGTGGGTGCTGAGTTGATGTGTTTCTGAGTGCATTCAGTGTTCACCGTTTAATCAACATGAGCAGCAGCAGAGCTGCGACTGCCTTGTGTGTCAGAGAACGACTGAGGTGCACATATTGGTCCTTTGTCAGGCTGCCAGCTCATAGTCCTTTCAGGTTTTTGACAGTGTGTTATGTGCAGTTTACAGTTTTATTGGAAATGGTCAGTGTAGCAAAGTGATTTGAAATATCAGATTACAACCTTCTTTAGACCCATATGGTCATCATGTTTAGTGTATCGGGTCGTTTGGTTGAGCACGCAGTGTTATTTATTTTCGCTAGTTTGATGTATCTTTATAATTGTATCGTGTTGTTTTCTTGCTCATTTCTGCCCCCTCAAATGTATCCATGTCCTCTTGATTAAATGGTGTGACTAGTTGTGCATTTGGGTCCTTGCTAGGGGTGGCCTGAGTACTTTTTCCAGGCATCAAATACTCTTTAGTAATTCTGAACGAGTATTCGAATACTAGTTCTCTTAAACACCATTAAAACCCTTATGTTTCATAATTAATACATAAATGGCGACAAAGCTGTATTACAGAATGTATAGCCTAGCAGTGATTAGGCAAATCAATCTCTTCCCCAGAGGCCATACTACTTAAAGTGAACTAAGACGCGGTCCAGACTCGGGATTGCGTGCAAATTAATGTGTTGGGCGATGATCTAAAAGATTCAATAACAAGACCAGTTAATGTATTACTCATTTTTATTGTCCACAAATTAAGCAAGCTTTAACAGAATATTAGGCCAGTATAGGCCAGTAACCTGGGGATGCACCTGTAATATAATAATAATTATTAAGCTATCAAACGTGATGCTAATAGGTCTAACATAGTTAACGAGAGATGCTTGGGTAAAAATAAACATACATTTTTGATATGATTTAACGAACTTGTCGTGTCTTCATGGTAAACCAATTTCTGGTTGCATATTTGGCACGAGAATTTGTTTATTATTTGATAATGTGTTACAAATTATCATATTGTGTTACAAATTATTAGAAAATAAACAAATGCTATTGCCAAATTTGTTGAATCATATCAAACATGTAAGTATTTAGATTTTTATCCAAGCATTGCTCGATATAATGCACAGTTGACTAACTTGACTTTCCATCTAAATAAACTTTTTTTGTAATCTTTATTTAACCTGGTAGGCCGATTGAGAACAAATTCTCATTTGCAACGGCAACCTGGCCAAGATAAGATATTACACATAATTACACAATTAAACAAATGTTATTGGCAAATATGCAACCAGAAATTGATTTACAAACCCGATTTTTCTTTGGCGGCTCTATCCCACTGCTATATGCACTCTTGTATATTGTGTATTTACTGTGTAAATGTATTTTATCTTGCACGTTTTTCACCTTATCTTGGCCAGGTCGCCGTTGCAAATGAGAATTTGTTCTCAACCGGCCTACCAGGTTAAATAAAGGTTAAATAGTTTTTTCCCTAAAAGTGCCTCTAGATAGAAAGTCAACTGCGCCCTGATGTGAGGCGAATCAATAAATCCGGGGATGTAGATACGCGGTGTACATCATGATACATTACAACCAGCAAGATACTCTAGGCCTATATGTTTATATTCTAAATATTAACAATATCAGCTCTATCTAATATCTATATTGAAAGGCTTTAGCTGACGAGATGTAGTGTAGCCTACTATTGCAATGTTTTGTTGCAGAATAATTACTGCAACAAAGCTTCTGAATACTGAATTAAAGTTTGAATACCAACTAAATGAACGAATACCTGAATAGTCGAAGTATTCAGGCCACCTCTAGTGCTTGGGCAAGATTATTCGGTTTCTTAGAACTACATTCTGAGGTACCAAATAAAAAGCAGAAGACAATCAAACCGGTGGAGCTAGTATTATCATGGATGTGTTTAATAAGCAAGCAGATGGATCTGATAACATCAGTATATCACAATAGCTGATCGGCTCGTGTGTGCGTATATACACATAGACCATTGACATTTGTGTCTGTTTCCTGCAGTTGGAAAATAGTTATACATGACAGGAAATTTGTATTAAACTATTCGGCATTAACAGTAAATGTTTGTCGGGGAAAGTCAAGTCAAGTGTCTATGCAAAATGTTTTTTTCTAAACCTTAAATACACATTTCCTGCATTGTAACACTGTGATCAAATTAAGTCTGAGCAAATGTCATTAGAAGCAGCTCGGCACTGCCAAATTAAAGCAGGAGATAGTAGCGCCGAACGATTTTGAAAAATAATTGTGATATTTCTACAAATATTGCAATTGCGATATTATATGCAAATATTTTTTTTACATATTTTTTATGTTATATACTTTTATATTATGTTCTGTATTATTCAACAAAGACAAGCAATACATTTCCTGTAGGCAAGGCCGGCATATGCAATTTTGGTCATGCATAAATTGATATGATTGACATTTTTATTTAACTACTTCCATCAATGTTTTATATTGACTGATTTGTTGACCTTCCAGCCTTGTAAACATGTAATAATGATCATGACAACATAAAGCACTGACAAATAAGCCTGATGTAAACATCTGAAAAAATCTGTGGCTTTACCACACTCAGTATTTAGACCATTCAAAGTCACTGTAATAAAAATATGATATGTAAACACGTAGATTGCACTTTGTAAACACTGTTTGTGAACTTTTTTAAATAGTCGAAAAGAAATAAATATTACCTGATACTGATCTCAGTCAGTCAGTAATATAAAACGCAAAGTACGGAATAATAAGGTGGCTGAGGTAGCTGCGTTAGCAAGGCAGGTTTTGATGCTGCGCAGCGTCTTATTTTATAATTAAAACAATATCCTGCACAACTGACGTACAGTTCCTATTTTCACACTAACGTTTCCGCTAGTGTCAGGATCACGTTTTATAATATTGCGTTATTATCGCAAATGCAATTAATCGTTCAGACCTACAAGCTAGCATCCAAGCTAGCAAAATGGATAGAAGAGAGTATATGAACCATATATATAATATATAAAAGACATACAAACCTTTGTTGGGGATTTTATATTGGTTTAATCCCAGGGTGTTGACACCTGGTATTTTTACACAAACGTGGCTTAAAGACCAGATTTGTCCTGAAAGCAGAGATGAATGTAAATTGGTTAGCTCAATGAAGTGGGAGGAGCTTACCGTCATGCAACTTAAGTTTGGTAAATGTTGGCATTCTTTATCCTGCACTGTCTTGAATGAGACAAAGCCTGGCTGGACCAAATGGTTTTTGGTCCAGTCAAAGAAACCCCAGGTGCCTTCTGATGAGCTGCTTGAACTTTCTGTAATTGCCATGATTGCTATGGTTACAAGGCTGTAGAAATAGTTTGCTGGGAATCCCAAGTGTCCCAGTGGTCTATTGCACTGCAGTACAGCTGCGCCACCTTGATCCAGGTTAATTTCTACCTGTCCCTCAAAAGGGTAGAGGAACGACACGAAGAACACACAATACCATGTTTGTGATACCGGCCCATCGTGCATGATTTGTGTATTCTGGAAATATGTCCTCTCAATATCTGTCACTGAAACGTCAGGCAATATTTCAGTTCACTGCTCATCCATAATCTAGGGTAGCCAAGTTGTTTGACAGTGTCCTCAGTGAGTGACCAAGTTCTTAATTTTTCAATTTCACAGAGGCTGTCCAAGACACTTTCAAGACTCTTACAAGAGGATTTATCCTCCAGATCCAGGCCTTTAGATCATGTCTCAGAGCGACATAGCCACCGGTGTGCCAAGTCTGTGACATTATACTTTTGATAACACTGAAAAGGAAAGTATACATGTAAGGCTGCATGTTCTGTTATCCCTGTAGTACATTGACATGTTTACCAAACCTACAAATGACAGTGTAGGAACAGCATTCCTTGCAACGCTTATTGCCAAACGACTGCGCGAGATGAGGCGGACATGAGTTCCCTGTTATTTATTCGTATGGACTTTTGTACTTTTTACATGTAAATATTTATTTGAATAAGCTACATATAAGGCTCTTTTCCTGGGGTGCTATTTTCAATAGCAAAATTGTTTCTCTGCTCCCCAGAACGGATAGTCAATAATTTACTAATTACCAGGGTTCTGACTCAACGTTCCTTTCTCAAGCAGTGTGACTTCATTATTAAGTATCTTTGCCCTAAGAACTGTGCCTCACCACAGGGCACGAGTTCTGAGGTCCATAACTCCAAATGAAAACAGAAACAGCATTCCCTCTTTTTTTCTGATCCACTGGTAAACACTGAAACCTCATTTGATTTGACTGACACTCCCCCTCGCCTCCATTCCCTCCTACCACAGTGTCAACATGGCTCAGGCTCACACTTGCTGGCTTGGTTCACGTTATACTCTACTGCTGTTCTGCAGGGAACACCCCAGAGTGACTTGTGAAAGTGGTTCTACTGCTGTTCTGCAGGGAGCAACCCAGAGTGACTTGTGAAAGTGTTTCTACTGCTGTTCTGCAGGGAGCAACCCAGTGTGACTTGTGAAAGTGTTTCTACTGCTGTTCTGCAGGAAACACCCCAGAGTGACTTGTGAAAGTGTTTCTACTGCTGTTCAGCAGGGAGTCTCTTGTGATACTTTGCTTAATCATTTTTGTGACATTTTGGGAAAATAAGCTACAAACAAAAGAAGAAACTATTTTCTACATACAAGTAAACATTTTGTGGATTATGCACACAACAGCAGGTTCAGGTCTGTTGCTAACACAGGAAAGGGTGAATATGAATAACAAGGTCTGTGACTTTAATGTTATTTATAAGTAAGTGTGCCCAGGGATATATCTTTTTTGCAGAAACAGGATTCCTGATGGCGGCCCTGAGTAAGTTAATAAACAAAATTATACTTCTAATAATAACAGTACGCTGAAAGCTAAACTATATCCTTTATAAACGTATACATGGGTTACTGTAGATTTTGTATTTAAATCATTTTGTGATTAACTCCTGCATTTGGGGAACCTTAGGGGCAAGGCAAACGCTTTTGGCTGCTTTGGGTGAGAAGTTAAATCCTTAGACAGGAGTAATGTGCAATTTATCACAGCAGTAGGCTTGGCGGGACCCTCTCAATACTCCCTCCGTTCAGCTCAATTCATTCTTTCACGTCAGATATTTCTACCTCAGATCTTTTTCAATGCTGACTTCATACTGCCATATGTGTAACAAATATCGGTGTTTGGACCGTCTTTTTAAAAACAGCCAAGTACACACGCCTTTGTGGCTTTGATCTCGTTAACAGACTGAGCTGTTCTAGATCAATCGGCGTGCTACGGCTCGTCCCTATCACCGGGGAAAGGCTCTGTGATACCAGGCCACGTTGGTCCGCTGGGGGAGAACCCGCCAGGAAGTGCTCTCCCTGTTTTAGTTTGTCAGGCAATGCAGGAGCCGCTAGTGTGGTTGACTCTCGCCGCTAACGTTAGCACGCCGCTAACGTTAGCACGCCGCTAACGTTAGCACGCCGCTAACGTTAGCACGCCGCTAACGTTAGCACGTGCAGAACGGCGGGATGCAGCTGGAGAGAGGCACAGTGAGAGGAGCAGCCTGTGGGGGCTCTATGAAAACACAGGGGCTGGCTATTATTAGCCTGGTGCTCTTCCTTTGTCGTGTTGTACAGTAAGGCCAGTTGGTTGCTTACTCGCCCCAAGACAACTCTCTGGTTTCCAACCTTTCAGCGTAGTCGGAAAGAAGCCAAACATTTACTGTCACCTTATGCCTTTTTTTCCAGCTACAAACAGTCCACTATAGCAAATTATATTAGTCGTAAACGGGATTCCATTAATGTGTTTAGTTTTATGTTGGTATATATTTAACAAGAACGAGTCTTGGCCTGTATATATTTATATATGTCTTAGAAGACACGCTTCAGATGGCGTTACATGTCTGCGTGAACGTGCCGTTAAGCCTGTTTTATGCTTCTGCGTCGAATCGACGGCGTACCCTCGCAGACCCCTCTGCGTTGACGCGAACCCCTCCGACCCCTACGCCGTAGCTCGACGTGCACCTCCAAAAGATTGTAACTACACGTCGAGGCGACGCAGACCACAAGGGCTGTGATTGGTCAGATTATACATCTGGCGGTGAAATGCAACGCAACCCGACGCAGAACCATAAAACGGCCACGACGCCGTAGGAGTGACGGCGTAGCTACGCCGTGGAGTTGACGCAGAAGCATAATGAGGGCTTTACGCGCGCGTTTTTGGTGAAGGCGTCGTCTTTCCCCGTTACATTTCATTTCGCGTCAATCGTTCAGCAGTGTTGCCTGACGACAGCCATCAGTTTCGTAGAGTGAATGCCATCATTTATGACTTGAGTTTGCGTCACTGACAGCGTTTTGCCTTATCAAAGCCCCGTGCTTTTAAGCACTTCTGAACCAGGGAGGATTATCCGCTGAGTGATTGCCCGGCACGCTCTCTCCCCGTGACGCACGGACACACTGCTAAACGCACACGAGAGGGCCTGAAGCGGCACCGCGAATGTTGTTATTTCTTCTGTAACCATTCTATTTTTGTAACCATGCTTTCTATTTGTCAAACGATCTCATGCGGTGTTGAAGTCCATAGTTCATAGAGTGGCTTATAGGTAGGTCAGAGCTTGCTGTATGTAGCCAATGCATGCCATGAAGATGTGTTGACAGTCACCTCGACGTTTATTTATCGACACCTCAGGGTATATATTAAAATATATATATATATTATATCTGTCCCCAGACATGAAAAACTTTGGTAGGATGACATTCCACTGGGTAACATCATCAAGGACCTAGAAAATCCCAGTATGGAGGAGTAGGAGTCTGCATGTGTTATCCCACTTGAACCATAAGAGCCATTATTCCCTCAAGGTATTAAAAATGGATTTACCCGATGACTAAGTGACTTTCTCCTCTCTCTCTCATAAAGCACATTAGCACACGTAGCTTTTTACATTGCACTACACACTGCTCATGCTCATCAACTGGGTCCATTATTTTGGACCTGTTCGTATGTTTCCCTGTTTCAACAGGGGGGGAGATGATACTCGATGTAGCTGTGAATGATGTGGTTAACAAAGTAGTTGTGTTCTGTTACAAAAGTCCTCCCGTGTGCGTTTTCACGGCTGCTGTACGTGAATCCAGCCACGTACGCTTGAGGCTTCAGCTCGATGACTTTTGACCCCAGAATGCTCTGGGGGTTAGGGTGAGGAGAAATACACAGTGGAGGTTCATATTTCAGCCAGAAACTCTGATTTCCCCTCTAATCCTCTTGCGCCGGATGTCCCTAAGATTCTTGTGTGAATACTTTTATCATGTTTCTCTGAATATGTAGATCTGACTGCTGGACAGTATATAGTCTCCGCACATCTAATCTTGTTTCTTGGACATCTTCACCAAAATGCAGGGGGGTGGCCAATCACGGCCGACTACAAAGTCTCAGAGAATACATATGCACTTGGCCAATCAGCTTAATTTACCAACCAATCAACCAATCATGTCACACCCAACTTATTCCCCTCCTCTGTGCATGACTTCCATTCCTGACTTGCCTAAATTGGAGAATTTTAATGGCATGTGGATCAAATTAATTGATGGCAAATCCAGTACTCGGGGTGTTCACTCTCACAAAGGCTAACATTGAATGGTTGACCTCCCAAAGCTCGCAAAGCAGCCTGGATACAAACTTAAGGGGACAGGACACCAAGAAAATAGGCCTCAACCTCCCGATTAAAGTGGACTGAATAAAAGGAACTGTTTACTTTCAGAAACTTAATACGCAGGCAAGGTTTTTTCATAATATAGATTCTTGACTGAATAATGTACATTTATATATACCAGGTGTTATTTCTCTTCTCCTCAAAGCACATCACAGCCAAATTCGTGAATCGTGACCTGCTCCTGTGCTGGAGTCTCAGCTCAGCTTTTTTGTCTTCGGTCGTGCTTCTCTGAGCCTTCAAATCCCTCTTCGCCTCACCTACTCTCTACTGTCGGCCGTTTCAACGTTACTTAATTTTCTGAAGGTCTATTGAATAGAATAAGAGGCAGATCAAAGGCTGCTTTGGCAGGTTGTGGGAATCCACTCAGATTTGAATGAATAGAGTGTCCCCTGTTTGTGTCTGAAACATGTTTCTTTCACATGTCACGTTACTCAGTTGATGGAGCCTGGTGATTGCCAGGCCAGGGTTGTGTAGGTTCAAATTATACAGGGGTGCCAGTTGGAAAATGTATTCAATCACTACTGTATGTTGACCTAAATAAGATTGTCGGATTAATTAACTTCGATGTAAACGTAAGTGGCTTAGGGTACTTATTTTATAAATAACTCTCAACTATTTTTTGCTACTGTCGTTATCACCATGCAGCGTGATAATGCTTGAAATGTGTTTTTTGTGTGTGTGTTGCTTTTAGCCTAAGTGACATACTTGACTGTTAACTGTCTTGCTCATGGACATCATTTAGCTATGTAGCCTAATTGTCAAGACCGTTGCTCCAGAGAATGAAAGCTTTCCGGTTCTAATTCCCAAATCCGTCAATATGAATAGTTGATTGTTCTGTCCTTGATCAAGACGGGTAACTCTTTGATCCCACGATGGGGTGGGAATTCGGTACGAATGTGTTGGTATCTCACTTTTCTGATAATATAATGGTAAAAAACAAGTGTACAAATGGCAAGATACCTACCTGTGCGTTCCACATATATGACACACTAAATAGTTTATCTTCAGCCCGTGACTGACAGTTTCAATGGCTTTCTGGTGCCTGATGACATGTGTTGCGTGGAGATGGTCTGCTGAGGTGATTGACCAGAACATGATTTGGTAGCCGTTTTATATATATATATATATATGCCTGGTCACTCTTCTCTAGTGGCGTCTTGATGGCTATCGCGTGATAGGTCAACCTCCTCCTGGCTCTGCTTACCTCAGATGGAATAAGGCGAGGTGTAGCGTGACCGGCGCGGCGTTATTGAGCCCAGGGTGCTGCTCGCGTGGCTTGTACTGATGAGTAGAACTGTTATCGCTCTAGACGTGTCTGCTAATGTCCCTTTGTAAGCCGATCCGCTGACGGACAGCATCAGTAGTCGGTTGAGCTTCTGAGCGTCTGTGTCCAGGTTAGTCTCAGGTGTGCTTTCCCTTCTCTGGCAGCTGTATCAGATCCAATATTACGCCACCAGCTTTTTGGCCCAGAGGCTCAAAGGCACAGTACTGCGTCCATGATGGTGAGAGTTCAACAACGGTTTGTGTTGGTTGTTTGCTGACAGACTAATTCTTGTATTGACAGCAGAGTACCGAAGGGACTGTGATTGGAACAAAGTCGCAGGTTGACATGGACACCTTTTTCCGCCGCCACTTTAGACTGAAAAGGGGGGAGCGGAGATGGCCAGTTGTGGCGGTGCCTGCCAGCAAGGCTCGCCGGCGCTCCAGTGTTGGGATGCCCTCCGCAGGCCTCGTACACCGTAGACGCTCCAGCGTGGGTCTGCCGCAGATGGCCCCGACCCCGCGTAGGCGCTCCAGCACTGGATTGGCTTGCGCAGCCTCCCAGCAACGACGGACGTCCGGCGGGCCACTGGCGAGGACACGGTACTACGCCAGGCGTCGTTCCAGCACCACCGTGACCTGCGTCCACCCCCGTTTCTCCGTCCGCCGCCGCCGGGCCGCCAAGCTTCGAACTATCGACCCCCATCTTCTGGGGCCTTCCATGCTGCTGGCCAGCCTGGTCCAGATGAGCGAGGAGCAGCAGAGGGGGGCATGCGGTAGCGAAGCCACGTCTGAGGAGGTCACAGAGAGCTGGCTCTCCTCTTTCTCCTCCTGCTCCTCTGAGTCAGACGGGGACAGCAGCAGCCAGAGCGAGGATGCCGTTGGTTCAGATGACAGCCGGTGCGAACCGGAAGTGCCAGAGGAATCGTTACCGTCATCCTCAGAGGTAGATAAGGCTTCTCTATGGCGGGAGCACGCTCACAGCATGGCAGCCTTAACAGTGGAGAGCCTCCAGACCCGGCCCCTGATTCGCGCCCCGCGCTGCCTTCGCCGCAACTCATCCCACCTGCTGCCGATCGACTCAGTGCACCGCGGCCGGACATCTTCCGGCGTGCACGGATTCTACCGTCGCTCCAGCCAGTTCCGGAGGTCCTCTGCCGTGTCGACCAATGGAAGGCAGTTCAGGAGGAGCTCCACAGCGGCACGCCGCTCCTCATCGTCCCTATACAGGAATTGTTCCCCCTGCTGGAGGCCCAATGGTCGACGGGAGTCCCTCAGCCCCCTTCAAGGCATCTACTACGACCCCCGACTGGAGACTTGGAGTGGGTTTCTATCGTATGTGGACCCCCCCTGCCTGGGTCACTGGCAATGCTTTTGTGAGCTAGTTGGTGTGTGTGTGTGTGTGTGTGTGTGTGTGTTCAGGGCAGGGAGAGAATACAACACGCAGATAAGGTGTTGAACACGTAGCTTATGTTTTACACTTTGTTACCCTGCATACAGTATACATCACACCATTTGTATAGTCAAATAGGAGAAGGGGGAAATGCGTGCCAGAGTCCTTCTACTCTTTACCAACATTCCTGGACCTTGTTATCATTCCTGAAGTGGATACGTGGACATACCTCTATGTTTTACCCCAAACACTGCAGTCCTGTTGTGTAGACGATGTGTAATACAGGCATTTTTGTAGAGTGACTCCTGGCACATTTTCCTGCAGGGTGGTACATGCTCTAAACCCTCCTTTACATCTGCTGTGCCTGGCTGGCAGTTAGCTGAACACGCGTCGCCCAGCGCTGTACATCGGCACGCCGTCAGACGTGGCCTTCGTCACTCATCACACTAAGCCCCTCTCTTTGATCGCAGTCAAATTAATCTGTTTAGTTTTCATATTTAATCAGCGGAGTGTGGGCTTTACCGTTGGAACAATTCATTTGAAGGGTGTCTTCGCCTCGCCCCCCCTGTGTGTTCTCTGTGACGTCGTGGGTACCAATGAAGGGCGTGTGCCGTCTGTTGTTTCAGGAAGGCCATCGCTAAATCGGGTCTGCAGCACCTGTGCGGCCAGCCCAGCGCATCTGCCTTGGCCAAGTGTGACCTGGACAGAGAGATCCGGAACAGCTGCGACTGGACCGTAAGTACCTGCGGCCGTCTCCTTAGTGTGCATGTTCTACCCTGAGGGCCAGGCGCCCATACATTCATTCATTTGTATGGTGATGATATACTCAATGAGCTGAGACTCTCATTCATTTGTATGGTGGTGATATATTCAATGAGCTGAGACTCTCATTCATTTGTATGGTGGTGATATATTCAATGAGCTGAGACTCTCATTCATTTGTATGGTGGTGATATACTCAATGAGCTGAGACTCTCATTCATTTGTATGGTGGTGATATATTCAATGAGCTGAGACTCTCATTCATTTGTATGGTGGTGATATATTCAATGAGCTGAGACTCTCATTCATTTGTATGGTGGTGATATATTCAATGAGCTGAGACTCTCATTCATTTGTATGGTGGTGATATATTCAATGAGCTGAGACTCTCATTCATTTGTATGGTGGTGATATATTCAATGAGCTGAGACTCTCATTCATTTGTATGGTGGTGATATATTCAATGAGCTGAGACTCTCATCCTGCTGCTTCCTTTAGGAGAACGCCCTTTATGGAGAACACATCTGGTTTGAGACCAACGTCTCCGGGGACTTCTGCTACGTCGGAGAACAGCACTGTATCGCCAAGACACTGGTGTGTGTGTGTGTGTGTGTGTGTGTGTGTGTGTGTGTGTGTGTGTGTGTGTGTGTGTGTGTGTGTGTGTGTGTGTGTGTGTGTGTGTGTGTGTGTGTGTGTGTGTGTGTGTGTGTGTGTGTGTGTGTGTGTGTGTGTGTGTGTGTGTGTGTGTGTGTGTGTGTGTGTTAGAGTGTGTGTGTGTGTGTGTTAGAGTGTGTGTGTGTGTTTGCATGCATACTGGGGGGCTGAAGCCAGAGCTACCTCCGGCCACAGATGCTCTAACAGAACATGAACACATTCATTTTTTTACTCCAACAGCAGATATGCTTTGAAGACAAAAACAGATGTGATTGGTTGACTGAAGGGAATGGGTGATGTTTGTGATTCAAAATGAGCTGAATACTCTAAGAGGACATTAGAATAGAGTTCGTGCTCTTTAACCTAACCCTAGACCATTAAACTTTAGTTGAGTAAATTCAGAGTGGGAGTGTAGCTCCATCCTTTCCTTTGAGTCAACTAATTACTTTTTTGTTTACCTTCATTCATAATGGTCATTAAACAGAGACCTAGTTCTTTTTTTAACAGTTGAGCCCTGTATTACAGCATGTGAAACAAGCACACATTATGTAAAGCAATCACTGTTAATAGTAAATACATAATGTGAACGTCCTTAAAAGGTTGGGAATGTCTAACATGGGTATTTTGCAAAACATTCCACAAGTGCAAGGCATGTGCTGATAATTGTTTTTTATCCGGGAAGATTTGTTTCAAAGACTTGTTTGAATAATTTAATTTGTTTTTTTGTGCGTCGGAGGATGGTAGAGTCCAGAGACATTCCACCTGTGGACATGCAGTACTTCTATAGAACTCAACGTGTATAGCTTGGCAAATGTAAACATAACAGTTTGACAAATGAGGCAATGTTGTGATCGTAAACACTGGCTGTATATTGGAATGAGAGCTTGTTAAACACACTCTAATCTTCTTTTGTTCTCAGATTGCATTATTTTTATTTGTATGATGCAATAGGCATTCGGTTTTAGTGTGTCCACATAAATCTAACACCAGCAGAAACGCTGCCACCTTGAGGGTATTATGATGCGTAATAGTTGGTGTGGTGGGTGATTTATTTTGTGTGGTAAATGTCAGTCAGATGTTTTCCCTTTCTTTTGAACTCGTTGAGAAATGCATGGCAAATGGTGAACAAGCAGTCAACTCTAATAATACTACTATTGCCACGGTTAAACAAAATGTTTGATAAAACATGTTCATTATTGATATTTATTAGTAGTGTTTTGTTGTAACTGGTCTGCCTTAAATGCTGTTGCTGATGTCAGTGCCTGAGTCGGTGTGGTCACAGTTCGGCATATGGGAAACACTGTAGCTCAGAGCTGATCGAGTGTGCCATAGGTTACTACCTATTGTAATGATGGTCATTGATGGCCATTCAAATTGATGGAATTCAAATGGATTGTACATAACTTAGTTGTAGGTGGTAAATCCCCACTTCACACTGGTATACAAAGGCTGCATGAGAATATGTTAGTGATCATTGAGTGAATGGGCCAATGAGCTGATTAGTTGTTGAGTTCTCTCTTTATGTAAGTACTCTACTGCCACCTGGAGTGTGTCTTTGGTAATAGGTAGGCATTTAATTGATTAGTTGTTGAGTTCTTTCTTTATGTAAGTACTATACTGCCACCTGGAGTGTGTCTTTGGGAATAGGTAGGCATTTAATTGATTAGTTATTGAGTTCTCTCTTTATGTAAATACTCTACTGCCACCTGGAGTGTGTCTTTGGTAATAGGTAGGCATTTAATTGATTAGTTATTGAGTTCTCTCTTTATGTAAGTACTATACTGCCACCTGGAGTGTGTCTTTGGGAATAGGTAGGCATTTAATTCTGGGGATTTCCAGCAACCTGCAGGTATGAACTTAGCTGAGGACTTCATTCGTTTCAATTAATATTCTCCATGATCCTTAATTCCTAGGAAGTGCTAATCAGTTGACTACTTGGTGACTAAATGGTGAGCTCATGTTGTTGCCCAGCTAAAACATGCTTATTGGGCCACTCACAAGGCTTTGGGGCACTACAACAAGAAGGGCCAATTCAATTATGTTTTTATTTTTGTTTCCCATGTCCTCGTGATCACAGCAAAAATCTATAGCCCGGAAAAAGTGTGCTGCCTGCAAGATAGTGGTTCACACGATCTGCATAGAACAGCTAGAAAAGGTAAGTTTCTGGACGTTTCCTCAACCGTTGTTTGATTTGTTCCAGTGAAATGTGGAGGCCTCTCATAACAAAAGATGTTCAGTAAGTGGTCATCACCAGAGCTGTGAAAATCCCAAATCCAATTGTGTCTTTTATTTTGACAGGGTTGTCTCTTTTTCAAAAAAAAAAAAAAATTAAGAAGATACACACAATAAAAATGAGATTGAACAGACAAACAAAACATGATCAAAGATGTTGTCTCTCACAGAGACAAATGGTTTCCATCGGGTATGATGTGATTCAAACGGTAACCATGCCAACCTAATCCACCCTGCTCCCCTCCAGTTTTCGGACATCGAGTCTATGCTCCATGAAGACAGCCTGGAAGTCAAAGACCCCAACTTTAGAGTGAGACAATCGGGACCTCTCTCTGAGACTACTAGTGCATATAACTAGTGCATATAACTAGTGCATATAACTAGTGCATATAACTAGTGCATATAACTAGTGCATATAACTAGTGCATATAACTAGTGCATATAACTAGTGTATATAACTAGTGTATATAACTAGTGCATATAACTAGTGCATATAACTAGTGCTAGATCATAACTCCTCCCCCTACTCCCAACCCTCCATTGCTGCACTCTGATTGGGTCTCTTTCCAGATAATCAGTGTTCTTATCGACTGCTTTGATTCTTAATCGAATAGAGGAATCCGCCTTTTCATGACATGTATTTTTTCCCGTAGGGATTTCGAGTTGATTCGATGATTTTAATCTTATTTTTTCCTTTTCCATGTTTCTCTGAGGGTTTGTTTTTATTGTTCCAGCTTTTTCTGTGGGTGTTATGGTGGAAGTAAAGAGGAACCGATGTTAGTGTACTATTTCACTACAGCCTTCCTGTTTCAGTAGTTCTACTACTATTTCAGGGATTGGCAACCTTTTGAGTTACTGCTCAGAAAATTGTCGGCTACTAATACATTTCACCACTATTATTGGCATCCTTGGTAAAAATGAGCCAAAAAGCTACCTAGGTTATTTATTGACTTATTTTGACACTACAAATAAGAGAGATATCCAACGTTCTATTGAGGTTAAATTGTTCATGCTCTAAATTATGTTCCTGCTGGAAGATCTAAACTCAACACAATTTTAGCCTTTTAAAGCAAAACAGGCCCACCGGTCCTTCATACACGGCCAGTTTGTTTTATGGTCTCATCTGACGGTAAAGAGTTCTACTCTAAGTTCCAATTACCTATAACTTTAAGAGCACTGTCTTTTGTCTGTCAATACATTTTAATAGGTTGTGTAAATTCACCGGTTTAAATGCCTTCTCACCAGGCTGATATGTGTTTTATACAATAGCTGCCTCATGCAAGAGAACAATATGAGATGGTGAAACCACGGGATCATACTGCAACCTTCTATGTAGATTTACCTCATATAGAAGTATGAACAGTATAAAATAGGGGCTGACATTTAATGTCATCCTGATTAACTACAGAGCACTGTGCGTTTAACCGGGATTCATTATTTACATGTTTTGTTTGCGCTAATATATATAAAAACATGTTCTACTTCTCTACTATCGTAAAGGTTGCCAACTCCTGTTTTAGCTATACACAGCTAATATATTCCTGGTCATTTTAACATTCAACTTTTCCTGTTGGTCCTTTTGGGTGTCTGATTTAGCTTAATAGTTTGATGCAAGGAATTTTACTTACAACATGCTGAAAAACAGCATGCTGACAAACTAAATAAGTCATTGTACTAAAACTTTTCTCCCCCCTTCTTTACCATCATAGATAAACTTTAGGTGTAAACCGTCGTTCAGGGAATCGGGCTCTAGAAATATAAGAGAGGTAAGTGCCAGTAAACATGTGTTTGCTCACAATCATTAGTGTACTTATACTTTCACAGTGCTCATACTCCCCCCCCCTGATTATTTAACCCTCCTCTGCCTTTTCTTCCATGTCATTCTATGTGTCTGTGTCCTCTGTAACCTGTCAATCACTTGCCCTCTGCTTCCCCTTTTGCCTTTGACCCTTTCTCTCTCGTCGCGCCTTGACTTGGTTAGCCAGTGCCCAAAAGACGAGGTGCTCTAAAGCGCCTCAGGCGGATGGCTAACTACAAGGCCACCCCTTTCCCGACCAAGTCCCAGGTACCGGCCCAAAGCCGCAGTTGTAGAGGCAGTCATTCAATGCCTGAGTTGATCGATTGACTTAAGGAACTTAGGAGGCGTTCACGCGGGCAGCAGAGCTACGATACATTTGGGATTTGATAGGACAGAGTAACAATTACAGGGAAGAAGATCGGAAACGGGCTGCCTGTGTTAAAGCAGTTTACCATAAAAAGTTAACGTTGGTTCTATTTCCCACATTATACCACGCTTCGTTATTACCACGCCTCGTTATTACCACGCCTCATTATTACCACGCCTCGTTATTACCACGCCTCGTTATTACCACGCCTCGTTATTACCACGCCTCGTTATTACCACGCCTCGTTATTACCACGCCTCGTTATTTACACGCCTCGTTATTTACACGCCTCGTTATTTACACGCCTTGTTATTACCACGCCTTGTTATTACCACGCCTCGTTATTACCACGCCTTGTTATTACCACGCCTTGTTATAGACACGCCTCGTTATTACCACGCCTCGTTATTACCACGCCTTGTTATTACCACGCCTCGTTATTACCACGCCTCGTTATTACCACGCCTCGTTATTTACACGCCTCATTATTACCACGCCTCATTATTACCACACCTCATTATTACCACACCTCATTATTACCACACCTCGTTATTACCACGCCTCATTATTACCACACCTCATTATTACCGCACGTCATTATTACCACACCTCGTTATTACCACACCTCGTTATTACCACGCCTCGTTATTACCACACCTCATAATTACCACGCCTCGTTATTACCACGCCTCGTTATTACCACGCCTCGTTATTACCACGCCTCGTTATTACCACGCCTCATTATTACCGGGCCTCGTTATTTACACGCCTCGTTATTTACACGCCTCGTTATTTACACGCCTCGTTATTTACACGCCTCGTTATTTACACGCCTCGTTATTTACACGCCTCGTTATTACCACACCTCATTATTACCACACCTCATTATTACCACACCTCATTATTACCACACCTCATTATTATTAGCACACCTCATTATTACCACACCTCGTTATTACCACACCTCGTTATTACCACACCTCATTATTACCACACCTCATTATTATTAGCACACCTCATTATTACCACACCTCGTTATTACCACACCTCGTTATTACCACACCTCGTTATTACCACACCTCGTTATTACCACACCTCGTTATTACCACACCTCGTTATTACCACACCTCGTTATTAGCACACCTCGTTATTACCACACCTCATTATTATTAGCACACCTCGTTATTACCACATCCACTATCTCATCCCTGAACTGGCTTTCTTATTAGGGACCATGATTATGGTGTCTGGACAAACTTCTTTTTTGTAGTGATAATAAGGTTAACTCAATTTGTGTTTCTTTATCTGCATGTAGAAATAAATCAATGTGAGTTGACTAAAGTGTGTGTCTGTGTCTGTGTCTGTGTCTGTGTCTGTGTGTGTGTGTGTGTTTTCCAGCCCGCCATTGTTCGACACCACTGGGTCCACCGGAGGCGCCAGGACGGCAAGTGTCGGCAGTGCGGGAAGGTGAGCATGTTACAATGACTGTATTAGTTAGCCTGTATTCCGAGATGGTCAATGACACACAACCATGTTATTCTGTCACATAACCGTCTGCTTCTACATCCCTTGGCTGCAGGGTTTCCAGCAGAAATTTGCCTTTCACAGTAAAGAGATTGTGGCCATCAGCTGTTCCTGGTGCAAACAGGCAGTAAGTAGTGAGCTGGACAGTGTGTTTTGTCATTGACCGTAGTGGGGCTCTGCGGTGCCTTTTAAAACCACAAACAAGCACATGTCAGACATTAAGTATGATGAGTCATATAAACACTGATGGATATTGGTTCAAGACCCATTAATCTGTACTGCTGCCTGGTCATTAATCTGTACTTCTGTCTGGGCATTAATCTGTACTTCTGTCTGGTCATTAATCTGTACTTCTGCCTGGTCATTAATCTGTACTTCTGTCTGGTCATTAATCTGTACTGCTGCCTGGTCATTAATCTGTACTTCTGCCTGGTCATTAATCTGTACTTCTGCCTGGTCATTAATCTGTACTTCTGTCTGGTCATTAATCTGTACTGCTGCCTGGTCATTAATCTGTACTTCTGCCTGGTCATTAATCTGTACTGCTGCCTGGTCATTAATCTGTACTGCTGCCTGGTCATTAATCTGTACTTCTGTCTGGTCATTAATCTGTACTTCTGCCTGGTCATTAATCTGTACTTCTGTCTGGGCATTAATCTGTACTTCTGTCTGGTCATTAATCTGTACTTCTGCCTGGTCATTAATCTGTACTGCTGCCTGGTCATTAATCTGTACTGCTGCCTGGTCATTAATCTGTACTTCTGTCTGGTCATTAATCTGTACTTCTGTCTGGTCATTAATCTGTACTGCTGCCTGGTCATTAATCTGTACTTCTGTCTGGTCATTAATCTGTACTGCTGCCTGGTCATTAATCTGTACTGCTGCCTGGTCATTAATCTGTACTTCTGTCTGGTCATTAATCTGTACTTCTGTCTGGTCATTAATCTGTACTGCTGCCTGGTCATTAATCTGTACTGCTGCCTGGTCATTAATCTGTACTGCTGCCTGGTCATTAATCTGTACTGCTGCCTGGTCATTAATCTGTACTGCTGCCTGGTCATTAATCTGTACTGCTGCCTGGTCATTTGGTGTGCAACACACAACGGAAATTACACTTGCTTTTAACCCAATCCTTCCATATTGTCCCGGGAGCAGTTAGGGTTTAATTACATATTCTCCTTTTGGTTACTGGTTCAGTGCTTTAACCCTCATGCTGCTGGACTGGGTTTTACAATAACTGATGTGTTGTACGTTATGTTCCATAGCTATTATCACCCTCTGGGTTGATGTACAATGTGCAATACTTCATCTTTGATTGAGTGTTTTGTCCTAGACTTTTGTTGTCTAGTTTCGGATGTTTTAGCTGTATACATCTTACACATTTAAGAGTGATTATGTTAGACGACTGGTTTCTGTTATGTGTCATCAATCTTCTCCTCTCTACTGTCTCCTTTTCCAGTATCACAACAAAGTCTCGTGCTTCATGCTGCAGCAGATTGAGGAGGCCTGCTCTCTCGGGGCTCACGCCTCAGTCATCGTGCCGCCCACCTGGATCATCCGGGTCCGCAGACCTCAGGTAAAACGGCGCCCCGTGATCCACATAAGAATGTATTTCAAAGCAAAACCATAAGTACAAAAACAACTTGCAGTGTACTTGCACCGTGTGGCCAGAAGAGGGCAGCACTCTATTGGTTTGAGGTATAAGCCAAACCTTATAACAGCTGTGGTGAATCGTATTGTTCATGGTGTTTCCAACGCCGTTACTTATGCAAGTTTAATACATTTAGTCATCAATATGTAATACTTTCAGTCCTCGCTAAAGTCGAGTAAAAAGAAGAAACGAACCTCCTTCAAGCGCAAGTCCAGCAAAAAAGGAGTAGAGGTGAGTTTGTGCCTTTACCTTTGTTTCCACTAATGGCCTCTCCTGATTTACGCTTTCATTTCTTCTGTACTCCATCTGTTGTTTACTGCTTGATTGGTTTTGCATTTTAAAAAAAGCCATGAAATATGTTGTTGTGAAATGGTCGCCGAAAGACTAAATGTTGAACGGATGTCAAATTGTTATCGATGTAGAGATTCTCTGTCCTTATCACATCACTGCCGAGACAACCCTGCCAGGAAGATAAGCTGTGCTCGTCGATACACACTCCCCCTTCAACATCCAGTATCCAATAATGTGGCTTTTAATGCATTTACATGACAAGTAAAAGACGTACAGAAATAATTCTCTCTCCTGTCTGGGCTGCGTTGGTTAGCCAGCCCTCCAAAGACAAGGCGCGCTTAAGTGCTTCAGACGGAGCCATCCCCAGGTACCATACCAACTCCAAAGATCCCTACCCCAAAGCCACATATTGATTAAACCAGACCGACTGACTAATTGTTTTACTGTGCCACATAGTGGGAAGTGTGCACACAGCCTCAGTCAATGCCATTTCATTCTGGCGAGCTTCTTAAGAATTATTAGAATTCTAACACTGCAGTTTATAAGAAATCAGCAATCAAAGCAGTAAGATCCCATTTCCTCCTCTTATCTCCAACCTCTGAACATCCAGCTGGCATCTTTTCCCCGCGCTAAATGCGCCCCTGTTTTGTTCACTCACTCACACATTCTCTCTTTCTTTTCATGTGCAGGAGGCCCGCTGGAAGCCTTTCATAGTTAGACCAATTCCATCTCAGCTCATGAAGCCGCTGTTGGTGTTTGTCAACCCAAAGAGTGGGGGTAATCAGGTGAGACTAGCCCCCCCCGTCTGTGACTGTCTGTGCAGGCCTAGTGAACCGAGCCCCAACACTAGTCACAGGTGGCATTTCAACCCAGGGATCTCATACCTCATTCACCCGGCTTGATAACTGTGTTATACATGAATATTAGCGAGCTAATTAAAGCATATTCGTTGAGATGATGATGATGATGCTGCTCGATTATTGAGGATGCTCTTTCTTGGTTTCAGGGAGCCAAGGTCATCCAGTCATTCATGTGGTATCTCAACCCGCGCCAAGTCTTCGACCTGAGTTTGGGAGGCCCCAAGGATGGGTACGTTATCCAGTATAGCCAGCAAACTTGGCACTATTGCAGGCTTTCTCACTCATATAACTGTTACTTTGGCCCCTAAATCCTCCATGATTACACCCATTTCTTACATCCTTTATCGTCTCTCTCTGAGTCTCTCTCCTCGTTAGATGTAATACGCGCTGTAGTGAACGCGCAGGGAGTGGTTTTAATTCCGAGTGTTCGTTTGATATGTTTTTGTTACTCTTTTTGTCGGCTCCGAGGTCTTTTTTTGGGGACCCTTGCGGGGTGGGGTGGAGGGGGGGTGGGGGTTTTGGTTATTGGTTGTGATCTTTTAGCTGTGCCGAGACGCCGCTAATTTAACGAATGTGAGAGACCATCATTAACGAGCCTCTGTGGACTGACTTTCAGACTGAATATAGAAGTTGATTTTGTCTCTGGCTCTGTCTTACCAAGGTTAGAAATGTATCGTAAGGTCCATAACCTGAGGATACTGGCGTGTGGAGGAGACGGCACGGTGAGTTCAATACACGCTCCACAACAGACGAGTGCACCATTTCTCACTTAAATAACAGGATGTTTTGCGTCTGGCTCTTGCCCTTAAAGGCCAGTCCACGTCCTTTACATTGATGCTTCTTGAAGTAGTTTACATTAGCGGTATGCTTCCGGTGGGATGGGATTTGTTAAGCTATTAAGGGGCTTGTCCATCAAGGAATTAAAATGTAAAATGGTGTGCATGGTGTCCCTAAACAGGGCTGTTGTTTGGTTTTTGCGTAGGTGGGCTGGATCCTGTCAGCTCTGGACGAGCTCCAGTTGAACCCACAGCCTGCTGTTGCCATCCTGCCTCTGGGGACCGGCAACGACCTGGCCAGAACCCTCAACTGGGGCGGGGTGGGTACTATTAAAACAGAACATGTCAACTCTGTGATTATCAGGTTGTTGCGTAAAAAAAAAATGCTCTGTATTTTGATCGCTTTGGTTAAGTTACTGTACACATACTATATTTATTTAATATGGTTAACCTACATGTTAATTAAATATCCATGTTAAGTTGCTTTTAAATACATTGAATGTATGTTCCAGTTGATCTCAAAACTATTTATGTTGTTAGCGATGTTGCGCTTCTCAATCATGTGACTGGTACATGTAGAGGGAATCCAAATCATGTGACTGGTACATGTAGAGGGAACCCAAATCAGGTGACTGGTACATGTAGAGGGAATCCAAATCATGTGACTGGTACATGAAGAGGGAATCCAAATCATGTGACTGGTAGATGAAGAGGGAACCCAAATCATGTGACTGGTACATGTAGAGGGAATCCAAATCATGTGACTGGTACATGTAGAGGGAATCCAAATCATGTGACTGGTACATGTAGAGGGAACCCAAATCATGTGACTGGTACATGAAGAGGGAATCCAAATCATGTGACTGGTACATGTAGAGGGAATCCAAATCATGTGACTGGTACATGTAGAGGGAACCCAAATCATGTGACTGGTACATGTAGAGGGAATCCAAATCATGTGACTGGTACATGTAGAGGGAACCCAGATCATGTGACTGGTACATGAAGAGGGAATCCAAATCATGTGACTGGTACATGTAGAGGGAACCCAGATCATGTGACTGGTACATGTAAAGGGAATCCAAATCATGTGACTGGTACATGTAAAGGGAATCCAAATCATGTGACTGGTACATGTAGAGGGAACCCAAATCATGTGACTGGTACATGTAGAGGGAATCCAAATCATGTGAGTGGTACATGTAGAGGGAACCCAGATCATGTGACTGGTACATGTAGAGGGAATCCAAATCATGTGACTGGTACATGTAGAGGGAATCCAAATCATGTGACTGGTACATGTAGAGGGAATCCAAATCATGTGACTGGTACATGTAGAGGGAATCCAAATCATGTGACTGGTACATGTAGAGGGAATCCAAATCATGTGACTGGTACATGTAGAGGGAATCCAAATCATGTGACTGGTACATGTAGAGGGAATCCAAATCATGTGACTGGTACATGTAGAGGGAACCCAAATCATGTGACTGGTACATGTAGAGGGAATCGAAATCATGTGACTGGTAGATGTAGAGGGAACCCAAATCATGTGACTGGTACATGTAGAGGGAACCCAAATCATGTGACTGGTACATGTAGAGGGAATCCAAATCATGTGACTGGTACATGTAGAGGGAATCCAAATCATGTGACTGGTACATGTAAAGGGAATCCAAATCATGTGACTGGTACATGTAGAGGGAATCCAAATCATGTGACTGGTACATGTAGAGGGAACCCAAATCATGTGACTGGTACATGTAGAGGGAATCCAAATCATGTGACTGGTACATGAAGAGGGAATCCAAATCATGTGACTGGTACATGTAGAGGGAACCCAAATCATGTGACTGGTACATGTAGAGGGAATCCAAATCATGTGACTGGTACATGTAGAGGGAACCCAGATCATGTGACTGGTACATGAAGAGGGAATCCAAATCATGTGACTGGTACATGTAAAGGGAATCCAAATCATGTGACTGGTACATGTAGAGGGAACCCAAATCATGTGACTGGTACATGTAGAGGGAATCCAAATCATGTGAGTGGTACATGTAGAGGGAACCCAGATCATGTGACTGGTACATGTAGAGGGAATCCAAATCATGTGACTGGTACATGTAGAGGGAATCCAAATCATGTGACTGGTACATGTAGAGGGAACCCAAATCATGTGACTGGTACATGTAGAGGGAATCCAAATCATGTGACTGGTACATGTAGAGGGAATCCAAATCATGTGAGTGGTACATGTAGAGGGAACCCAGATCATGTGACTGGTACATGTAGAGGGAATCCAAATCATGTGACTGGTACATGTAGAGGGAATCCAAATCATGTGACTGGTACATGTAGAGGGAATCCAAATCATGTGACTGGTACATGTAGAGGGAATCCAAATCATGTGACTGGTACATGTAGAGGGAATCCAAATCATGTGACTGGTACATGTAGAGGGAACCCAAATCATGTGACTGGTACATGTAGAGGGAATCCAAATCATGTGACTGGTACATGTAGAGGGAATCCAAATCATGTGACTGGTAGATGTAGAGGGAACCCAAATCATGTGACTGGTACATGTAGAGGGAACCCAAATCATGTGACTGGTACATGTAGAGGGAACCCAAATCATGTGACTGGTACATGTAGAGGGAATCCAAATCATGTGACTGGTACATGTAGAGGGAATCCAAATCATGTGACTGGTACATGTAGAGGGAATCCAAATCATGTGACTGGTACATGTAGAGGGAATCCAAATCATGTGACTGGTACATGTAGAGGGAATCCAAATCATGTGACTGGTACATGTAGAGGGAATCCAAATCATGTGACTGGTACATGTAGAGGGAATCCAAATCATGTGACTGGTACATGTAGAGGGAATCCAAATCATGTGACTGGTACATGTAGAGGGAATCCAAATCATGTTACCAGCCACTTATTGTCATTTCCAAAATAAACACATATTTCGGCAGAAGCTAGATAATTTCTACATGCATTCAGTTTGGCGTTCATGTCGTTGACTCTAGGGTTACACGGACGAGCCGGTGTCTAAGATCTTGTCTCACGTGGAGGACGGGAACATCGTCCAGCTCGACCGCTGGAATCTTCAAGTTGAGCCCAACCTGGAGGCTGCTTCAGAAGAAAGCGATGATCAGCAGGCAGACAAGGTAAACGACCCCCAGCCAGCCCTCTGCATCCTCGCCGAACCCCCCAGCCCCCGCGGGCGGTCAGCTGTCCCCCCACATCACGGTCTGGAGACAAGGACTCTCTGCAAATGACCGCGTGGGTGGACGGGTGACGCACAGAGCCAGGCTTGGCAAGCCAACTCTCAACCTACCCCTTTTGACCTGTCACTTCAGCTGTCAGATTTGAGTAATAACATCGTAAATCAGGTCTCGACTGTAATGACTTTTCGTCGAGGCCCAGTGAATTAACCTTTCTACAATGTCACATGGTAATTTCGTTGTTGTTAACAGTGACATGGCGGGTCACACCCTTAAATACATGAGTGACATTAAGTCTAATCCTGGATAAAAACATCGATCTCAATAGAAACTTTTTTTTTTATTCCAGGACGATGATAGATCTGTGTCCATTAAACTGTCTCTAAACGTTTCACGTGTTCGTAAGAGACTTTTATTATAGATGTATTTGAAGTTGATTTGAGATTGAGTTGAGGTTGTAGACAAAAAATCATCACCCTGCTGCTCTGTTGTCTTTAACATAATCACTATGTTGAGTGAATAAGGTCTACATAGTTTTGATCATTGTAGAAGCTGTATGGCTGATACTGGAGTCATCCTCAGTGTTCGACTCAGATAAAAAAAAAAACGGTGTCAACGTTTTTGAACCGGCATTTCTGAGAACTCTACGATATTGCGTCTTCCACAGCTTCCTCTTGATGTCTTCAACAACTACTTCAGCCTCGGCTTTGACGCACACGTTACGCTAGAATTCCACGAGTCTCGAGGTGGGTCTGATGTCTGTTGTGTTTCACATTTACCCGTTACCATCGCGTGTCCATGTGATGTCATTAATGGGAGGCCTGTATACGATCTGTACCAGGCGCACATCAATGGCAACTGGGGTTCTGTCAGTCTTGTATTTACTGCTCGTCAAATATCTGTGCCACATTGCTTATATCATGCTTTCTTTTGACACATGCAGAGGCCAACCCTGAGAAATTCAACAGCCGCTTTCGGAACAAAATGTTCTATGCAGGAGTGGGTACAGTTTTGTCTTCTAAGCAAGAAAGATACAAACATGAAATAGCACAATCGTCCTTTGTTACCTTTGCAATCGCCTTAGCCATCCAGGCGTTTGTCGAGCGCGAGATGTTGACAGTTATAATTAATCTGAATGTCGGATTCTCCGGTTCTACTTCTAAACAGACGGCCTTCTCTGACTTCCTCATGGGCAGCTCCAAAGACCTGGCCAAACACATCAAGGTCGTGGTGAGTTCAGCTTTAAACAATCACGTTTATTATATGAAGCCTTTTTTTATACCAGCAGTTTTCACAGAGTGCTTCTAAAGGCACCTAGCCTGACACTGAACATCACATCCATTTGGCTTGAGCTCTCATTGTGTGACTATTAATTCAGCGATAAGTACATCAAAATATGATAACAATATCCTTACGTTTATAATAGTTCATAAACAGACCTTTACTTTAAGAGCCCGGGCTTCATTTTATGCATTTTAATCTCTACGACCTACTGAACAACACACTTCGATAATCTGACAAAGGTATTTTTCTGAAATGTCAGTCAGAATTAGTCGCCGTTTATGGAAGGTTAGCTGTTAGGGCTGTGTGTTTGAGTTGAACGGTTGAGACTGATTTGATTCCAGTCTCTCCCCGTCTTCCTCAATGTCTCGACCACTGATGAGTCGTGACACACGGGATGGGGGCGGGACTGCCTCATTGTTTAACGTCCAATGAAAGAAGGCGGCACCGTGTCAAAGGTTGCGTGTCAAAGGCCGTGTGAGAAGTCATCCAGGAATGATCAGGTAACAGATAACACTCAGGTTAAACATCTGTCTGTATTATGTGTCTCTTGTCATCAGTGTGACGGCACCGACCTCACCTCAAAGGTACAGGATCTGAAGCTGCAGTGTCTGGTGTTCCTGAACATCCCCAGGTTTGCAGCTATTGTATTGGCTTATGCCATTTTCCTCAAAAGAATGGCACTCTCTTGTAGTTTATCCAGACAATATTCACCAAACTGTACCGTGTGTGTGTGTGTGTGTGTGTGTGTGTGTGTGTGTGTGTGTGTGTGTGTGTGTGTGTGTGTGTGTGTGTGTGTGTGTGTGTGTGTGTGTGTGTGTGTGTGTGTGTGTGTGTGTGTGTGTGTGTGTGTGTGTGTGTGTGTGTGTGTGTGTGTGTGTGTGTGTGTGTGTGTGTGTGTGTGTGTGTGTGTGTGTGTAGATACTGCGCTGGCACGATGCCGTGGGGAAACCCGAGTGAGCACCACGACTTTGAGCCGCAGCGGCACGACGACGGCTGCATCGAAGTCATCGGCTTCACCATGACCTCACTGGTAATAACCTGGCCACTCTGATGTGTCCTGGGCGTAGCGACACGCGCAGTTCAGCCGACAGACTTGCTAATTGGAGCCTGTGAACGGCTTTCCAATTTGTCCCCGCGCTCTGATTGATGACTCGTCTCTCTGGGGCTCCAGGCGACGCTGCAGGTCGGAGGTCACGGCGAGCGGCTGAACCAGTGCAGGGAGGTGACTCTCACCACCTACAAGCCCATCCCAATGCAGGTGGATGGGGAGCCATGCAAACTCGCCCCCTCAATCATCCGTATTTCCCTGCGGAACCAAGCCAATATGCTGCAGAAGGCCAAGAGGAGGACCTCCATACCGCTGTTTAACGAGTGAGTAATACAGTTGAGCTCAAATGTCTGTTTGTTTGCGTGTCATATCTGTAACACCCTGTAATACATGTAATATGCTGTAATACGCTTCCTCCGACAACGGTGGGCGGCTGTTCTCCTCCCGTGGGATTTGTCGTTCACAATACCGTCCAACCTGTGGAAAAAGCAGAGGTCAAAAAACTTCAAAAGTAATCCACTGCGCTGGCTTGACTGTATGCTGTGGTTTTATTGTTCGGTCCATCCGCAGGTTGCCTCTGTTGTCAATCTGTGTTTGGGGAGATGTAAGTTGTTTGAATGTATTTCACTAGTAATAGTTATGGTCATGTTGTAGTTCTTTCTCTCGCTCATTTCATACTCTGCTAGTTCAGCTGTGAGTCTCGAGACAATGTATTGGCCTGCTGCTGGGGGCTGGATAATAAATACTCCATTTAAGAGACAAATTCAAGGATGGCGTTTAAAGAAGCCAGGAGATTAAGTGGTCGCTCTCCAAACCTCATTCCATTATTGCATTCTTGCACCCCTCTCGCTTCGGTAAAAAAAACACCAGGCGCTTGGAGAAAAACGTTATAATAATAAAATGCAAATGAGGCCAGAAATCAAACAAACAAGCCATCTGTGTTTACCCAAACACTTATTTTGTATGAGATCGAACCCCACTGTTAGATCAAACTATTCTGCCAGTTTCCGAACACACGGAAATAGAACAGATGCCATTTTTTGTATCGGGTGTTTATTATCCAGGAACAGGAGGCTGGTTATAGTGCTGTTGTGTTTTTGTGTTCGGGTCTCTCGCACACACACACACACACTGAACAGGTCGCGTCCTTCGTTTTCTCTTGAATACGTGATCATTCTGAAGGCGTAACGATGACAAGCAGATGAAGAGAAATCTGCTGGGCTCCTCAGTCTATCGTCAGGCTCCATGTGAACAGAGGTTGATCCCCTTTCAGTGGCTTTCGTTATGTTCATTCATGGGTGTGTTTGGTGAAAATAATTACTTCACGTGCGTTTCATATCTTTCCAACAATATGTCTCACTCTTCAACCCCTATTAGTTGGATGATGATAGTCGGATAATAATGACGAAAGTATCACTTCTAGGCAGTATAATTGTGTACCGAAATTTTGTCCAGATTATAACGACTCCAAATGTTGGCAATTCTTTTTTTTGGGTTTGTGTGTGTTAATGTCAGAGTACACTTGTATTTTCCTGATTTCTCTCCTGCTTAGAACGACCAATTGCATCAACAGTCTCATCGCCGCTAATCCAAACCAATTCAAGAGTGTTTGGTACACATGATGTAAGTTTTGTTCCCCCAATGCGCAACCATCCAGGAAGTGATTAGGGTCAACACTTGTGTGTGCCCGCCTCCTGACCCCGCCTCCTGACCTGGCGAGCAAGTCCGCTAGAGCATAAAGAGACCAGGAAATCTCAACGTACCACACCAGTCCCCTCTCCAGGCTATGGCCAGTTTGTGTTGCCTCTTGCTATCCAGCGACACAGTCAAGGCTCGAACCTAGCCTGTGGTGGTCAGCACAGTGCTAAGAAAGCGCGTCTTTCTTAAAGCGCCGTGTAACAAAGGTTTTAGACAGCTTTGCTCCGTAGAGCAGCGTACTTGCAACGCTTACGATATATGCAAATGTCTGCAACTACTAAAAGGTTTCCGTGTATTAAAAATGTGTTTCATGTGGTTTCCTCCTCAGCCAGCAGCCCTTCCCAGAAAGGTTGAGGATCCGGGTGAACCGCATTAGCATGCACGATTATGAAGCGCTTCATTACGACAAGGAGAAACTCAAAGAGGCCTGTAAGTATTCAATCTTTTGTCTAACGTAGCGGAACGTCATCCTCCTTCGGAGATGGCCAGGCTGCTCTAAGAGGATTACCGTGGTCTCTTGAGTGAAGTTTCCTGCAGTATTGTTTCCGAGAGACAACGGAGCGACAGGCTTTTTAAGTGGAGCCAACTCCTGGTCATGCTCACGTGATTTGGGACAGTGGGTGAGAGGAGTTACCTGTATATATATATATATATATCACACGACAAGTCTGCGCGACTATCACTTATCTCTAAGACATCTGAAATGCTAAATTTAACTCCGAACCTCAGCTGCCTCAATATAGACTGTCTGTGGATGTCAGTCCAAATGGGTGCCACGCCGGGCCCTCAGCTGCCTCAATATAGACTGTCTGTGGATGTCAGTCCAAATGGGTGCCACGCCGGGCCCTCAGCTGCCTCAATATAGACTGTCTGTGGACGTCAGTCCAAATGGGTGCCACGCCGGGCCCTCAGCTGCCTCATCACAGATGGCGCCATCAATTAGCCCTGCTAATTAGACAAGCAATAGGAAGTTCCTTTTGATTTATATGGCACTTAGCACAAACCCCACAGAAATGGACCTCTTTCATCTTGTTCTTGGTGTCCTGGATCCTACCGGAGAAGGAAGAGCGGAGGAAGGGAGGCCACCATTAGTGGTTCATTTCTCCATCCATCCACTCTAATGCACCCCCCCTCCTCCCCCCATCCCTGGCAGGCCTTTCCATTGCTGAGAGTTTATCATGCAGTATGAGCCTGGTGACTCTGGCTGGATATCAAGTGTCTGACTGGTAGGCGATAATGAGGTGGCTACTCATTACTGTGTCTAAATGACGCCCTCGGGGGCCTCGGAGGAGCTTTTTGTCCGCCGCTTCCTGTTTTACAGCTTCCTGGGGCACCTGTGTGTCAGGCCAACACGGTCACATCCGCAATCCGACGCTTGCTGTTCCGGCCAGTCGAACAGAATGGTAGTTATTGCCTCCCACCTCCCTGACCCAAAGCGGTGTGTGTGTGGTTTTCATGGGAATAACATCTCTTGCCAAATTAAATACAACGCGTGATGCGACTGCAAAAAACAACAATTATTCCGAGGGCTGACGTATCATTTTTGGGAATTTGTGTTATTTAGAAAATATAGTAGGTTTCATAAACAACATCCCAAATTGTCCCTCAGTAAAATGCATCTGACCAAAGCACAGCATTGCTTTGGCATATCCATCATCTCCGTTAGCTGACCTAGATTACGCTATTGACTGGAATCATTTTACTCGTTACCTATCATCTGCATATGTGGACCTTATATGAGCATGAGTTAATTCAATGGATGCACGTATGTACAGGGCATCTTCACAATTCTCAAGCACCCCTTATAAACCCCTGGGAGATTTCTCATTACCCAAAACGCAAATGCTCCAATAGCTAAATAGTATGATTACTTTTTTAAATGGTTCTGTGTAATCAATTTCTTCCCCGAGTGTTACGTTTAGCCTATTCCTCAACTTAGAAATGAAAAAGAAAGTATATGTGTAATGGATCAAAAATTCCTGATGGATTACAGTAGAAAGTCTAAGCTGTGTTTAAAGCGGACATTACGTGAAGAAATTAAATATTAGTGTTGTGAGAATGTTGCCTGTTTTTTTTTTGCGTATTTAGTCTTAAAAGACAGTGGTCAGTATATGTATTGTATAGAGTTATAAAGAAAGTTGTCCTGAAAGATGGTTCCTCTTTCCAAACAGAACTGCAACACTAACTGCAAGTTACGTAACTCTTCAATGCGATATATGCAGTTTGAAGGTGTTAGTGTCTCATTTGACACAAATCTCAGCTCCTCTTATTTATTAGTCCCAAAGATGTACGTGAAACCTAATACATGCAAGCACATGTATTTGCTATTATACTACTTTACAGAAAATGCACTTAAACGTTTTGATACTTTTTTTCACCACTAGATGTCAGACCATGCAACACAAAGAAAATATGTTGTGCTTTTAAACGTAAAATAGAACTGATAATAGAAATGAATGTGAAACATACACTTTGTTAATGCTTGGCAATGCTTGCCGACAAACTACTGAATCTTATAGACATTTGGTACAAATACACGTGTACAATAATTTAGCTTCATTCTAGTTATCACTGTCAGAGTCTTTCTGGCTAAGATATATTTAATTAGCCCCCTGATGGTTCACATGTGTCCTGAGTTACAACTGGTATTAGCTGTCGTAGTTGAGTGGAAATTCATCTTTTATTACATGCGGCCTGATTTTTGTTCAAGAAAAATGCCCACTGTCCCATAAATGAATATTTGCATAATTATTTTGTTTGCAACATTTAAACATGGATGCACATTCTTTCATTGGATTGAATAAAAGTGGTAAAGTATACGGTTGATGATGTAAGAGGAGTTGGGTTGAAACTTTTTGCTTTTTATGCAATATTTTCATAATGCATTGGTGGCGCTAGTGTGACCGATAATGAGGAAATGTAAAGGACAGTTTGCGGTGGGCGTCACCTACAAGCACAAAGAGATCCAAAACGAAGCCACATACAAATTGGCGAATCATCTGTTTTACTCGATTCTATTGTCTCTGATCCCGAAATATAGCGTGCGATTACTAGTCACGCAGGTGTCGCAGTAGCCTGACACCTATGAAGAGAGACGAGACAACTGCGCTGTGGCAGTGAGGATCGCAAAAGAGAAAACGAAAAGGAAGGCGCGAGAAAAAGAGGCTGAATTAAATTACAGGCTGACTGTTCCATGGTTGCCAGGCAACAGCACATTCCTCAGTGGAGAATTCGAACTGCTTTTCTCCGTCTACGCCTGGGAAACTTGCTGCTCCTCAGAGAGAGAGAGAGTGAGAGACACTTTCTTTTTTAATTCACAAATCCCGGGCCCGATAGTCCGTGAGTCATTCACTCCTGTTTTTTTTTTGACTGCACAACTTCAAAAGATGTCCCAGAGAATGGTCCGGACATTCATTATCATTTAATGTGCTTTAAACACACTTGCTGAAGGCCCGGCGTATCTGCGCCCTCACCTGCTGCCCGACACACTACTTTACTTTACCCACTACTTTAGTTTAGGCCTAATTGTATGTCTCTCGCACAAATCAATGGGTTTGGGAGCCCATAACAAACATGCACAGATCCACAGTTTTTTTTTTTTTGCTTTACCTCAGGCGGAATAGAAATATATTTCATTAAATTTTTCTCCCCCGCTGATGTCGCTTTGTGTTCATAGATGATGGCTTCTTCGACAGCTGTTATAACAGCGGTTGAGTTCAAAGGGTGCTTTGGATTTTACATTTCACTATGAAACACGAGACATCCAGCAAATCTAAAAAGCATTCCTGAATAGCATTTGTCAACAAATCGTAACTGACTGCAGACAGTTAGCTGGTATCTATGAGCTACCTGTGTACCTTGCAGTAGAATGTAGGTCACCGTGTTATTTTCCCATTTGCCTTAATCCCGTAGCAGTGTTTAACAGCATGTTCTTGTCTCTCTTCATCTGTCCCCACAGCTATCCCACTGGGACTCATCGTTGTCCCGGGAGATAGTGACCTGGAAACATGCCGCTCCCACATCGAGAGGCTCCAGGAGGTGAGAAATTAAGAAGACTGGGTGGGTGGGGCCGGGTGGGGGGGCGAGGTGGGTGGGGCGGGGTGGGGGCGAGGTTAACAAATCAATGGAGCTCTGGTTAATAGATGATGGACAAGAGAGCAAGAGAGAGTATAATGACCGAGGGGCTGGGAGATGGCATAGACCAGGGGGACTTGTATGTCTCTGAGGACAGACAGGACAGGCGGAGATTTAAAGGCTTATACCACTGAATGATTGGGATATCACAATATGGAGTTGTGAGAGGACACCAGGATGGGAGGTTTAGGTGAGGGGGGGCGGAGCTTGTCACTCAGGACCGCAGGCTCAGCAGCTCCTCACGACAGACAAGCCAGAACCTGTCCTATGGATAGTAAAGGATTGCACTGGAACGCCGCCAGAAATGGCATCCTTACCCCGTCCTTGGCTCCTCCTTCTCCCTTTTGGTGAAAAAATCCATTGAAATAAATAGTGCATGAAATTCGCTGGCGATTAGCGGCACCATTGCTTTGTAATCATTTGATTACTCTGTTCCTTCTCTCACTTAACCGCAGCCTCGCAAGGAGCCCCTCATTTGTGGGGTTCTCAAACACTATGCTGTTTTATAGCATTTTTTATCTGCTCACAAGACTTCGAAAATAATATTTTGGTTTTGTCTGACGCTGTTAGAGACATAGAGACTTAACTGCTGTTGCAGAATGGTCATTGCTTCTGTAATTCATGTAATCCTCTACTTTCAGTTTTACTCTGAAACATATTATTACCCAATAATACTAGTGCATTTTGGGTACACGTGGGAATCTGCCCACAAGACTGCATGAATTGAGGTGGAAAAATGGCATCCACTCCATTCAACCCATTTTCTGCAATCCAAAACCAGTCATTATAGTAATTTTAGGAGAAGATGCTTATTTTCCTGTCCGCATGTGGTGGTTTACTTTGGGCGGGGGCATTGGACAGACAGGAAGCCTTGTTTTGGGGGATTACAGTGTTTTTGGGGCTGTTTCACAGGATTTCATCTCCGTTCACCCTACCTTCAAACGACTGGTGCTTCAGGTTGGTAAAACAAGACGGCACATGATGTTGGTGGCATGGAATTGAACAAGTCTGAAAATTAAACATTTCCCTTTCTGAAAACGATTCTCCAAATCACCGGTTCACAGGTTCACAGACGGAGGGATAGTAATTAAATATAAAATCAAGACCACTGTCTATTATATACATTTTTAATTCTAACCTTACTATTATATAGGAGAATACATCGGACTATACATAATGCTGGCCTGAAGACTGAAAACACGAAAAGCTGTAATAGTCAGTGTTAAGGAACATCTGCAGCTTCAATAATCTTAGGTCCATATGTTGTTTATGTGGAAGTGTGTAATCAACTCTTCCATTGAATGTTATTGCTTTCAAGAAAATAGAGCTAAAAAGTATACTGCTCGTATTCTGTAGGTCCTTGTTGGCTCGGAAAACAAATAAACTGTGCAGTCAGTCAAGCCCGGGTGCTTTCAGAAAGGCTTCTCACTGCAAGCCCTTCATTGCATAACCAGGAAGCAAGAAGTGCTGATAGACGCTGCGACTGTCTCTGGTGATAACTGCTCACTCCTCCCAGCTAACTCTGGCACTTACTTCCATTCTCATCCGCCGCTCCTCTGTGACATTGATTACTCAAACCAACTCCATTATGAGCTGAATAAAACATAAGACCCTTGTCCCCATTGACTTCCGTAGTGGCCCTGCGAACCAACCCAAATTTGTCCCTGTGGAAACTTTTTTTCCTTGTTCCTCAATGCCCCTAAGCATGTTTTAGATGGATGTGTTTGTTCTGTGTGTGTTTTGCTGTCTCTCGCGCTTTCTTGTCTGCATGAGCGAGTCACGTCTATTCAGGAATATGGTTGCCGGTGATTTTTATCTGCAGCTCGTGTTGAAGAACGCTGCTGAAGTGAAAGTGGCCTTGGCTGTTAGTAAAACAGTTTGCTTATTAGAGCGAGCTAGCAGTTAGCTGACTAGTTGATACCGTGTTCACTGGTAGTACTTACATTGGCTTACCACCTTGTTCACACGGCTGTTATTGTGTCGGTGTGTTTTTCTGTCGTGGGCGATATGAAGTGTTTGTGCTGGAAGCTCTGCATGCATCTCTGTGCATGAGTTACAACAGTCCACAATTATCAATCCTCTCAGTACCCTTTAAATGGGAAATTAATTGTAGTTAAGTAGTCCAGGAATAACTGTGATCCCAGTTTTGACCTAACCCCAGAGCGCAATTAGAAAAACTCGTGGGCCTGAAAAAGACTGTCATTCCAGCAGGTTCCTTTCAGTTGAAACATTGAATGTAAACATTGCCATGTTTTCCTCCAAACGTTGCCCTGTTTTCCATTAAACATTGACTTTCCTCCAAGATCCAGGTTGAGAGAGGATTATGTAAATGTGTCTTGTATAATTGCATAAAGTCACTGGGCTACGGTATCTGTGCAAAAGCTTGGATTATGTACAGTTCAGCCAATGCACAGAACAGCAACGAAAGAAAGTATTGTACCGATTCTGTGGCGGAGGATTCCATGGGGAAACACCTGCCCTTCCAATTTAATGCAACTGTTTATATGATTGAGTAGAGGAGGGGCTGACATGCTGAGTCTCTTCAGTAATCTGGCAGCTCAGAAAAGTACTTTTTTTATTTTAAAACCGATGTCCGAACACCAGACACAGGACCTTTATTTCCACCCCTACATACAGAAAGGTTGTATTTTTGTACTTCTATTATTCAAGTCCGCTGTTTTTTCCCTCTCCAATGGACCAGTAAGTTGGACTAAACAGAGTTAAGGCCTTTCAGTCCATTTAGTGTTTAGTGTATGGAGCTGGCTGTGGAACTAATCTGATTGGTCCCTCCTCTTTAGTGTATGGAGCTGGCTGTGGAACTAATCTGATTGGTCCCTCCTCTTTAGTGTATGGAGCTGGCTGTGGAATTAATCTGATTGGTCCCTCCTCTTTAGTGTATGGAGCTGGCTGTGGAACTAATCTGATTGGTCCCTCCTCTTTAGTGTATGGAGCTGGCTGTGGAACTAATCTTATTGGTCCCTCCTCTTTAGTGTATGGAGCTGGCTGTGGAACTAATCTGATTGGTCCCTCCTCTTTAGTGTATGGAGCTGGCTGTGGAACTAATCTGATTGGTCCCTCCTCTTTAGTGTATGGAGCTGGCTGTGGAACTAATCTGATTGGTCCCTCCTCTTTAGTGTATGGAGCTGGCTGTGGAACTAATCTGATTGGTCCCTCCTCTTTAGTGTATGGAGCTGGCTGTGGAACTAATCTGATTGGTCCCTCCTCTTTAGTGTATGGAGCTGGCTGTGGAACTAATCTGATTGGTCCCTCCTCTTTAGTGTATGGAGCTGGCTGTGGAACTAATCTGATTGGTCCCTCCTCTTTCTCAGGAGGATGATGGGGCTAAATCCAAGACCCTTTCCTCGCAGAAGCTTTCGCCAAAGTGGTGTTTCTTGGACTGTAAGTACCACTACTTTCTTATAAGAAGCGCCAAAATTAATCCCGAGAACTTTCTCTGGTGTTGTGTTGCTTTCTGTTTGAGGCTCTTGGAAACCGCTGAGGAGAGAGCGTCACGTAGTCTGCCCGGTTTCAGTGGAAACCTTTATCAATAGTTTTTTTCACCACAGTATCTCATTTTTTTTGTCCACACTTTCTCCAAGTGCATCGTCGCATTACTTTGGCAGTGTAGCGTTTTTGTGTAAAGTCACATTCTATACACAGCATCAATTCTTAGAGTGACTGCCCAGTAAAAAGGTGACTTATATGAGTTTCCTGTTATAACCTCATGCAGTCTGCAGAAGATGTATGATAATTATTACAGGTTTTGAATAACAAAATATTTTAAAAATATACTCCCCTAATTGGCTCATTGAATGAAACATTTGGTTGGTCTTTTTATAATACCATAACATTGTGACTTAGTTATGTGGGCCAAAACCTCAGCATGACCTGATGTTTCATACAGCTCTTACAAGAAAGGATAATATCCACAATTTTGTCATTTCAACGTGCTATTTTGATCTCGGAGATCAGAAATATCACAACTGCACTGCCCGTTTGAAGTACTCAAATAAAGGTCTCGTCTCTCCCAGTAGGCATGGGGTTCTTAACCTTAGTTTTCTTCGATGTTTTTGGTATGTACAAATGTGTATCTTCATCAGTTTTCTCCTGAAGGATGATGTAATCTCTCCTGAGAGAGATGAGCTAGCAAATTACCGGTCTATTTAGCAATGTACATTTCCCCCAAAAAAGTCTAGACCATTGTGATTCATCCAAATAATTGCAGAATATGAAAAGTTAAATTGGTTATACGTTTGGTAGGGATCTAAACGATTCTACTCATGTTGTAAATATTGTACAGTTACTTGTTTAAAAATAGGTTTACAGAAACATGTCTGTTTTGGTTGTTCATTTTTGAGAATTAGTGATAGAATGAGCAGTGGCAGAACATCATTTTGTGCAGACAACATGTTTATATTCAGGATCTCAACTGTGCTGTCTGTTTGTGTGAAATAGGATCTGCCAGTTCAATTAAACCTGGATTCACATGAAGCCCTTTTGCCATATGTAGATCAACAACTCTAGTGCGAAGATATATTACGGAACCCCTTTGGGATCATGGTGGGGGAAAAAAGCCAGGCTAATCCATTTCTTTTTCATCTATTGCCCCAAATGTTTTATCCATTCCTTCAGATTTTGTGTGTGTGTGTGTGTGTGTGTGTGTGTGTGTGTGTGTGTGTGTGTGTGTGTGTGTGTGTGTGTGTGTGTGTGTGTGTGTGTGTGTGTGTGTGTGTGTGTGTGTGTGTGTGTGTGTGTGTGTGTGTGTGTGTGTGTGTGTGTGTGTGTGTGTGTGTGTGTGTGTATTCACTACTGTTCAAAAGTTTTGGTCACTTAGATATTTCTTGTCCAAGAAAACATTTATGACATGGGTTTGATTAAGAAATATAGCAATTGACAATGTTAGAAAAAATGATTTTTAATTGAAAAACTGTCCTTCAAACATTAATTTTGTAAAAGAAAAAATCCTTCATGTGCAGCAATTACAGCCTAACAGATCTTTGGCTTTCTAGTTGTAGATTTCTTTTTAAATCTAATTATAACAAAACGGAAACTAAACTATATGGAAATAAAAGTGTGCTAAAGTAGCAGCTTCATCACAACAATCCAAACAGTGCACACACTCACCTCGAATAACAGTAACTACAAATTAATACCAAGCACCTGTGACACTAACCAGGGAAATTTAATCCCACTGCTTAAATTGTAAAATGTAATAATGCTGCTTATCTCAGACTTATCAGGGTTTTTTTCAACTTGATTTCCACATTATAAGAATCTAACCTTTAATTAAGTGATCAACATTAAAAGCTATAAAAAGTTATTTTATTCAAAAAGATGAATGCCAATTATGTAATGTAATTCTGGATTTAGTAGTTTGTGTACCTGTGTACCGTCCCTGTGCCAAGATATCAGCTCTTAAGTTGTCTCTTAAAACAGTTGATGGGATAAAAAGGGATTTAAGTCTGCTTCATCATTCTCCAGCCTCGTACATGTGAGGTTTAGTTACAGCAGAGGCTATCTTCTAGCAACACTTCACCTACTCGTAGTTTTGGAGTCTTTTTGATCCCAAGATGTAACCAACTGTTTTCCAACTGTTTCTCCTAGAGATGGTTTTGCCACTTCAACCATTCTTCTCACTGTTCATGGAAAGTATGCATTACGTCCTCTTCCAGGCCGGTTCATCATTGCTCCAGTTGTTTTATATTTCTTACTTTATATTTTTTATTAAATGCCCCAGGAGATGGCCATTTTCAGGCATGTGGCAATCTTTTTATAGCCATTGGCGGATTTGTGATGGTCTACCATAATCATATTGTGGTATACAGTTTTTCATAAACCGATTGGCTGGTAGCCATGGGAGTGTACCACGACTATGACATCACTTCTTACTACTCTATTTGCGTTGCTATCCAGTTCATCAGGGCAGTAAAGCATCTCGGGGGTTGGTGATTGATTGTCAATGTACCACAACAAAGTGCTGTGAACACACACTCTGGGTTGCAGGACCTTAACTGTGGTATGTTGACGATATAGCACACCTAGATGTGCCTTATTGCTTATACATACCATAGCCATGAGCCAATAATTATTCAGGATCCAACCACCCGGTTTATAGAAGATTATAACATGGGTATGAATCGATATAACTTATTACATGCTACTGCGGTTTTAATTGGGTTGGTAACCGGTTCATAATTACAATAAGGCACCTGAGGTGTTATGTCTTATTATAGGCTGTATTAACCATATGCCACACCCCCTTGTGCTGTATTAACCATATGCCACACCCCCTTGTGCTGTATTAACCATATGCCACACCCCCTTGTGCTGTATTAACCATATGCCACACCCCCTTGTGCTGTATTAACCATATGCCACACCTCCATGTGCTGTATTAACCATATGCCCCACCCCCTTGTGCTGTATTAACCATATGTCCCACCCCCTTGTGCTGTATTAACCATATGCCCCACCCCCTTGTGCTGTATTAACCATATGCCACACCTCCATGTGCTTTAATAACCATATGCGACACCCCATTGTGCTGTATTAACCATATGCCCCACCCCCGTGTGCTGTATTAACCATATGCCCCACCCCCTTGTGCTGTATTAACCATATGCCACACCCCATTGTGCTGTATTAACCATTTGCCACACCTCCATGTGCTGTATTAACCATATGCCCCACCCCCTTGTGCTGTATTAACCATATGCCCCACCCCCGTGTGCTGTATTAACCATATGCCCCACCCCCTTGTGCTGTATTAACCATATGCCACACCCCCTTGTTCTGTATTAACCATATGCCACACCCCCTGTGCTATATTAACCATATACCACACCCCCCTGTGCTATATTAACCATATTCCCTACCCCCTTGTGCTATATTAACCATATGCCACACCCACTTGTGCTGTATTAACCATATGTCCCACCCCCTTGTGCTATATTAACCTAATGCCACACCCACTTGTGCTGTATTAACCATATACCACACCCCCTTGTGCTGTATTAATCATATGCCCCACCCCCTTGTGCTGTATTAACCATATGCCACACCCCATTGTGCTGTACTAACCATATGCCCCACCCCCTTGTGCTGTATTAACCATATGCCACACCCCATTGTGCTGTATTAACCATTTGCCACACCTCCATGTGCTGTATTAACCATATGCCCCACCCCCTTGTGCTGTATTAACCATATGCCCCACCCCGTGTGCTGTATTAACCAAATGCCCCACCCCCTTGTGCTGTATTAACCATATGCCACACCCCCTTGTTCTGTATTAACCATATGCCACACCCCCCTGTGCTATATTAACCATATACCACACCCCCTGTGCTTTATTAACCATATTCCCTACCCCCTTGTGCTATATTAACCATATGCCACACCCACTTGTGCTGTATTAACCATATGTCCCACCCCCTTGTGCTATATTAACCTAATGCCCCACCCACTTGTGCTGTATTAACCATATACCACACCCCCTTGTGCTGTATTAACCATATGCCCCACCCCCTTGTGCTGTATTAACCATATGCCACACCCCATTGTGCTGTACTAACCATATGCCCCACCCCCTTGTCTTGTATTAACCATATGCCACACCCCCCTGTGCTGTATTGCTGCAATATCTACAGTAATTAGTTGAAGTTAATCCACCTACTAACCAGTGATCATTGGTAAAGAAAGGCCAGTGTTCAAGTGCCACCCCAAAATTTCTGTAGCTTTTTAAAGCTTGATTAAATCCTTAACTACTCGCTTGAAATCAGGATAGATTATCTTCTATTCTCTGGTAATTAAGCATTCCAAAAAGGTCTCAGATAAATGTATTTTTATTTCTGATTCTTGATTAGAATCCTAGTGTATTCCAGCTACATACGAATTTGACTGATTATTGGATTTTTTATTACTTAACATGGTATAATCACGAAATGCCTTCTCATACGCTCATTTAGGAAATAAGAAAATAGCATTCCCAGATAATAAATGATTGTTAAAATTATGAAAATGCTGCATTAAGACCTGCCCTTAAGACATTTAACGAACTAAAGACATAATCTGAGCAGGTTTTACACTAGTCAGTGAGCCATTTAGGGAGACGGTTTATATAAAGTCATAGTTTGGATTATTGTGTCAGTTAAACTGGCAGATATTCAATTAGCTCTGTCTGTGGAGTACAGAGGGGTATTCTTTTTTCTTTGGCATCTCTGACAGAGGAAGGAAAGTGCCAGGCACATCTACGTAATTCCAGCGGACACCTCCTTTGAGTCCTTTCCCACTGGGGAAAATAAGAACTCCTTTCCCATCCCTCAGACGGAATGGCAGCTTGATGCTTAATTACTGTCCTACTGGTGATTGGATGGCTTGGGGAACTGTTAGTTCAGTGGAATTTCTGCTGACTGGTGGGAAACTACCATCTGTAGAAAGTATTTGACTACCAGACCACATCCATGTGCACATTGTTCTCTCCCCAGTTTTCCTCTCTCAGTTTCTTCTCTTTCGATGTAGTGTCGTCTGTTCTCACGATTTTGGAAAATGTTCTCATTTGCTTTTGAAGAGAACCGGCTGTTCTTAAGTGGATAATTTCCTGCCTCCTGTGGGTCATTTTTTTTCACTTACAGTATTTATATAGCAACAGTGCAGTGTGTCAATCCTCCAGTACCCTTTAACTGAAAGCTTTTGAGAAGTCAATAGGTTTATGATTTGCAGTATTTTCCTAATGAAATATGGTACATCTACTGTTACATCCAGCAGCAAAACCTTGTAGAGTCCCAAAGTAACATTGGCAGTCATAGGTTTATTATAGGTTACATGTATTTTCCTCCATTTATATGGCAAAGGCACGGTGGCTTTAGAGTTGACCTCAGGTCGCTGCATTGATTAAGCCCTTTCACATTTGTAGCATTAGTCGGCTTAATTAGAACACTTTATGTCTGGTCGTCTGTCTGTCTGGTCGTCTGTCTGTCTGGTCGTGTGTGTGTCTGTCTGGTTGTGTGTCTGTCTGTCTGGTTGTCTGTCTGTCTGTCTGGTCGTGTGTCTGTCTGGTCTGGTGTCTGTCTGTCTGGTCGTCTGTCTGTCTGGTCGTCTGTCTGTCTGTCTGGTCGTGTGTCTGTCTGTCTGGTCGTGTGTCTGTCTGTCTGGTCGTGTGTCTGTCTGTCTGGTCGTGTGTCTGTCTGTCTGGTCGTGTGTCTGTCTGTCTGGTCGTCTGTCTGTCTGTCTGGTCGTGTGTCTGTCTGTCTGGTCGTGTGTCTGTCTGTCTGGTCGTGTGTCTGTCTGTCTGGTCGTGTGTCTGTCTGTCTGGTCGTCTGTCTGTCTGGTCGTCTGTCTGTCTGTCTGGTCGTGTGTCTGTCTGTCTGGTCGTGTGTCTGTCTGTCTGGTCGTGTGTCTGTCTGTCTGGTCGTGTGTCTGTCTGTCTGGTCGTGTCTGTCTGTCTGGTCGTCTGTCTGTCTGTCTGGTCGTGTGTCTGTCTGGTCGTGTGTCTGTCTGTCTGTCTGGTCGTGTGTGTGTCTGTCTGGTCGTGTGTCTGTCTGTCTGGTCGTATGTCTGTCTGGTCGTGTGTCTGTCTGTCTGGTCGTGTGTCTGTCTGTCTGGTCGTGTGTCTGTCTGGTCGTGTGTCTGTCTGGTCGTGTGTCTGTCTGGTCGTGTGTCTGTCTGGTCGTGTGTCTGTTTGTCTGCTCGTGTGTCTGTCTGTCTGGTCGTGTGTCTGTCTGTCTGGTCGTGTGTCTGTCTGTCTGGTCGTGTGTCTGTCTGTCTGGTCGTGTGTCTGTCTGGTCGTGTGTCTGTCTGTCTGGTCGTGTGTCTGTCTGTCTGGTCGTGTGTCTGTCTGGTCGTGTGTCTGTCTGTCTGTCTGGTCGTGTGTCTGTCTGTCTGGTCGTGTGTCTGTCTGTCTGGTCGTGTGTCTGTCTGGTCGTGTGTCTGTCTGGTCGTGTGTCTGTCTGGTCGTGTGTCTGTCTGGTCGTGTGTCTGTCTGGTCGTGTGTCTGTCTGGTCGTGTGTCTTCGTGTCGTGTGTCTTCGTGTCGTGTGTCTGTTTGGTTGTGTATCTAGATTTGTGTTTTTTGGTTATTTTGAGTACCAAATCTGCAAATAAAGATAAAAACCTTAAAATAAATATTGTAAATATGATTTTGAAAGAGCTAAACAATTTGTCCCAACAGAGATGGTAAAACAAACTAAATGTTGCCATCTTTCGGTTCATTTATGCAAAAAAAATTATGATTCACTTTATAAAACTATTTATCCTTTTAATTTTCCTTTTAGCCACAACTGCAGATCGATTTTACCGCATTGACCGTGCCCAGGTGAGTTTTGGTTTTGCCAATATATAGTATAATGAAACGTTAGTCATGCAGAGTATTGAAACACTGATGCAAATGAAATATACTTAGCATAAAAAAGCTATCTAAGCTATGAAAAAAGGTTTAAAATAAGTTCACCGGCCAGTACGTAAGCAGTGATGGTTGCATACTCCATTCCAGGAACACCTGAACTACGTGACAGAGATATCCCAAGACGAACTCTTCATCCTGGACCCAGAACTTGTTGTCACGGAGACGGTTAGCACCTCACCGGGCATGCCTGATCTGGTGGATTCGTCTGGCAAATTCCCGAGCGGATCTCGCGAGTTTGCCTACCCATCATCCCCTTCTTCTCCTCCCCAGTCGCCCGGTCCCAGGTAAAAAAAAGACAGCAGCTGTACCTGGCTTTTTAGGGGGATTTCCTTTGGGAATCCCTTTTAGTGCCAATAATGATCTACAGGCCAGCTCCATTCATGCTTTATGGCAGTTTTAACACAGACTAAATATCTACGCTTTATATGTAAGCCGTTCTGTTTTAAGGTGGTTTCCAGCGGTGCTGTTTTGACGGATTGAAACGCGTGCCAATAATCTGACTCGTGTAGCCCAGGTCCTAAGACACTATTAAAAAGCAGAGGTAACTAGATGCTGAGTCTTTGTTTGGACAAGCACACCAGAACACTATAAAACTGTGTCACCGTTTAGGCCCTGCTGAGATGGAAGAGAGGAATGCAGAGGCCATGTTCTCTAATAAACCATTTCCACTCCGACCATAGGATGGTTCCCTCAATTACCTCAGGCGGGAGAAAAGGGCTGTCCCCACCTGACTTCACCAAGTGACTTTAGAAACGCTGTACCCCATAACTCGTGACGATGTAGCCATGGGAACGTTGAAATGCCCTTACTGTAGGCCTCTTACTACTCACTACGCATCAGTCTAACAAAAGAAGTAAGCCAGGCCTTTGTCTCTCAGTGGCTGAAAAATCGAAGGTGTTCGCTTCTATACCAGCAACCCAGAAAAAGTGTGCCGGATCAACACTCCACCATGTTAATCCTGTTAGAAGCGGAAGGATTTGTCTGCCAGGTGTGGATATTTTATGTGTTTTCCTCTTTAAATCTTTGCCACATTTCGTGGCCTTTTGTGACTGTTTCAAGGCATCAAGTAATGACTCACACAGTTAGTCAACCAAGTTATTAAAGTAACACCCGTGTGCGCCTGTATTTCCATCTCATTAAATCAAGTATTCTGCAATTGAACATGTGAGAAACAAAATACCTGCGGCTTGACAATAAGCCACCTTTAGGAACCGGCTGTATGTTATTCACCAAACATATCAGATTCATTTTCAACATCCAGTAAAAGCTGTTAGTCACAAACACGTCATTTCTCCCTATGAGACTTGCTGTTAACTTTGTGCGTCATATTGTCCTCAGTTCTGTTCAACTATTACTCCGCTTTAGTGGGAGTCTCTTTCCTTCTATGCATTCCTGCTGGCCCCTGTTCTTGTTAGGCAGGAGTTGGATGAATTGGAGGTTTGGCAACAGGGTCACTGGGTTCAGACCGTGGCAGATACTAATTCTGATCCACTCCAATATAAACACACTGGGGCCACCACAGGGCAGAGGGAGGCTCTGTAGTGTCTTGCTCTTTTTCCTCTCTTCTTATCTGTTCTCTCTCTTTTTCATTCTTCCAGTCTCTCCTGATTTCTCTCCGTCTCACTCTGTGGCCTCCTGGCACGTCTTGCATGGAGTCGATCTTTTGAAACCTTCAAAGCAGAGTCCCTATTATTTCTTGTATGCTCTCGCATGCTGCCGGCCACAGCATGAAATAGAATTCCTAATAAAAGGCTATTTTGCATCCCTATAGTCTAGAACAAGCTGTGTTTGTTGTGTTTGGATGGCCAGTCGTAAGGAGGTGGTCAGTACTAGGTCCAGTGGTCTGGGGTCGTTTCAAGGTCCTGTCGTATGATCCGTGCTTGAAACAGAAACTCCTGTAAGGGCACCAGAATTTGTTAGAGGCCACCTCTCACAGAGGACTGCTGCCTAAGTCTCTTTGACAATGTATGAAATCGTAAAAAGGAAGTGGACTCGTATACTAAGAGCACGCTAACGAATACAGAATGTGCATACTTGCAGAAACAAACACTGTGACATTTTGACAAAGTAATAATTAGCCTTGGCTTCTTTTGGTATTCTACATTTTCTTTTCTGACTCGTAATATTCCTGACTTCATGTCTCTATTTTCCAATTAATGTTGGCTTGTTATTACAGGGGAACAACTGTCACCTGACCACCTCATTTGAACGTCCAAACTTCAAAGTTATCTCCCTTTTGTCTAAAATTGACCCTGTCGCATATCTCAGAAAATCCCTTACAAGATGAGGTTCCGTTGTGGCCTAGTATGTTCCAGCAGTCTAAGCCACTGCTTCCAGGTTTTCATGCACAGCTGCAGTGTGAAATTGGGTCTGACCCACTTCCACCACTGTCTCCACTTCCACCACTGTCTCCACTTCCACCACTGTCCCCACTTCCACCACTGTCTCCACTTCCACCACTGTCTCCACTTCCACCACTGTCTCCACTTCCACCACTGTCTCCACTTCCACCACTGTCCCCACTTCCACCACTGTCTCCACTTCCACCACTGTCTCCACTTCCACCACTGTCTCCACTTCCACCACTGTCTCCACTTCCACCACTGTCTCCACTTCCACCACTGTCTCCACTTCCACCACTGTCTCCACTTCCACCACTGTCCCCACTTCCACCACTGTCCCCACTTCCACCACTGTCCCCACTTCCACCACTGTCTCCACTTCCACCACTGTCCCCACTTCCACCACTGTCCCCACTTCCACCACTGTCCCGACTTCCACCACTGTCCCCACTTCCACCACTGTCCCCACTTCCACCACTGTCCCCACTTCCACCACTGTCCCCACTTCCACCACTGGCCCCACTTCCACCACTGTCTCCACTTCCACCACTGTCTCCACTTCCACCACTGCCTTCACTTCCACCACTGTCTCATTACATACTCGTCACTCCTTTTCCCCTCTCACCAGTAATTCATTTAGAAGTGAAACTTTATTAAGGTAGGAAGGACATTTCAGACAGGTGATCATGTGACCGCTGTTTCTCACTAGAGTGAAACGCCCCTGAACTGTACCTGTTCTCTCTCCTTCCTTCCTCCTCTCCATCTTCCCTTCTGCTCTCCATACCTCCATCTTCTCTCCTCTGACCCCTCCCCTCTGACCCCTCACCTCTGACCCCTCCCCTCAGCCCCAACAGCCCACACTCGGACAGCGAGGCCATGGCGGTCAGACACAAGAAATCACACTTCTTCTTCTCCTCTCACTCCGGCTTCCCCTTTCCTGTCAGGAAGAGGTATCGATCTGTTCTTCCTTCCTGTTCGCGTTTCCCCTCCCCCCCCGTCACTCTTACCCACCCCCCTGCCTAATATCTCTTCTGAGCATGGGTACGCAATCCCCAATAACTTTTCTATTTCTTTTACGTTTTTCTTGATTCAGTAGCCTCTAGGTAGGTCGGTGGAGAACACAATAAATCCAGGGTCTTTGTGTTGGACCACAATATTGAATAATAAGCCAGGCATGTTAGTGGAGAGAACACAAAGTACAAGGACTTTGTGAGCGGAACATAGAACCTAGAGATAAGGCCAGCACCGGCTGAAGGCAGACCGACAAACAACCGAGTTGGTTTTTTGAGTGCCCGCTGTACGTTGCTCAAATTTCTTCACAATATGCAATTTTTGATCATACGAAAATAGATGCTCCTGTAACCATGTGTGCGTTGCCAGGGCAAATTGTTCTATTTGAAATGCAAAGTTGGTTGTGTGGGTTGGAGGAGGAGGTGGAAGGTGAATGTGGGAGGTGTTGAGCAAAAAGCCAGCGTTCCCTCCAGAATGGGAATGAATACTGTACAATTGCCTCATTGCTTAGGCAATCCAGATGAAAGGGAGAACATGAGACATGGCAAACATGGCCACAAAAGGAACATCATGACTGAAACTGGGGCTGAGGTGCTAGCAATCTGATGATCCATGTTTTGTGTGGGACTATAGTTTGACGTGAAATGGGATTAAACATACAATGCACATATGCCAAAGCGACGATGTCAAAGCAGAATTTGTATCGGTTATAGGCTTTCCACCGCTGTTAAACTCGTTTTAATAATGTCCTTATCTTCACAAGCATGCCTGTGACAGAGGAACATGGCCGACAATGTGCAGCCATCTCACTTAGAACCAACTCTTCACTCTTAACTTGCACCTACGTGGTTGGAGTCCTGTCCAGCAGATTCTGGAAAGCATCACCATGACAGCAAGTGGCAGACTTTCCCCAATCGAACGGAAAACATCATTTGGAAAGGTTTTAACCTATCCTGCCCTACACGTTTTTACCGCTTTTAAGTGGTCTGGCAGCATGATAGACAGATGTTTCTATTTGCTCTTTCTTCCCAACATCTCTGGTCATGGTTGGAAGTCGATCGGACTAATACGATAAATGTGAGATAGAAAAGAGCAAGTTGGTGGGAAACAGACAGAACCAACGCTGTCGCCTGTTTTAGATCATTATGTTTTACAACAAGACCCCAGGGAATGAAATAATGATCCACGCAGCACTTCTGTTCTTTGTGTTTATTAACAATTTAACACAGTTTTTATAATTTTTCCCCTTTGACCTCATTGAGGAGAATAAGCTTCAGAGCTGGTTTTGTTGGTGCCCAGTGACAGGAAAATGTATAGCGCGGGTCTGTGTGTTCGTTTGTTGCAGCATTTGACCATTATTATAATGACTCATCTTGTGTATTTTCTTTCTTTAGACCGTACCAATATATAACTCCCTCTTGTACGCACCAATATCCCCTTAACTTTTGCACTCTGCTCCCAAGGGTGGACTGGTTTTCATCTATCTAATGGCTTCAGCTGAACTACTGTGTTGTTGTAGATATGTTCCATTGCCGATGTCCACTTGCTTTATTGCTGTAACGAGACCCGGCATGTTTCCTGTTGCTTTAGGACCGGTGTGGGAATACCGGTAGTCACTGCTGTCATTCCATAATGTACATAATGCACAATGCCTTCTAGGCCACATGAAATCTCAGTTTCTCAGTCCTTTTCTCTCTTGCTTTCTCCCACTCTGTCTTTCTGTCACGTACAGGATCGTGGAACTCCAGAAGAGCACTCAAAGGAAGCGAATATCCAGTGACAGCTCGGTGGCCGAGGCACTTGCCCACAGCGACTCGCTCAAGTCGAGTAAGCCGGCTCTCACCAGGTGATGAGAGATTGAGATCGAGGATGTTTTGTATTGTAACAAACTTAAAAGTTTTAATGTATAGAGGCGCAAAAACATGGTAAGACTTCCTGAAACGTTTGAGAAGAAGAACGTGGGAATAGGGAAAAGATAAATACCTTTTCTGTTTATGATACTTTAATTATGATAATCACAATATCCGTAAACGCATAGTTACCATTGTAGGTAACATGTTGCATATGTTCTGAGGGTGTTTACATAGATCTATTAAAATGTGACAATTCATCTGAATTAATCTAGCCATACTAACCTCACAGTGGTCTATTTAAATCTGGATTTAGGCAGTATTTAACGTTGGGTGGCAGTCTGCACTGTCTTGGCAGTGTGCAATATTTCTAGGAGTAGAATAATCTGGTTGGACATTTAGCCAAAACCCTTAGAATAAGATAAAACGAGTGTAGTCTTCATTCCTTTACTGTCTCATCTGGCCCGGATAAAAAGGTCCATGCAGGTCTAGTTAAATGGTTTTACTTAAAGTATACTCTCTGCAGTGTCAGGAAAGCACCATGACAGTTTAGAGTAGAAACATTAAAATGCATTCTTCACAGTGAATATATGTATTTCTCAAGTCCTTAATTTCAGAAAGACATTTTTGGTTCAATGTCTCAGAGACCCATAAAACTAAGATGCAAACCCATCGAAACAATTTAGCTTTGATTAATCTTTTAATGTCACTCAGGTTTATTTTAATGAGATGATTTGTGGGACATTTGGTGGTGATTGAATGTTGTTGATCTCATATGCCTGCTTTGGAGCCAGATAAGGAGAGGGTGATGGTACAGTGTGTAACAGCATCCACACCGTAGACTCACTAATGTAATCTGCCATGAAATATAAAGACGTTAGGCTGCACTTTGATATTGCAGCCACACCAGTGACAGGGACAGCGAGGCCCCACGATCACTAAAGGCCCTGAAGCCCATTTTGTCATGGCACAATAATGGTTAAATTGTAATATAAAAAACACAATAATCCACAGAGCTCCTGTGCCCCAAAAATAGCCATTTTTATTGAGGGGGGTTGAGCGTATGGGATAGCTGTTACCTTCAATAATGTTGGACGTGAAATATACTGCTAGCTTTCTGGTCGTTAATCATAAGAAGTCCACGGCAGCAGAAGACTGCCAGGACTACAGAGAGGTAACTGGGCAGTAGTGAGCTTGGGTGATTGAATACTGTTATAACTGGTGAACAACTGCAATCTCAGTAAAAGTCCACTTTATATATGTTTCGCAAAAGGTATTATAAGCTTTTGCATATTTCGATAGGTACATTTTAGTACACTGTGAATTTTGTTTCTGGATGCTTTCCAGTTTTTTTGAGATATTACTGTACATCATATATTATTTCCCATTCATGATTTATAATTTCTGTGTTTATCTGTATGTTTTTGTTCATCCATTTCATTATTTCTTTGGGTTTCGAAGGGCAGGATGTGTCCACCGGTCTAACACTACTGCAGCTGATTTTAAACCAACGTTCAGGTGAGGTTATAGCCCTTTAATAACTCTTCTGCCTTGATACTGTCAACCTCAGAATGTCTTCACTTGACATGGGCTTACATGGAATTTACCAGAAATGTCCCATCCGTCACAATAACATCCCAGGGAAGGGAGACAGAATCAAGTTGGTAAAGCTGATTTGTTGAAGCAGAATTTGTACTTTGTATCATGGATAGATACACTGTCCTTCCAGAAGTATTATTCTCAGATGTCCCTGCTCGGCAGGGTGCTAGAGAGAACTTGGGGAGGACATGCAGATGCGGTTGGAGCCGTGAGGCAGAAAGACTCATGTAAAATGCCTCCTCTGTTAAAATGCCAAACTCCTTTTTATACACATATGACATGTCTTCATTACCCTTGTTGCAGGAACTTTCCATACAGCAGGAAATTCAAATGCAGTTTTGGACAAAAGTGACCAATTATCAAAGAATGCACCTTATTTCTACTGTTTCTAGGTTCTAAAATCCAACTGTAACTTTGTAATAAGAAAATTGTCGGTACCCTTAAAAGTACTGAGTTTGGTACCAAACCCAAATTAATTCTCTTTCAGGTGATTCTTTCATTACAAAAACACCAGTTAAACCGATATAAATGGAGAAAATGTTCAATCAGAGAGTTGTCTGAGAGCCAAGTGTTGACAATCTTAAGGCTGCACAATATCACAGCAAAAGTTTGTTAAAATGGGGGAAAAGCACCTTGACTGACACATAAATTCAGGCTGGCCTTCAGACACAATGTATGGCAGTTTAAATTCTTACCACTTCAGTGAAAGGTGGTTGTATCGTAAGAGAGACATAAAGTCTGACTGCAATTTTCCAAAACATACCACAATAATTCTAAAACAGATCCTTGTGTAAAGATAAGATACAGTGATACTTTTGTAAAGCACAACATCTTTATGTCTGCAGAAACAATATGAATCTTTCTAATAATAGAACAATATCCCTACAGTCAAAACCATGTGAGAGGTTCAGTGAGGTTTTTGGCCTGCTCTACTGCCTCCTGCTCTGGGTGTCTTAGTGTTTTCATGGCATCATGAAATCAAGACCATACAGATGCATTTCGGAGCAACCCGTGTAACAAATCCGTTTTCACAAAAGACTGTTTGTCTTACCATTGTAGGACAATGATCCCAAAAACATCAAAAAGCACCCTGGAATGGTTCAAACACTGGACTGTTCCAGTAAGTCTAGATCTAGATCCTATAAAAAATCTGTGGAGAGATCTAAACCAGCTGTTGTGGACACGCTTGAAATTGCTCTGAACGGGAGCAAAGTAACAGTAACGAGGTGCTGAAACTCATCCAAGGCTTTCAAAGGTCCTTGTTGAAGTTATTTTGACCAAGTCTGAAACAATGGTTATATTGTATTACCGGTGGAATATAGACTAAAACCACATTTAGAAATATCTTGGCATTTTTAAATCCAACAAAATGCACCTATTTGATCACGAAGACCTGTGTAGACATCGTTAATGTGGTAAATAACTATTGTTGCTGGAAATGTCTAACTCTTAATGGAATATCAACATAGGTGTATAGAGGCCAATTTCAGAAACCATCACTCCTGTGTTTTGCCAACAAAAAAGCTTATCATTTTTATTAGATGATTGATCATTAGAAAACCTTTTAGCAATTATATTAGCACAACTGAAAACTGTTGCACTGATTGAAGTAGCAATGATATTGGCCTTCTTTAGACTAGTTGAGTATTTGGAGCATCAGCAATTCTGGGATCAATTACATGCTCAAAATGTCCAGACGCACTTTCTTCTAAAACCCGTCAATTGTTCTATTCCATGTGAGAAATTGACATCAAACTGATGATCTCGTACCACACTGTGTACTAATCCCTTCACAGAACAAACTGGCTCTAATAAGAATAGAATTAGGAGTCACAGACGGTACATTTGTGAGACAAAATGAAAAGATGCTGGAGGAGTACTTGACGTCATCTGTCAAACATGTAATGGTTTCAGGGTGCTTTGGTGATTGTTTAATGGGAGATGTTTTAAAGGTTAAAACACACCTTGAACATGGAAGGCTATCTCTCAATTTTGCAATGCCATGCTATACCGTGTGGATGGCGCTTGATTGGTACAATAGAAGTGTCCATCAAGCCAATCCAACTTGTGGGAGGCGCTACAAGTATCATTGGAAATTAAATCTCTACAGATTACCTCAACAAATTGACAACTGGAATGCTTAAGGTCTGGAAGGTTTTAATTCGTGGATATGGAGGATTCTTTTTACATTATTTAAGTGTAAAACTGTCTAAAATTAAAATATATAATCTGTACAAATAAAATTAATCTGAAAGGAAGGAGAGACGTAGTACTCACCGGACTCGCAGACATGCAACATCATCAAATCCAACTTTTCCAGACATTCCCCCCGTACTGTACTCATGTGTCATTGTCTAGACATTATTGTTTATTTGCAGTTACGAAATTACTGCTGGTTGAGTGGACTGATGGCAGAATTGCTGATTGACTCATCCATTGAGGTGACTTAAAAAAAAGTTTTTAATAAAATTCTCTTCTCACTTCACCGGTTAGCCAAAAACACCAAATCTGTCATGTGTCTTATTCCCGTCGGTTGTGCAATAATCATATGATTATTTGAGATTTCGAGCTCCTTTATTGTTGTTGACCGTGCTATGATGCTAGCAAACGCTTTGTTTTGATGTTAAATGGGTAATTAGTCGGTAATCAGTGCTTATTGAAACAGGCAGTATTTCAGTCTCAATACAAACCAAATGACTGTCTCCTTTCCTCTGATGTTTTGTTTGACAAATCAGCTTTAATGAAACGTGTAACAGCCACCGAGGATGTTACGCGACGTCCTGTTGTATTTCGTAATGATAGACATCATTGTATTGTGAGTTCCTGTTTCTGCTTCACATTTAGTTCAAGGTGCCATGGACAGCACGACAATATTAATTGATTGTTTGATTCAAGTCCAGTGGATGGCACGTCAAAACCATTCCACTTGTTTCCAACGTGGTCTCCCTGGTGTGATAAGATGGGCTCAAATGCTCACGCGTTAGCTTCCCCGGGACATTGAAATCCATACAAATACAGAATGATTGAAGATGTGTCTTTATCTATTTAATACAAACTGTTGGATGGGCGACGTCTAAGAGCACAGAGGTCAGCATGGATCCAACATCCTGAAGCATATTGCACCTCAACACCTTTTACTCATATTTGTGGTTCACTAAATATAAATATATGTTCCTCTGCTTTTATCGGGAATGTTAAGGTCTGCTAACCATCAGCTGTGTCATTCTGAGTCAGACAATATTTCCTCACATACAAGGAAGCAAAGAATGCATGCATTTTTGCGTTAATGGTTTCCGAGGTGACAAATTGTTGCCAGCTTTGGCTTCTAAGGCCCCAACAGACATGCTTTTCACTTCCTAATGAGAAGAAAAATCCCAATTTACAGCCGCAATCTGGAGAGTTTCAGGCCAGCTGCAGCCCTGCCACTTGGTTAGTCCTGCGGCACTCGCTTCCTTGTTTGGCTTTACCTCAGTCAATTTAAACTTGTCTTGAGTCACGCTGGCAACGCCGGTTATATCATTCGCATCAGTGGATTTTTATCAGCTGCTGGGGAAGTTTTTAGGAGGAGGTGGGATTACATCACATAATGAGTAACCTTGTTTGGGACTTGAACATTCATGTTTATTCCCAGAGCTAAACCTACAGCATTTTAAGCATCGGGCCACCAGGATCTGTTTGTATGCCATCCTCCATGTCCTCAACTGCGATCCAACCTGGATTACGATTGACCGTTAAGTTGGATGAATAATGATGTATCAAATGTACAATGAAAGAGTAAAGGTATGTTGGCTTTACCAAAGAACACACCGGGGAAAGAAAATATTTCCCCAGGGCAGGAAAACAAAATGCTAGTGAACACCTTCCCGTGATTGCAGAAGAACTGTCAGGATGGTAAAGATTTATGTGGCTGCACTGAAGAGGTTCGCCTGTTCCTATATAATTATGAGAGTTAGCGATTCCAGTAAAGTGTGTGTAATCTCCCTGTGATCTCTCCCCAAACTGACAGGCCATTAGACAGGAGACGGGAGCTGGCCCAGTGGTTCGGAGCTTAGTGTTGTCCACCACATCCAGGCTTTGTAATGTGTTCCAACTGTCACAGGAAATTGCTGCCAGCATCCCAAGGCTTCGCCTGCTTTTGATTGTTGTCACTCTTTCTTAAAAGCCTTTGTTTTTTGTTTCCAAAAGCTTATTTCTCCTCTTACCTGACCCAAATCTTGTCTTCCAAAAACTCCCCAGTGTTGTGTTTTTGTCATATTCTCATAAAAAATACTGATAATGCGGTTTGATAAAGCAGAAGAGTAGAATTCCCATTGTGTTTTTATGAACTGTCGTCAGGGTGAAACTGTGGGGCTTTCGCAAATGAGAGCAATCTTGCCAAGTCTTTCCGCTATGTCTCGGTCTCAGCAATAAGATGTGTGACGGCCTACATTTCTAAAACCACGTGACCGTCGCTCTGTCTTACAGCAAATGTGCCTCACTGGCTACCGGATCCCCTTTGTGACGAACTCACGATCTGCCGCTCCATCATCAACTGCTGGGTTCAGAGTGAGCAGCGTACCCATATCTACTGCTGTCACTCACAAGCTCGCCCACTCCCCGTGGAGGAACAGCCCTGTGACATGCTGACAGGACATGGGCTTTTGTCAGAAGTTTTCAATAAGAAACCCTGACAAGATGCTTAGTGTCTAAGATCAAACATGCGTCTTATGGCTGAGACGGCACTGAGCTGATCAGAGACTGTGGTATTAGTGATGACATTGTGTGCTTATCAATTACAGTACTTTTAAGAGAAAGCAGGCCCATTAGTAGTCCACAGACACATATATATATATATTTATATATATATATATTCCCAGACACCTGGGGGAAGTTATGTTATGGGAATTCTTCTCAGATTTGCCATGATCACAACATGATGCTTTGTGCCGCGGCTTTTTGCTCCGCTAGTCTCAGTATGTTATTTAAGTCCAGGTTATTGTATTGACCGCTGTGTCTAATACCGGGATACCCTCAGGTTGTATTTCAAATTTACTTCTTTGAACCGAGACAAAAATAAGACATACAAACATCTCTCTACTTAGGTTAAGCATGATAAAGTAAGATTATAGTAACACACTAATGCTTGAATCTCTTAATCTATGAATATTGATGTGGTTTAGTTAAACCCTTTGCGTATCCATTAATCCTGAAATATGACCGGTCAGAGCAAGTCACATCATCTCACTATCATGTTGAAAATATGAACACCTGTCATGGAGTCACCATTTTATTTAACTGTTACACTCCGTACGCTTATCAGAGTAAAGAACCTGGGAGTAAAGAAGCGTTTTCAGACAGACTATTTACGGTTCGACTGACCAGGAACGTTAGCTGGATAATCTGTCTGGTCGATGCAGGGCAGGGGATATTTTTCAGATGGTCAGTCTCCAGTCCTATATCCTTTGCCTTTGTGTGCTTCCTGTCACTGTCTTGTCTCAGTTCTTAGTAGAGCTTTTTTTTGTGGGGGGGATTAAGATTCGGACCAATAGACACTCCTGCTAAAGCTCAGACAGTTACATCACCTGAACTATCAGCAGGGAGGCCTGTCTCTCCGTCCACACACAATGCACTCGCAACAAAGCCGCTGTCTCTCTGTGTGCGTGTTTGTGTGTGAACTTGTGTGTGCGTGCATGCGTGCGAGTTTAGCCGAAAACAAGAGGGGGATGGGAGGAGGGAGGGAGGGAGGGACGGAAGGATGGATGAAGTGGGAGCTTATTTTGCCACAGACAGTTTCTAATCATATACATTGGGCTAGTTGGCAGGAAGGGAACTTCTGGAAGAAGGGAGCACATCAAGGAACGGTCTAATTTACCACAGCTCCTCTGAACTAATACCAAATCAAGCAACCACTTTATTAGGGGACATTTCATTTTTGGGTGCTTGGCTTGGTTTTCTGATCATGAATGTTTGCTTTGAAACCCCCAAGTTTGCAATGAGGTGGGCTTTACATGCATTTGTTTTGTAGAGAGAGAAGTAAACTGCTGTTGTTGAAAATGTTCTTAATTTGTTCTGTATATCTCCCCCTAGGTCTGAGAGGAGTACGCTGTGCAATACCAACAAAGGTAAAACAATGAAGTACTTTGATTTGTTACACTAGGTGATTAGAAATTGGCAGAGTAGATAACATGGCAGCAAGTGTATGGTGGCAACTGGAATAAATGTGGTGCCCATTTAACTGTTTTGTTTTGATGTTTCTGAAAAATCAAGAAATAATCGTGGGGTTAAAAACTAAAGATCCACTGCCAACTATTTTGTTTTCAAACGGAAGCTTCTCCATGAATAATTTCATTGTCGACTGACACTGCCTGGTGCTAAAAACTCAAGAGGTGACTAAAACCTTCTCAGCCCTTGTGGCTCTGCCACAACATGCCTCTGCAGGTTCACCTGCCAAGTTTTAACCAAATAACTTTATTCACACTCTATTGAAACTTCAGTTATTCATTTCACGGCATTTGAACTGCAGTGCTGCGGGGAATGGTTATTAAAATTCACACCAAACACATTTGCATTTAAGTCCGGCCCTCACTGGAGGTTCTATTGTGAGCCCAGTCAGAATACAATTCTCATGCGCCGACTTGGCATCGCTATGGTTGTTTTTTGAAAGGAAATGAAAGCAATAATAACTATTTTCAGTTGCGCTAATTCTGATTTGAAATCCTGTTGTCAGGGCTGAACAAAGAGCACACTGTATCGTCAGACGCAGGCATCACGTTTAGCAACTGTTTGACTTGTAGAGCAGGCTAACTGAGACTTATGGGGATGCTGTGGGGGACTTTGGGTTTTTCTTGCCTCTACAGAAACGATACAGATGGGTGGATTAGGATAAATAATCTACAAAGGGCATTTTCGGTGCTTTGAGCAAGGATTTGCCATATTGGAACTGAACCCGGGAACTCAACAGACGCTAATGTGATTATCTGGGTCCATTAAAAGGTTTTATGACCCAGTGTTTAAACACTGGCTTTCCACTGAAGGCAGCTACGTGCATCTTCCCCTCTCGCTCATTACAACCTATGTTTGCCAAGTAAACAGTCAAAGGAGGTTTGAAGGTTCCATTCCCGGAACTACTTTATTTTCCACAAGCTATACAATGCATATGGATCCCCAAGAAGGGCCTCGGTCATGTGTTTCATTTGCATATTCATACGGCTTATCGTTGTTATGACGACCTTCCCTCGCGTACCCAACTCCGATACTCAACTCACATTTCTCGTTCTCTTCCAGTGTCGCCGGTACTGCTGATTGAATGTGTGAAGAGCAAAGACCTCGAGAAGGTGAGTGGGAGGAGTCACGGTGGAAAGTGGATGCGCACACGGGGTGTGTGTGTGTGGAAGCCGCACATGGAACCAATGCTTACTAATCATTCAAATCCACAAGACCATGAGAATCACCCCGGTATCAAGGTTCTACCTCAAGGGTAGCCTTCAGTATGGTCGTTTGTGAGCCTTCTCCAGTTCTACCCTAGCATTCACAGCCATGTGCCCTTGCTCTCCCCTCAGCTGAAGGAGCTGCACAAACTGGGTGCTGACCTGTCGTTCCAGGACCCCTCTGGATGCACCCTACTACATTATGCTGTGGACACCGGTAGCAAGGAGATGGTCAAATACATCCTGGATAACGGTAGGAACAAGGCTGTCAATTCCTCACGTGTTCCGGTAGAGCAGAGTGTTTCATAGTAGCATAGGAGAAATGTCTACACCTTTAAAGTGGTCCCAGGTGTTAAAAGACACGTATTTGAAGGGTCATGAACATTGTTGAAGTCCAACTGCCATGTAAGTTGAACGTACTCTGCCTACTTTAGGAGGGGGGTTGGGAGGTGCTCTGGGAAAACCTCCTATGGTTTATGGAGACTCCTTTACTCAACAAACAACATTCCAATACATGAAGGGGGTTGGTTTTCTGTCAGAAAGTCATCTAACACTACTCTACTACACAAGGGACATGCTTTAAACATCTGTTTTCTCCGGCCTTTTCTCTCCTGCGTAGCACCCTCAGATGTCCTGGATGTTACTGAAAAAGAAAAGTAAGTACCAAACATGGATTCACTGTACTTTTTGCCCATGTATCTAAGATTATTTGAGCTTTCTATATGAACTGACAGTAATTAGAGCTACTCTTTCTCATGCTTTCTCCTTCTGCCTCTACTTTTCTGTTTCAGGGGGGAGACCGTATTGCATAAAGCAGCATCATTGTGTCAGAGGACTATTTGTCACTATCTTGTGGAAGCCGGGGCGTCACTTATGAAAACAGACCTACAGGTAAAACTAAAGAAATCCAAGTGGTGGTTGAGACTTCTTTGCAGCATCTTGTCAACGCCTTTTGAACCCAAAATGCACATCTTTAACGTGTTGCCAAAGCCTTTTGAACTGAAAATATATTTTTTTTATTGTTCTTTGAACTAGAAGTATACATCTTCAACGTGTTGCCAATGCCAATGCCTGAATTGTTTTTCAACATCCTTTCAACTTAAAATACATATCTTCAACGTCTTGGGAAAACCTTTTGAATTGAAAATGTATGTTTTTAACTTCCTTTGAACTAAAATACATATCTTAAAAGTCTTAATGACACCTTTTGATCAGAAAATATTTTTTTCAATGGCCCTTGAACCTGCGATACATATCTTTAATGCCTTCTCAGTGCCTTTATAAAAAGTACATATAATCAACATATTTTCAACGTTTTGTGCCAATACAGCAATGGCTAGATTGGTGTGTAAAGAATGGTCTCATCATAACCTTTATAATCCCTTTGTTTGCAATGCTAAATATACACACAATGTTGACAACAGTTACACTGGTACCCTGCATTGCAACATGACCCCTCAAACACAACTAGCCAGATGCCTGCAAGGTCTGTTAAAGTACCACCAGCTGGCTTCCATTAGATGTGTGATCTGTTTCCGCTCTCCTGCTGAGATGGCCAATTGGATTCAGCGGCCAAGCTTTCACAAACAGTTTGTTGAAGGCAGAGAGGGGAACATAAGGCATTCATTTTTAACGGCAGTATTATAAATAATCTGCCAAGCTCCTCCTTCCAAAGACCCTACAGCTGTTTTTCCTGTCCGTTTTCTGTCCTGGAAGACTAGCACATTTAAGACGTCTTGATTTTCCTGTCAGGGCTAGGAAGATTTTCCTATACAAAATCCCATTACCACATGGAGTGTCTGGGTGATGTTTATACAATGTAATCTTTCTTATAAGCAACTGGTGAAATGTGTGTGTGGAGGGGTAGGTTGGTAGTCATATAGTCATCCTCCCCAGTCAATGGCTTTGCCGTTATTTGTCAGTACTTTGCCTACGAAGTGTTCAGTCAACAAAACACTACATGACATTCACTGCAACCTCCTTCTGTCTCTCTTAACTCACTCTTCCCTCTCCCAAAACAGAAATTAGATTCAAAGTGGCTTTATTGACCTAATACTTTTATTTTTACATTGCCAAAGCCAGAGAAAAATAATAATACAAAAGTACCCTTTCTCAAAGTGAACCAGCAGTCAACACAAGAAATTATGAAACTGGACTAAACGAGGTTAGTCTAATTATCCAGGATTTCAGGCCAGTCTGATTTATAGCCTGTGGTCTTAGAGTGCAGTTCAGCCAGGCTCTCACCCTTCTCACCCTCTCCGTCTTCACTCTCTCCCTCTTCACTCTCTCCCTCCTCTCTCTCTCCCTCACTCTCCCTCTTCACTCTCACCCTCCTCACTCTCTCCCTCTTCACTCTCTCCCTCCTCTCTCTCTCCCTCTTCACTCTCTCCCTCCTCACTCTCTCCCTCTTCACTCTCTCCCTCCTCTCTCTCTCCCTCACTCTCCCTCTTCACTCTCACCCTCCTCACTCTCTCCCTCCTCTCTCTCCCTCACTCTCCCTCTTCACTCTCTCCCTCTTCACTCTCTCCCTTCTCACTCTCTCTCTGACTCACTTACTCACTCACCCTCTGCATATCTGTTTTCCCTTCATCTCTTTTTCTTTCTCTCTGCTCTACCATCTCATTATTATTTGCCTGTCTGCCATGTATTTTTTTACTCAAGATATACTACTTTTTGTCTTACATTGTCTGTGTTTTCCTGTCCTCTTCTCTCTTTCTGTTTATTGTCAACATAGTTCCAAGCTAACATTGATCTCCAAGTAATAGTAACTTGTATTAAGCAAGTTCCCTGTTGTGCTGCAGGGAGACACGCCGAAGCATCGAGCAGAGAAGGCCAAGGACGCGGAGCTGGCAGCCTACTTGGAGAGCAGACAGCATTACCAGATGATCCAGAGGGAGGACCAGGAGACGGCCGTGTGACCCCCTGACCTTGCTGTCACCTTTGACCCTGTGCCAAACCTACTTTAGCCTAACAAAGGAATCTCACCAAACAAAGACAGTTCAAAAGGTAGCCAGTATCCTCCTCCGATGGGGAGAGATGGGTGATGGGTTGGCCTCTATGCTACCAGAGAGAGATACTGTTACAGTCACCATGTGAGATGCTTTGTGACCAGTGGACTTGATTATTGCACTGCCAAACAAAAACGATGTTTTATGTCAGACGAAATGGCTTTTCAGTGTCATTTGTTTGTTTTCTCCCCGGTTGTGTTGTGCATTCAACCTGGACTGAACAATGTCAACTAGAAATGTGCTCAACAAGGTTTTAGGATGGAGCTTTGGGCATTTGAATTTCGAGGTGTCTGTGTTATGTCCTCGGAAGGAACTGTGTCAGCATGAGAATTTCAACAGTTCCAATGACAAGAGATTCCAGATGGGTGTTAACATGCTGGTGACGTTATTGTTCCTCTCACTGAATTGGAGGAGAAGGCTATGGATCAATATCCATACACCTGACATCTTACACCCCTTTCATCTAAATTTTACGAAACATCGGTGAATTATATGTCTTGCCGTAGATTTGACATTTATTAAATTTAATTGATTGGCCAACTGGGTGTCACAAGGCAACGACCCTGATCCCATATAAGGTCAGCCATGAGTGAATTTTCACCATTTACAATTTAGTGAAAATTATTCAAACCTCTTTCTCTGGCGTCAATAGCTTGTCGGTGCAAAACTTGATGTTCTTTGTTTTTTTCAGATTGGTTGCTAAAACAAAACCGTAAAACCCACCCGGTCTACCACATGAATAAACATAAAGCAGTCACCCATATTCATATTGTATTCAAATTAGGTACACGTGTTTGTAAACACCGTCTCGACTCCATTTAATTGTATTCTCTTGACCTGTGTTGATAAGAGTGATGACATTTGAAACATCCTCAGGTATTTGAGTCTCACTGGTGTGGTTTTGATAATTGTTCATGTATCAGAGATTGGGCATTTACAAAATTACATTGGTTGACCCTGGGGGCAGTACATAATTTGTTGGGGACGACATGATTACTGTTGCCTTGCTTAGATTAAGCATCGATTTGTTGATAGTACTGCTGTTGATATTTTATTATTTTTTTTGACTGATTTGTCCACCCAGAATGCAGTATGATGGTATCAAACTATTGTTCTATAGAAGTGGGACATTTTACACTGAAAAATTTTTCATCACTTTACAACTTTAATTAAGTGATTCAATATAGTACAGTTTATTGAACCCTGGCAATTTTTTCCCAGAAATTCCTAATACGGATATATGTGGTATTGTACACTTATAGTAGTAGCTCTGTGTTAATGCAGTGTATACACTGCAGCTCGAATTGCCTTGAGTTCCTGATTTTGTTGGCTATTTGTTTATACTTAATGTTCTTAAGTCAAGGGATTCTTGTATTGCATTTGTATGCAGATTTTTGTTAATATAATTTGTACATAATATAAATGTAACATTTTTGTGTTTCGGCATCTTTTGGAATCTAATGAGCATTTATTATGTTTTGGTTTAATAACTACAGAGCATTTCTTTTCTCATTGTTACAGAAGGGGTATTTATTCACCTCAACATTCATTACTGATCCTCAACATGCACCTACAGCGGTTGAAATATTTTCAGCCAAAAAAAACTTCAGATGGCTGAGATATACATTTTGCTGGTGGTTTTCTTTTTGTCTTTTTTTACATAAAATAATGAGAATTCGTGTCTTCATAGAAACCAACAATTTGTGGATATAGACATAATATCTGTTTATATTTGACTGACCATTTCAACCACAAAATAAATAAAATTAAGTTATAAAGACCAGTGATTTATTTAAATGTCATAATTTAATCTTGTTATGATAATAAAAGAATGCCGGGAAGGAAGTCATCCATTACAAAATCAATGTTACAATATAAATAGTAAATATAAATAATAACTACTTTATTTAAACGCCACAGTAATTGTGGCTCTATTGTATTTGGTTTGACTGAAATTAGTTGTAATTGGTCTGGATGTTTCTTTTAATTGTTTAATTGCTAAACATAATTACCAAACGTACTTGTACACACATTAACAAGGTATTTCATAAACACATTATGGAGGATTCTGGGTGTTGTCAAATGTTCATACTGTAGTTTTGAATACCAACTAAGGTCCAACTTTATAACTGGTTCTAACGTGACAATTGTTCCAATCTTTTATATTTAAATACACAATCTGGTCAGTGTTTCTTCTTCTACATTACAAGATCAGGACATTGTACAGATGTTATTAGCATTTCTAAACAGGGCTTAACATGCATGATTGTAGAAAATAAGTCCCTAATGAAAAGGCTCCCGTGTTTACTTTTTCATAAGTGTTCGCGTATTTAGTTCACATATTTATTTGTTTATAAATGAGTTATTAATCTTCGTACGTTGTTCATACAGCAAGCTTTTCTACCCATTCACCTTTCAGTTGACTATTGTTATTGTAGTACTAGTTAGGTCCAAGGTAAAAACAGTGAATATCGATTAGAGCCATACATGAATATACAGAGTCTATTTGCACCCAGGGAATTGCCAGAGAAAATGATAGATGCGCAAACTTTTGATGTGGAACATATCCTTTGTATATTCACAGTAGTTTTTCAGTAAAGCACTATTTTGTATATTTAACATATTGTATTTAAGAGCCAGTCCAAATATAATTATTGTATGTTTACTGTGATCTTGCATTGTGCACTGTGAAATCAACAAAGAAAATCCCAAATAACTTCATATTGCTTTCCATTCCAGATGGAAATGGAAAAATAATTATTACAATGGTCACTTTTTTCGATTTGGAATTTTGTTGGAAGAAACACAGTATGCACAGTGAAATAATTTTGTCTGTAATTGTTATCTGAAAAATAGTTGAGAGAGAGAATATTTGAGGACAGCCAGGCAGATAATAAAACCAACCTCTAGATTTTACCCTGCTAAAATGTACAGAGGAAAATGATGCATCTATAAGTCAGAGACTAGTTGCATAAGTTCAACTTGTGCAAATTACTCTTTGACATAAATATCTGAGGGGTGACACATTTATTAATAATACTGCTTCATTCATGATCCATGTGGAAAGTTGCCTTTGGAACAAAAAAAGTGTATTCAGAGAATCTTTGCTACCGTTTGTGATGGTCATTTTACACCTCTTGCAATGATTTATAGTCGTTCAAGATTCATTACAAAACATTTTAGTAAGAGGAAGAAGGCAAAATAGACGTATGTGGCAGAAGAGAGTTCTTAAATGAAGTTAAATAACCTCAGTCAGTTTGGTGGGTGTTTTAGCATTTGCAAGTAATGTTTTTCATATCCTTTTAAGTAGATATTTACCCCAACAGGACATAGTTCCCTGTACAGTACATAATATCAAATATGTCATTTGACCTTACCACCGTAGCATTTTGTTGTGCCTTTGCCTATAGCTCAATTTAAAGAGAACATTTAGAGTATATATCAAAATATAAATTATATATATATAAAGTAGAGTATTGTAATTTCAGAAGAGTTATTGTGCCATAATCCCTGTCCTGTTACGGTGGATGCAAATTAAACACTTCACATATTTACACAGGTTTCGGAAAGTATTGGGTGAAAGATCCTCAGATCTGTCTTGTGTGCATTGTATCAAATTGTCTTCAAAAACCTTAGCATTGTTCATGATTCCCTTAATCCTGACCCGTTTCACAGTCAGCATCCTCATATTATGATCATATTTCACCAGATGTAACATTTTCATTATTATAGCAATTGTTTCATAACCTTCCCAATATGTATTTTTCCAAATGCACAGCTTGGAATTACTCTTGACAGGCATTGTGAAACTTTAGACCTGATACAGACATGTGTGTGCTTTTCTAAATCAAAATTATTTTGCTACAGGTGGACACCAAACAAGTCAATAAAACATAAAGATTATGGGCCTGAATAACTTTGGAAACCAACGTAAGTTGCAAGGCATCATGGGTTGTGGGATTTGGCCAATTAACCAGAGCTAAAGGCTGTTCTTATGCATGATGCAATGTTGAGTGCCTGATAAAACGCTTAAACGTGGCTTATTGACCCTATACCATAATTCCTGAGGTGCCTTATTCCTATATAAAATATATTGTGTTTTTTGTTCCAAAACCATGGTATGAGGTCTAATATGCCACAACTTTTAGCCAATTAGGTTGGAACTGCCATTGTATCATGCCGAATAAGTTTGCCTTCAAAAGAAATCGATTTTCTGTTCTAATTAACACAAATGTCCCCAACATAACAGTTGAAATGCTGGTCATGTTTGGCCCTGTTTTCTATGTTCTATGACTGCAAAGAATGTCCTCTCCAAATCTGTCTGTCCACTGGATTTGAATACTAAATTCAAAAGTTTTTAGTCCACAATGTATTTCAATTACACGCTTAAAGTGTTCTTGGAATGGAAGAAACATGAAACTACTCGAATAAGAAGTAATTTCAGCAATTACAAATTTGTAACATAAAAAAATTGGAACTTGTGACATATCTACATTCTGGTCTAGAGAGACAAAGGAGAAATGGGTGAAGTGCCTTGCTCAAGGTTATTACAACAGCTTTCACCTTATCAGCCTCGAGATTAGAAGCAGCGATCTTTCCATTACCGGACCAAATTACTAATGTCAAAGGCAATTTAACCAACCCCATTCCAATTAGAATCAAGTTTAATGCAAATGTGTGTAACATATAATTTTTTTTTTTAATGTTCCATGACACAGTTTTAGGGGACACATTTTGGATTTGCGAGCACTCCTTTCAAAAATGTTAGCGAGCAATAAACAAAAGCTCTGCAGCATTACTTCAGAGAAAGAGTTACTACAGTATTCTGTTGCATGAGTGCAATGCAGGCAGTCATGGGATTTACAGTGACCGAACAGGGTCAGGCAATGACATTGTGACAAGGTGTTATAACTTGGAACAGTAGCTAGTGGATGTAAATTAGATTTTATTTTGAGTTGCTGTGCAATTCAGGGCTATTGTCTTTATCACAAAAAAGTAGATTAATTACAGAACCTGTGTCTTTCGGTATTCAAAAAACATCTCTATATTTTTTCGTACTTACTATAGTGACCAAACGTGATGGAAGACTGATGTGCAATGTGGACAATATCAATCTGTATGTGTTGTTTTTATTTGCAGATTTTTGTTTTTGTTGTCTGCTTGAAAAATAATAAAACATTATGGTACTTAAAAAAAGATTTTGTCATTACTTGTTCTTATGTGATTTTAGAGATCATTAATCCGTTTCTTATTCGCTCATTGTTAACCCTGAATTTTCATATGGTCAGCATCTAGCTCAGTGAAATGCAAGTCATTATTGTAGTCTAACTGTTAGTAGCTTTTCTGGAAATAAAGGTTTTTCTTGCAGCAACTTTAAATGGTGCAAGTACTCTACAGCATTCTAACCTGTTTCGTCTTATTATTTTGTTCACAGTAAGAGCTGAAGTTGAGAATTTGGCAGTAGATTTAGGTTTTCCATAAATCCGACGAGTAAAGAGTACCGTAAGCAAAATTGGAGTAACAGTTATGGATATATGGTTGCAAGGAGTTTGTAGACGTTCATCTAGGCATAGATAGAACCTGGGGTTGACGTGGTTAGAGTTATAGTTGTCCAGATTGATCCAGGTGTGGACATTAGCTTTAACTCTTAATGCCAGATGCACGATGTGTCTGGAAAGCTGAAATTGTGTTGAATATTTCCCTGTAGAGAACTTTTGACTTAAATGCATTTTCACATATATATATATATATACATGGAAACATTGTGGAAATATCCACTGCTACAGGCATTCACGTTAATTAGTATCAGAAGGAGCGATAGAACCATTGTTATTTGCTGGCTTATCCCAGACCTGCCTGGATGAGAATGGAAGACATTTGCAGGGTTTCTGCATCCCACTTTTTAATTGGGTGTGTTGAACAAAAGAGTAAGATATAATATTTTAATATAACTGCTATATAAATATATATATATAAATGCATCTAAAACAAATTGCAATATTGTTGAAATTCTTTTGTAAATTTAATTTCTGTAAGTATTTATTTCACATAGAGTGACACCATTCGAGGCTTGTGTGTTTTAATGTTGATGTTTATGGCTTGCCCAGGTTGCTTTGACAGCGGCCTTCAGCTCGTCTGCATTTCTGGGTCTGGTGTATCTAATTTCCCTCTTGACAATACCCCATAGATTGATGTTTGCGTGTCACAAAAATTCTCCGTTTAACGTTTAAGGGTGTAGTGTGAAGGCAGGAACCATGCGCAGGCAGGTCATCTTGATGGTTTTTAATAAAATAAAACAAACAACTAAAGATTTAAACAGTAACTGGAATCAAAATGCGCTTTAAGTAGCGGCTATTAAAGATTCAAACAGCTACAAGAAACAACACTCACCCGCATGACATGACACGCAACACTGAAGGCGGACGAGCAAACTTAAATACACATAATTAATGATTTGGACGCGGTGTGAGTGATAGGGACAATGACAAGACAATGACAAAATCAGGGGATGCGTTCATGGAGGTATGAAACGTAAAACACCGGGTGAAGACATAAGGTCTATCAGCCTACGGAGAGAATGGGGTTCAGGTCAGGCGAGTTGGATAACCAATCAAGCACCGTTATTCTGTAGGCAGCAAACCGGTTACCACTGGTTTTGGTGCTGTAGGCAGGTGCGAAGTCCTGCTGGAAAAGGAAATCAGCATCTCCATAAAGCTTGTCAGCAGATGTAAGCATAATGTGCTATAAAATCTCCTTGTCGATGGCTGTATTGACTCTGGACTTAAAAAACAGTGGACCAACACCAGCAGATGACATGGCACCCCAAATCATCACTGACTGTGGAAACTTCTCACTGGACTTCCAGCAACTTGGATTCTGTGTCTCTCCACTCTTCCTTTAGACTCTGGATCCATTGTACTTCCATCTGAAAAGTGGACTTTGGACCTCTGAACAACGATCCCAGGATTTCTCTCCACCCAGGTAAGACGCATGTGACATTCAGGATGTGGTTCAGGGGTGGCTTGACACCAAGTAAGCGACACTTGTATCACTTCTTGGATCAGCGTTGATTGACAGTGCTGTCCAGGATGTGGCCATCCCTGTTGATGTGGCCATCCCTGTTGATGTGGCCATCCCTGTTGATGTGGCCATCCCTGTTGATGTGGCCATCCCTGTTGATGTGGCCATCCCTGTTGATGTGGCCATCCCTGTTGATGTGGCCATCCCTGGTGATGTGGCCATCCCTGTTGATGTGGCCATCCCTGCTGTTGTGGCCATCCCTGCTGTTGTGGCCATCCCTGCTGTTGTGGCCATCCCTGTTGATGTGGCCATCCCTGCTGTTGTGGCCATCCCTGTTGATGTGGCCATCCCTGCTGTTGTGGCCATCCCTGCTGTTGTGGCCATCCCTGTTGCTTGTTTCCTACCACGCTTTCCAGTCAACATTCCATGAATATGCATTGATTCAGCTCTCTACGAACAACCAGCCCTTTCAGCAATGACCTTCTGTGGCTGACCCTCCTTGTGGAGTGTGTCCATGAGTGTCTTCTGGAAGTCAGCAGTCTTCCACATTATTGTGGTCATGTGTACTGAACCAGACTGAGAGATTAGTTCAGGAAACCTTTGCAGGTATTTTGAATTAATTAGCTAATTACAGCTCTTCTCAAGGTTGACATTGCTGTATTATGAATTATTATTCTACTTTGAGATACTGGATTTGCAAGGGCTGTAAGCTATAATGACGAAGATGAAAACAAAAAAAGAATGCTTGAATATGTAATTTGATGTGTAATGAATCTAGGATAGATGAAACCCAATATACAAATCAGACAAATGACAAGAAGTGTCATTACAATATAGAATTCATACTTATGTAACGGTCGGGGTAAGGAGGGAGAGACAAGCCAGGCTCAGGAGAGATGCTCAACTAAAGAGTATTTCGTAACAAAATAGCATTTTTGGGAAAGAAAAGAAGCAAACAAGGTACTCTGTAGTACACAAATAAAGAATATATGAATAAATGATGCTTCGTAGCTTAAGCGATAATATCTCTTACGCAACACGGCTCAGTTACACAAAACAATACCACACAAAGACACCTTACACAAAGGGAGTTTAAATAACTGACTTATCCTGTTGAGGGGATGGTCACCAGGTGTGTGAAATGACATGACAGGACCAGGAAGTGATTAACAGAGGAACAGATCATGTGCCAACTGTCGCTCCAGTACTCTGCGAACAAGGGAGACGAGCTCGCGACGTGTGGTCGAGTAAACCAAGATGTCATGGATGTACACCACCCCCCCGCGACCAATCATGTCCCTAAACACATTATTCACAAAGGATTGGAAAGGCACATTCATCTACCTGTATTGCATCACCAGGTACTCATAATGCCTTGTAGTGGTGCTAAATGCTGTTTCACGCTCTTCTCCTCGGTTTCGCACCAATTTATACACGCTCGTGAGATGATGAAGTAGCACGTGTGCCGTACATCTACTCAATGACAGAGCAAATGAGGGGAAGAAGGTACTGATAAGGAATTGTGATTTTGTTTAGCCAGAGAGAGGGACCAAGGGAACCCACAGACTGAGCCAGTGATCTGTCCATGATGTTCCCAGCTGCCCCTGAATCTACCCGCGCCTTACATTGGGAAACCTTTGGGAAATCAGGAAATGTGAACTATAATGTGACACGTGCTGTAGAGGATTTAGATGGGTTATGTGGTGCGCCTACCCAGGATGATGTAGGAGTGTCCTGCCCTGTGGCCCATGCCCCCTGCCCCACCCTGTCATAGTCCGGTGGGAGGGTCTGACAGGTGGAGGCGGGGTGACCGGTGGAGTCGCCATCTCCTCGATCCTCTGGAGTGTTGCCATCATCTGGTTCATCGCCTCCCTTAACGAGGCAATAATGCCTAAATGGGTTTAAAATTGTAATTACATTTTTTAAATTTAAATTACCACTCCTGCTGGCTCCGTCGATGATCGCGGAGCTTCGGGGGGAGTCGTGACCAGCGAACGGGGGCTTCATTGATTAGAAAAAAATATTTGTATTTGTTTTCACACGTTTTTGGTCAGAACAAAAATCCATGATAATGTAGTTAATAGTTTTGATTTCTTCATTCTCTTTCTAGAATGTAGAAAATGGTAAAATAATAATAAAATAAATGTAGTTATTTCCAAATTATTTTGACTGTATATTTGAGTACATTAGATTCGACTTTATTGTCATTAAAACAGTACAAGTACAGTACAACGAAATGCTGTTTGCATCCAACCAGAAGTGTAAAAGAGCAGTGCAAAAATGATACGCAGGGTAACGTGTCAATGAGCCGATGTATGAGTCAGATGAGATGGAGTACAGTGGAATCAGTCCCTGCCAATGAGGTGCATTCCCATAGCATGATGCTCCCGCCACCATGCTACATTATGGGGATGGGTTTTGCTACGTGATGATTGGTAACTTGTTTTTGTCAGATGTAGCACTTGGCTTTCTGACCGTAGAGTTTGTAGATGGCTTAAAGCCTATACCCACTGCTTACAGAGCATAAAACCATAGTATAAGAGCTTGCTAGTAAAACCCAATGAGACATACTGTCATTAAGTTTTAATGATAGTTAATAACCCGGTGTCTCAACACGCCCATTTGAATGAAAATGATGAGTCTGTTTTCAGTTGATTGTGCATCTCCATAAAATCCCTGAAGACTGTTATTGGACAGTAACTAACTGGTTACCGCTGGACATTATATTTCATGTGTCACTGAAACTGAACCGCTGTTTTATATCTCTGGCGCTGACTCATCACTTGTATGCTATCCATGCGGCATTAGAAATATCCTTATCTATGATTCAGATTCTGGTCTGACAGTGGTCATTATAAAGCTAGAACACACCTGTCACACTGCCCTGGATGGCCTTATCAGTCTGCCCAAGGTCGCAAAGTTCTCTTTGATATACTTACTCTGTACGGGAAAACATAATTGAAGTCTTTGCAGACATACTTGTTTCAGAAGTATTTAATAAGCACCGTTTGTGCAAATGTATTTACTTCCTATTTTATTGTAACAGCCATAGTGAGTCACCACACTGTACCTCTTCCCTGGGTAAACAGTGGGCTTCAACTCCATGTTTATCCATAGCTCTTGTCCCTGTCCAATGGACGCTATTGTGTGGCAACAAGCTCTCTGGGTACATAATCAGTGGTGGACAGGAATGACCTGGAATGCATTTATATGGCATGGCAAATGAGCAGCCAATGCCTCCTGTAAACGGTTTACCACGTTGCAGTTTTGTGCGTTGTTCAAACACTTATTATGTGTACATCCTATCCCTATGCGTTTTAAGGGAGCGTGACATTGTGAAGTCGCCGGTCTCAGCATATAATAATGCTTCCCTTTCACTTTGGTAATGTTTGGTAGGGAACTGTGTGGTGTGTTTGCGTGCGGTGTGTAACATAAATGCAGTTTGTTTTGCCATCAAAAAGATCTGTCGTGTTGCTAGAGTAACACGAGTACTGTAACAAAGACAGAATAGGGATTAAGAAACATAAAACATCATCAACATGTGTTGTAGTTGTGGTCGTTGACTCGTTTTGCATATAGGGGTTTGGGTTTCTAACGGTTGTCTGACCCCCGTTAATCACGTGGGTTAGTGACGTCACATGGGGGTGTTAATTTAAAAGTGGTCCCGACGTGACCAGCTCAAACTAGTTCTGGAGAAACAGAAGGCATCCTGGGTAGGGGGATTGAGGTGTTTGGGATAGAGGTGCTGGAGGACTGCAAAAGGAGCGCTCTAGAAGCCCACAGAAACACTTTATACTGTCGCCAAGCAGCACGAAACAAAGAAACAACAAGTAAGTTGTGTGTGTATTTATCCAAATGAAAAGTGATAATATAATGTAACTCTGTGTCACTCAGTGCAACACTGTACTTGTTCTATTCGCTCTGTTCGGTTTACTGTCGTGGGTCGTTTCTCAATGAACCGGGACCGGTTGTTCCCTTTCAAAAACTGTTTTATTGTTTAAAATGGTTTGTTGCACAGTTAAAATGTTTTACAACTTTTGCCCACCAACCTTCCAGTTTAATCAAATCTAAAAATATAGATAGACCTTCTAACGAACGAACTAAATTAATTATTTGTGTTGCAAGTGTTTTATTTATGAGGGGCTTCAGAAATGATTGAAAAAAAAATTGGTTTGGTATGTTACCTTTTTTTGTAACTTTCTAAAGTGTTAGTTATTGTGCTGTTATATCCCCAAGGGACACATTCCTGTGGTTTACTGTTGATGATAATGAGGTGTGTGTGTGTGTGTGTGTGTGTGTGTGTGTGTGTGTGTGTGTGTGTGTGTGTGTGTGTGTGTGTGTGTGTGTGTGTGTGTGTGTGTGTGTGTGTGTGTGTGTGTGTGTGTGTGTGTGTGTGTCCCATTACTTTTCTCGAACTCACATTTCATAGTTCACAAGAGTTGAAAATGTGACTGTATAAATCCAACTGACAATTCTTGCAAACGAATATTATGTTTTCTTATCACATTTGATGTTAAGTTATTACTTTTTAATGTGTAGGGAAAGTGCACTCGGGGTTTGCCTAAATGTCATTTAGAGACCAATCAATTCAGAAAGTAAAATGCAAACTGTACCTGAAATGCCAGGCTTTTGTTTGGGTCATTAAATAGTTATCATGACCACAAATCTTTTACTTAAACTCTCGCTCCCTTTAAGAGTAGAACTTAATATGTATTCTGTCTGTGTAAGAGGCTGTAAAAGCTGATTTGCAGTTCCAGATTACGATCAGAGCAACACAACCTTAACAGACACATCACAGACAGCAAACAATGATCCTTGGTTTGGTTGTTATCATTGGGTTTTTGTGTCTCTTCTAAGTTATTGGGCACTCAAAACACAGAGTGCCTCAGGGTTTCTAGAGTTTTTCCTTTTTCCCCCCATAAATGAAGGAGGGTTAGAGCATAGCTTGTGTGAGCTCGGCAGATGGACCTGGAGGCAACGGCACAGATAATCACAGCATAGAGAAACGGCTTTGAAAAAACAGACAACTCTCCCATGTTATTCAAGCCTGATTCCAGTAAAGATTTATGGGCTACACCGCTGTCCCACTGATACCCATTGTTGAGGATGTCATAGGTAATTGAACACATGGGGAAATGGTGTAAAGTTATGTTGACCTTTGCTATGCTTCAGCTGGGGGATACATTTAGCAATTTTTTCACATGAATGAAAACTGAGAGGGTGTTTTTGCAAACTTAGTAAATACACGGTGGTGCGTTTGATTACACAGTTCGGTGAGTCATTTTGTTGGTTTCTGCTTACGAGAGTCAACCTAATTTTAACATTTCATTGAAAAAACATGTGATTCAGCCATGTGTTGGCCACTGAGTCTTGTGGATTATGGGACTTTGTAAACTAAGTTGTTCTTTATAGTGTCTCTATACCCGGTCATTTTTTGTCTGAAACACCATTGGTATTCCATTGCTTTTTGCTGTCTGTGGCTTTTCTGAATATTCCAATTCTTTTTTGGGGTGGTAAAGGTTCAGTGTACTGTGGCCCCCCATGTTGTAACAGACAGTTATGTTGTTGTAGTTCCATTTGGAACCAACCATGGATAGGAAGCCAGGCACCGCTGTACTCTTTGGTAACCAACCGGTTCAGTGATTGAACAGTTCTTGGTCTCCCAGGTAACTGCTTGCCTACTCCTGTAAAAAGATTTCCTTTTGGCACATTTGTAGATGTGACAGTTTTTTTATGTTTTCTCTTAAATCACAATGGCTTAAGACTATTACTTGATTATTAACAAGAGGTTGCATCTTTTGAGTCAATCAAATTACTATGGTTACGGTATCTGATCGAACGTGATTGTTTGGTTTGCTCTCTGCCAGGTAATAAATTATGTTTATCCCATCGAGTCACCGCATGATGTTATTGGATGTTTGGGAAGCCATGAATGACATGTTTTTGTTTGGGAAAAGGATCAGCTCTTCACTTCCACACCTAACTTCTCCTACATTTATGTGACAGCTGGATAACTACTACAAATGGGCCAAAGATTACAACACCAAGACCTATTTTTCTTGCATTTCAATGTGCCATGAAAGCTCTAGTAAGCTGTGGTATTTTAAAATAAGTGTATACACCAGCAACCCCTCTTCCCACAAATATGCTGAATTAACATTCAGATATATAGAATAAAGACTCTGCATGGGACCTCTGTCTAGAAGCCTTTTATTATGGAGTGAAAAAGGGTTTTGTTTAGATCTAGCGAATCTGGACTGGCAAGAAGCAATGAAAGATCCTGCGAGCACTTTGGGCCTTAACCATGGCCAGACTCAATTGATGAGACAAGTCCTGCTGGGTGTTGTTTGCACACAGACAAAACTGTCGCCCCTGAACATGTATGACAAGGGGAGAAAAGCCAATGGAACTGCTGGTGCGAAAAAAATAGCCAGGTTTTCTTTAATTGGTCCATTTTTTTTACAAGCCACAATGATAGTGAGTACTGGGAGTTAAGAATGCTGGGTTTCAAGAGATTTATGGTTGCTTGGCGTGTTTAGTGATGCTTCACTGACCTACCAATGCTTAATTACTTTTTCCAGGGGGCCAGAGAGATTAACTGGGTCAACAGAATATTTTATGAAGTGGCTTGCTACGTGCCAGAGGGCCTCGCTCACTTGGCCTTTGTGTAACCGTCACTTTCACTCACAGTCCATTTGATTAACAGTTAAATAAAGAAATAGCACGTTTTAAAAGCCAAGTGCCAGATGAAACTTCTGGATTTTCCGGTAGATTGTCAAGCTCAGTTTCCCCTGTCCAGCAATGAGTATCTGGCCGGCACCCTTACTACAGACCCTCTGTCTCACACCAAAATGCTTTAGTCTTGAAAGAGGTGCAGACAACCACCCCAGGGGTCTGTTTCTGGGTGCGTTGGGGCAGAACTACTGTTAAATCATACTCTCATTGGCTATACTGTAATATTGAAGCCATGCAGTTACTAAGAACAACATGGACAAACACTGAATCTAATATAAAAGGATATGTCTGTAATTGGGTATTTTGTTTAAAATGGACTAACATAAAAGTGGATTTCTAGGCATTAAATAGATCAACCCACAGAAATATTAGAAACCAACCTGAACCTGTAAGGCCGAGCAATAGATTTAGAAATCTCTACGGAGTTTCTTTTATATGTCACTCATTGTGTTACAGAATGGATTGGACTTTTCCAGTGAGTTGTTGTTTATTCATCAGCGGTGGCTGACCTTTCCAACCAAGACTGCCCGCAGGCAGGGAAAGTTCAACGTGAGCACAATGCAATGTGAGCGGATGCCGTCTCTGTCCAGTCTCTGGACATATTGGCTCATGAACAGACCGATGAAACACATGTTGTTGTTGGCTGATGTTGTGTCGCACAACACAGTATTTACACACGGGCACTGTATATCAGAGACATGGCATCATTAAACTGCGTACTTTACATTATCCTGGTTTATCCTGGTTCTACCATGTGTCCTTTACATTATCCTGGTTTATGCCTGGTTCTACCATGTGTCCTTTACATTATCCTGGTTTATGTCTGGTTCTACCATGTGTCCTTTACATTATCCTGGTTTATACCTGGTTCCACCATGTGTCCTTTACATTATCCTGGTTTATCCTGGTTCTACCATGTGTCCTTTACATTATCCTGGTTTATGCCTGGTTCTACCATGTGTCCTTTACATTATCCTGCTTTATGTCTGGTTCTACCATGTGTCCTTTACATTATCCTGGTTTATACCTGGTTCTACCATGTGTCCTTTACATTATCCTGGTTTATGTCTGGTTCTACCATGTGTCCTTTACATTATCCTGGTTTATGCCTGGTTCCACCATGTGTCCTTTACATTATCCTGGTTTATCCTGGTTCTACCATGTGTCCTTTACATTATCCTGGTTTATGTCTGGTTCTACCATGTGTCCTTTACATTATCCTGGTTTATACCTGGTTCTACCATGTGTCCTTTACATTATCCTGGTTTATGACTGGTTCCACCATGTGTCCTTTACATTATCCTGGTTTATCCTGGTTCTACCATGTGTCCTTTACATTATCCTGGTTTATGCCTGGTTCTACCATGTGTCCTTTACATTATCCTGGTTTATACCTGGTTCTACCATGTGTCCTTTACATTATCCTGGTTTATACCTGGTTCCACCATGTGTCCTTTACATTATCCTGGTTTATCCTGGTTCTACCATGTGTCCTTTACATTATCCTGGTTTATGCCTGGTTCTACCATGTGTCCTTTACATTATCCTGGTTTATGTCTGGTTCTGCCATGTGTCCTTTACATTATCCTGGTTTATACCTGGTTCTACCATGTGTCCTTTACATTATCCTGGTTTATGTCTGGTTCTACCATGTGTCCTTTACATTATCCTGGTTTATGCCTGGTTCCACCATGTGTCCTTTACATTATCCTGGTTTATCCTGGTTCTACCATGTGTCCTTTACATTATCCTGGTTTATGCCTGGTTCTACCATGTGTCCTTTACATTATCCTGGTTTATACCTGGTTCTACCATGTGTCCTTTACATTATCCTGGTTTATCCTGGTTCTACCATGTGTCCTTTACATTATCCTGTTTTATGCCTGGTTCTACCATATGTCCTTTACATTATCCTTGGTTCTATTTCTTTTGGTAAACATATTACGGTCCAGTCTTACAATGTCTTACTATGACACATGCTGTAGCCATGTATAGATAGGGGGTTCATTCATGTTTGTTTTGTCAAATGTGTCCACAGTCTGCATTCACATCATGTCCATTTACACTACTGAGATCTCATCCAAAGGTCTACTTTACACCTGTAAAAATTTTTTTACCGCAAAGTAGAAATAATCCGGAGCATGCACACAGGTAATCAGCAGGTATACATGACCAATCTTACCTTAACATATTGTTTACGGTCCATATTGCTACCGTTAATCTAGTTACCTGCTGTTCACTCTTCTCTGTATGTCCTTCCCAAACTTGTAAACTAGCCACACTTACATATGTAATAAATGGTTTCATAAAGAAAACCCTGACATTGCAACATGTTGAATGTTTTAGAAATCTTTCTAAACACTTTTTTGCCTAGTAAAACCTGTTTATACTTTGAAATTCCAACCCCAAAATAAGGGATTTGGTATTATAGGGAATCTTGTTATCCGTTATTCAAGCTGCCTTCTTAGATAGAAAAGAATGAGTCTATGAGTGTTCTTCAAACTAATACAAAACCTGTCTGTCACAAGCACATCTCAGAGTTGTTCTTAACCAGACAGGCATGCAGCTCCCCCAGTGTCCCCCAGAAGAATGGCTTCAGACCAGGCCTCTTCCATGTAGCTCTCCCTGTCAGGACTGCCCCTATCACCTCCCAGCAGGTGGGTTAGCCTTCACCATGGGGATATGGGGCTGCATTCCAATCCCTGCTGCTAGCACTGGGACTGTTAGTAGGAAGCAGACATTAACTAAGGACAAATATATAAACTGAAAGGTCTATCAAGATAACAGAAATACATCCGGACAATTAAGAAATAGAATGCAAGTATTTAATTGACTTATTTCCCTATTGTTAAACCTGTATGGCAGATTAGAAGGTCTACCGCCAACATGTGATTAGGTGACCAATACCTTCTCTCTTTGATGCCTGTAGATTAACAGAGGTCATACATTTACTTAACATATAAAAACTCCAGTCTTGCAACTTAAAATTCTACTTGGGGTGGCTAGAACCATTCCCTACTCTCACAACAGAAAAACACAGTGACAACTCTTAAAGGGCCCTAGATTTAAAATGGGATTATGGATTTAGAGGTATGAGCTATAAGAGGTTTGAGCTATAACACAAGTGGCATCATCACAAGTGGCATCATCACAGTCCAGTACTTGCAGTGAAGGGGGGGGGGGTGTTCTAAGTAACGTCTTTGTCACAAGTGGTGAGTTATGTTTCCACTGTTAGTGGGGTGCACTTCCTGTTTTGTTGTTAGCACGGCTGGGGCTTGTTAGCAATCACCGGGGCTATTTATCACTCTAGTTTGGGTTTGCCCTTTTCTTCTCATGTTTTCATGTCACGCTGGTCTTTAGGTGAGTGGTTGTTATTGGTTTGTCTGCACTGTTTAGATACTTTGATAGTAAGCCGCTTTATTGTACACTTTTATTTATTCTGTGTATGTTTTCCGTTGATATTTGTATTTGTTTTTCCCCATGTTTGGTTGGAAATAAATATCACAAACATGTTTATGACTCTGCGTTTGGCTTGGCACCGCACTTCACCCTTGATTACTTGACAGTCTTTGTTGTTGTGATATTCCAAAAATACAGTTTCCCCTTTGCTGGTATCCACTTTAAAATGTCTACACATGCAATGATCATGATATACAAAATATATATTTCCAAGGACGCCTATTGCAAAATGTTTAATTTTGTTGTAATACTGGACAGGAACCAATTGTTTTGTATGAGGTAGAGTAAGGGGAAGTTGCTAGGTTGATGTGCTTCCTCACAGTTTAGCAGATTAACATTTAAGTTCAGTCATGAGATGTTCCAAGAACAAAATCATCTTCTAGCCCTCAAACATGTCTCAGCAGGGGGTGGCTGAAATTGAGTCCCCGCTGGCTGGGGTAAATGTGTGAATGTTGGACAAGACTGTCTTGTCGGACGAGTCCTTGTGGTTGGTCAGTTGGCTGTGAGCTTAATGGTGGTTGTTGGCCAGGGAATGTGTTCACATCTAGCGCGTGTGTGCAGGCGTAATTGTTCTCGTTAAGTGAGCAGTTTGATAAGAAGCAAAGATGTTTGGCAAGATATGCTTTGAAGGAAACCTTATAAACTCTCCTACACTTGCTGTATAGTTAATGCTACTAAATAGGACCATATCATGAAATACTCTTGGTTATAGATGGATGTCAGAGAACCATTGATAAATGGCGTAACGGATTATGATACCTCAGATGACACACAGTGTAACATCCAGTTAATGATAACGTTATTTCTACTGCCTCAATTGTAAATGTACGTTTTTCTTTCCACCCCAGAATGCGAGGTTTGTTCTCAACAGTCGTGGTGCTTCTGGTCGCCACGATGATGGTCACCACAGAAGCAGGCAAAAACAAGAAGGGTCAGTGATTTGATACGTGCATTTGTTTCGTGTTCAGTTTCTGAATTTGCACGACAATAAACCCTTTCAGACCCCTCAGCCATGCTAATTGAAATATCGCTTGAATTACCCTCAGTGGTTTTGTGTTGTTTCCGTAATTGCGTCGTGATGTTTTCTGTTTTACAGGTAGGGGAGCCAAGGGATCTCCCACCGACTGCGCTGAGTGGCGCTATGGCAACTGCGTGCCAAACGGCGGAGATTGCGGAGTCGGTGTGCGAGAGGGAACCTGCAACGAGCAAACGAGGAAAATGAAATGCAAAGTGCCTTGCAACTGGAAGAAACAGTTTGGAGGTAAGTGTTACAAAACGAAAGCTTGTTGATTTCCTGAATTCATTTGTCGGTTACAAATGCGCTCCGTTCAGCCTTCTGACCGGTGTGTCTTTTTCAGCTGACTGCAAGTATAAGTTTGGCTCCTGGGGCGAGTGTGACGCAGTCACCGGTATGAAGAGTCGTTCCGGATCCCTGAAAAAGTCCCTGTACGACGCAGCGTGTGAAGCCACTGTCATGGTGTCTAAGCCGTGCCCTGCAAAGACCAAGACAAAGACCAAAGGTAAAATAGCTCTAAGCAATATAACCACTTACAAATCACGTCCACAGAAGTGTATATTGCCTCGAGTAGATAATAGATTACAGATACCTAAGTAACATTTTGATGGAACTACTACTTATCGGGTCGTTCTCCGTAGGCTGTCGTTTCTTTCAATCAAGTCATTTTAAGATATTAACTTTATTCATATTAATTAATGTCTATTTAAGATAGTTTCGAGATTGTTGTATTTCATTTTCGACTAGACATAAATGTTTACGTCAATATGTGTGGCATGCATGTTTTATGCAGACATTGCAGGAAACAGGAATTCAGAAGGTGAGTTTACCACGGGTGTAGACTTAGTGTTGGCTAACATTTGTTGGCTTTCTAATGGCATGTATTGTAATACTGTTTGTTGTGAACTATTAACTTAACTAGCTAGCCAGCTTTGTTAGAATAAGGACCACGTGGAAATGGTTAACATTATGTTTAGATCCTCTTAGGCTTAGATTAGATAACTTTCTTCTACTAGTAGCTAACCATGGTGAGTGGGAAATTGTCGAGGTGTCCATGAGCAAGACACCTAACCCCAGCTGCTCCTGGCGAGCCTGCAGTCGCCTTGCATGGTAGACGCGGTCGTCAGTGTATGAATGAGTGAATGAATGGGTGAATGTGACGCAGGATCTGCTATATAAAAGCGCAGCATTTACCATTTATTTACCATTAACTAGGCAAGTAGTTATGTTACCTATTCGTGCTTGTCTTTCCATACCTGAATTACGTTTTCTTGATTAAATTGCCATCTCATTTACTGCTTTTTACAGTTCAGATTGTCAGTACTTCATCCATCGTTGAATCACAATTATGTTTGTTTTAACTAATATTGTTTCACTTTATCACATCTTTACAGGAAAGAAAGGAAGAGGAAAGGAGAACTAGGAGGTATAAATAATGAATAATCCCACATGGAGCCAGTGTCACCCTGCTTGTACTAGAGGTCCACAGTCTGTGATCGCTTTGATTTTATTACTCAACTTTCTTTGCTTCTTTCAAACCGACATAATATGCACAAGTGAATTATAAGATGTAAAGTCAGCCTTTCCTTCGAATACGGTGTAACAAATAAAACGCATCTCAAAACATGACCAAATACCCCAGAAATGTAGATGAACACATGCCTAATTTCTTTACTGTTTTCTAGCTCTCTCTAAGCAATTTGGCCTGCTTGTGTCTGGATCTTTCCTTTGTGTAAAAAGTCCACCTATGATGGTGTTGAATTATGCAAAATATGCCAGAACCAGATACTTTGACGTTGCCAGTGTTCTAGATCGACCTACACCTTGTGATGTACAGAAACATTTTTCAGAGTTGTATTTTGTGTATGATCTCAGTTTAACTAGAGTCAAGAAGAGCTCCTTGTTTGAGATTATTTTATAACCAGTAGAATATTTTAAATGCTTGCATTTCCTTTTAATAAAAAATTGTCATCTTTGCTTTAGTTTTTTCTTGACTACCAATTAGTATTAATATGTTAGTACAAATATTTTTAATGTACAATACAAAATGGAATTATAATACTCAAGAAGATGCAGTTTTTGTAACGCTATAATGCTGGTATAAATGAAGCCAATAATTTTATAATATAAACTCAAATTGGTGGCAGTCCAAATTTGGTGAACTGCTGTGTCATATTCTTTAAACCACAAATACAGCCACTTTCACACAGATGACATGTACTCACATTTTTGTTATTGTTATCAGTATTACACACACTTTTGGTGCATAAAAACTACTTTAAATAAACTCTGAAATTGGACCACTGGATGTGTGTGTTTTTTTCTTGTTACATACAAGGGGAGGACCTCCGCAATCCATTTAGTATTTTCTTTTTAGCACCAAACAACCCAGCGGAAATTAACGCTGTTTGGCTTTTGTAGTTATTAGTTTCATCACTTGTTTCACCTCATTTATGTTCATTAAGAAGGTATTTAAGTTCCCTCTGTTTACTGGGTTGTGTGGATTTGTGTTTCATGGTGTATACAGGAAAGTTAAGGATGTACATTTACCGATGTATGGTCGTCTATAGGCAGGGTGACGGCCTTTAAATACTTTATTTGGTTTGATGAGAGGTTGACATGGAGGTAGCATGTGGTGGAGGGAAAATGTAGAAGGGCATTGAACTTTATTAGGGCAGTAGTAGGATCTGAATGGGGGGCAGACAGACAGGCATTGCTGGGTGTGTTCAGGCACTGATAAGGTCAGAGGTGGATTATGGGAGTTTTGTATATGGGTCTGCAGCCAAGACTCTCTTTTTTGCATAGGGGCAGTTAGGAAAACTCCAACAGCTGTGGTGGAGAAAGGCGTGATAAGCTAGCTTAAGTATATTGGGTGAGGCTGCAGGGGCGCTCAATGGGACATTCTGCTGTTGAGGTCGTTGGGAAAAGCTGGGAGAAAAAGGACAGTTGTAAGAAATAGTGTGAGGCAGACAACGTGAGTAGTTGTGTGGAGAGGTTTGTAAGTGAGGAGTAGCATAACTTTATGTGGATGTATACTGACGGCTCGAAGGATTTGGCAGCGGGTGTGTATGTCCCAGAGTTTTTGAGTAAGGTTGATTTAAGATGCAAGCGAGACCTAACACTGGTTTGTGTGATTGACTGGTGGAGGAAACAGTAGAATATGTATTGTTGTATTGTGAGAGATATGATGAAGAAAGGAAAAGGTTGTATGAATGGGTCAGGAAAGAAAAGAGGTGAGGTGGAATGAGTGGTGTGCTAGGAGGAGGAAGTGGTGATGGGATTGCATCAAGAGGAATGTAAAAATGTATGAAGTATACGGCTGTGGGAACAAGAATATAGTGAAGGTAAGCCCTGACCAGCCTCACACTCCAGTACAGTAGGTGGCGGTGTATGCACCATTCAGTTGGTTGCTATAAACCAATAAATCAACAGAAGAAAAATTGTGTGGCTCATTATTTTTCCATTTGTTGTATTTGATATCCTGTTCAGCACTTTGGTCAACCATTGTTGTTGTACATGTGCTATATAAATTATTGTGACATTGACAGACTTGACATTGTCCTGTTGTTTTGCTCTTCAAGTTAATAAAATGAGAACTCTACGTATGCGTCCTCTATCCAGCACCATGACAACTCTTAATAAAGGTTTGTGAACACCCTACAACCAAAAGACATCCTCTTTAGTTACCTATAAACAAAATATATCCAGGCCTGAACTAGCAAATGGAATTGTTCAACTTGTGATGTTTCTGTCAAGTATTTTTCTTGGTCATGACATTCTTTTCTGTCTATGTTCTGATTATATGTGGGAGATAAAAATATTATTAGCGACCAGCATACAAATGTTTTTTTAATCATAAACAACTGCAGATTGTCCTCATTAGTGGCAGATTTGCTTTTTGCCATAGGCTACATGTAATTGTCATTGAGAAAGGTTGTGTGTGTGTGTCTGTCTGTGTCTGTGTCTGTGTGTGTGTGTGTGTGTGTGTGTGTGTGTGTGTGTGTGTGTGTGTGTGTGTGTGTGTGTGTGTGTGTGTGTGTGTGTGTGTGTGTGTGTGTGTGTGTGTGTGCGTGTGCGTGTGCGTGTGCGTGTGCGTGTGCGTGTGCGCGTGCGCGTGCGCGTGCGTGCGTGTGCGTGTGTGCGTGTGAGCGTTTCATGCGTGTCCTCTCTGACTCACTTGGCCAAATGTGAGCAGTTACTCCCGATAACAGCATCTGCTCAGTGACAATAAAACCTGTCGTGTTTTTGTGTGTTTGTCTACTACTATCAAATTATCGCTTTAGATCATTTGTAGCTACATTATTTTTATTAGTGAAGAAATTGCTTGATATGGTTGCTAATTCTTTTAGAATTTGATTGGTACTAAAAATAGCATCTGTAGCATGCATGACAACAACAAGAAAAAAGCAATTTGATCATGTCTTTGTGCATTTGGAAACATTAACGTTCATCTGAAATTTCACATTTACAATGGAATGATCAAACAGCCTGACAAATGTCAAACCTTATTAGCGGACACATGTCTCAACAGCTGATGTTGTTTATTTGTTCACATCCACTTGCACATCAAAACGTTCCCATCTTATTTGTTGAACCTGAACAGCATCACCAGGTCTTGAGAAGAGTTATGTCAAAACAGGACAGGCCTCTCTAAGAATCTGCTGTTGTTAAAATGTAAAGCGTTAATAAAACTACATTTATGCAATAATTCCTATAAGGTTATTGATGACCTGCAGACCAGTAATGAAACTTATGGCAGAACCAGACTTAAACAATAACGATGCCAGCAATTCAGTCTTATTATTCACGCGAGAAAGAGGCATGCTGAAGAGACATAATTAAGAGGCTCTTAGATGAGAATTATCCCTCTTTATGGAACTGAGAGTACACAGGGCTGTTTTTTCCCTACAACCATAAAACAGGGACAGCAGTAGATATGTAGGAAAGCCCAAGGGTCTTTTGCTTTATGATTCATATTAAAGTTGTGTTTCCTTAATTTTAGCTGCTGTCATTTGGCTTTAAGGGTCTTGAATAAAGGTCACTAATTGTCACTTATTCCATGTTGTTATCAGTATCTTCATGTGTGTTCGTAGTAGAAAAAACTATTTTTACTTATGAGTCTGCTTATATTAAGACTAATGTATTGCACTTTTCTGAAGATTTTGGTTGGCTGTTTAGCCAAATGTTATTTGTGTTTTATAATTATGCACAAAAGCACTTGAGGCAAATTTCTCTGTAATTTTAAATGATATTTGGTGATTTAACTTACTCAGATATTTTTGTTGGTTGTAGTAAAATTTACAGACTGAAGGAAAAAAATGTTGCCATTAAAGATGTGCGTCAATCTTAAATAGATAGGATAGGGTTGAGATACTCCCATTGAATTTGGCACTTGCTACACCTCAGGTTAGATCAAGTATATGACCCCAGCATTAGAAAGATATGGGGCAGAAATGAGAGTGAAACAGAGTAGCAGAGGCGCAAACCGCTGTTCATTTCAAAATGAAGGCCAGAAAATACCTGGACAAAATGGCACTGGAATAACGCTTGATAGATAAGTTAAAACATAGGCCCAGTTAAGTCTAAAGAAAATCAAACACTGTACATTAAGAAACTTGTATCATTGGTCAAGTGGAAGTGTCATGTTTGGGGAATGCTTTCCTGAATCAGTTCCTGAACAACTTGTCATCATTGTATCACAAAATTCCACAGAACAAAGTCAGTCTGTGAGCAAAATCTGAAACCCAGCTGGGTCTTGCCGCAAAAAATATTTCAACACACAAGCAAATCTTCCTCAGAATATTTGAGAACAAGCAAAGTAACATTATTGGTTGGCCATTCAGACCTAAACCCTATAGAGATGTGGTGGCAGGACCAGAAATGAGCAGTTCATGCTTGAAAATTCACAACTGTCACAGTGGTAAAGCAGTTCTGCATGGAGGAGTGGGCTTTAATTACTGCCTAGTGCCCGTGACAGACTGATCAATAACTACACGAAGCGTGTGTCATTGCTGCTAACAGTGGCATAACCGTTTTTTGAATCTAAGAGAACGATCACATTTGAACTCTTAGGCACTGGGTGATATATAACACGTTGTTTGTCAATTCATGAAATAATTCTCAACATGGCTTGTTTTGTTTTCACTCAGGATCACTTTTATCTAATATACAGTTTTTGTTAAAGATTTGATCAAATGTAATGTCACAAAATCTGAGTCACGGTCAAATACTTTGTCACGCCACTGTATAAGCTCTTAAAACTCGTGAAATGTATTGATGATTTCTGGAGCTATCCTAAAACAACTCTGTAGGTTAACTTACTGCAACTCACAAATTCATGGAAAAGCAAAGTAGACATTTCCTGACAAACCTCAAACCACCGTCCGATGCTATAATGCCTGATAACGTTGGTGTAATGCAAAATCAACTTCATATATGTTGTGATGTGTACTCTGAATGAAGGTCAGATGCTGATCCAATGGTGCAAGCTCTTTATTAAGCGTTAGAAAATGATACAATCCTCTGTACACTGTCTATCGTAAGTTGCTTTAGGACAGCAGTCAAACCACAGTTGACCATGGTCATGTTTCACACTCTCCCGCTCGACCCTTCTGGGGTGGAAGTCAGCCTGTTGTGTTATATTGTTAAATATTCTTTATGTCGGTCATTACTATCAATTAAGCTTTGCCACCATGCTAACCACCTCGTCGTAATTCCTACATTGTTTTTTAAGGTGGTTGTTTTTCAGTAACAGGTTGCGCCCAAACAGACAATATTATTTTCCTAACTAATCAGTACTTTGGTGTTTCTATAATTTGTATCCCAATCCTAAGGTTGTTTAAAAATGTGACCTCGTGGACATGACATTGGCATGACAAAGGCTTGGGAGGTACAAGATAGATTTGACTCTAATCCAACATGGAGAATAGCAGCAAAGCTACAAATATAAGAGACAATCACCAATGGCATTCAAAACAACAAAACAACTGCTTTAATCGCTCTCCAAAATTCTTGACTTCACAGCATTTTAGAAATACACTCTATCTCTTGCATATACATACAGTAATATATATATATATATATTGTTTATATTCAATTTGTAAAAGTATTTGTAAATCACAAACATAATACAAGAGAAGTACAAACATCCATATATGAAATGCATGAGAGAAACTCCACTTTTTCAGAGCATACTTTAAGCGTACAATGGCCTTTTATTTACATAACATTTGGCAGGAGGTAATATAGAAAAAGACGTAATACGCTCAAGATAATAATCCTCATACACATGTTTTTTTTTTTTACAAGTACTTTCATTTGCATTGAAACCTACATTTAAAAACGCAATGCTTCTATAAGTGAGGAAGCTGGCCAAGAATTAACGCTTTTAAAATTGGCCCCATTTTCCCCTCATAACGTAACAATGACATACATTAGTTGGTTTAGAGCCAAACACTGGTTATTAATGCATGCCACTGCCTAATATAGACAGTCCGTTGATTCGAGATCACTTCGAAGTGAAATAGCGACATAAATATTTTGGTTAGTGTTTTCAGGATGAACAATGTGTGCTACAGGACTCGGACGTCTTGTGAGTTTGTCTCCAACAGCGAAGGATCTTCCTCCGCACATTGTACACATCATATGATGGCCACATTGCTCTTTACATTGTATTAGCATAATGATTCACTGGTCTGAGGGTGCATTTCCATTTCCGTGAGGTGCCAAGAACTCTCTCAGGGAGGGAAAAGCGGAATCGGAAAGTTGAATTAGACATTCCGTGCATGTCTCGATTTATACCGTTGTGTAAAGAAAGGTTTTGAAGCTCCCTTTTCAATTTGTCTTTTGCCTTTCACACAGCCATTATATAACACTTCCCTCAATGTCTCCAGTTTTCGGGGGCGATATTTCTGAGGGAAGACTGAAGTCCTGAAGTCTAACGACGGTCAGCTGTGCTTTCTTATAACCATCACCCCATTTCAGTGGAGGCGAATTAGTCCATGTCAGGCTTTGAAAGAAGGATCCAGGAGGCCTCATCTGGAACAGGTCGATACTCCCTAACTACTATAACCACATTGTAGTCATTGTCTATAATTTGGACATTGCTATGATGTTCCTATTTCGTTTGCTCAGACACCTCAGGAGAGCGCTGGGTGTGACGTCAACACATAGCAGAGTACATGAACATGAAGGCTACCTCCTTTTCTCCAACTGAACCAGACAGCCCTCTGGATGTTTTAGTAATATTACCCCTCAACCTGTCCGGCTACCGTTCATGCGTTCTAGCCTATCTCGTTCCAATGTTCTTGTACTGGCACATGAGAAGGTTCTTGAAGGTCTTCTTGAAAGTGGCATTGCAGAGAGCATAGCAGGCTGGGTTGATGGTGCTATTGACGTAGCACAACCAGTAGCCGATAGCCCAGACAGTGTCTGGGACGCAGGAGTGACAGAAGGTGCTGATGAGCACCATGACATTGTAAGGAGTCCATGTGAGTATGAAGGCCAGCAGGATTGCGAAGATGGTTTTTGTCACCTTTTTCTCCCGGGCTGCCATCTGGCGCTTCCTCTTGACCTGGCTGCGTGCAATGCTGGCAAACTTCCGCGCCACCTTCCGGGGACGGTTGACAGGGATACAGTGGCCTTCGCTGCCCTGGACCGGAGGCTGTATCTCAATGGCAGTGATGCACTCGTCGCCAGTCTGCTTGGTTACAATCTTGATCTTAGACCACCGGGAGGTGGGGTTGAGTTTCACGGGTGGCGGTGCCGGTGCTGGAGCAGGTGCAGGTGCTGGAGCAGGTTCAGATGCAGGTGCAGGATCGGGAGCGACGCCCCCTTCCGAATTGGCTTCACTGTTGGCCCTCTCCTTGGTATTTCTAGGGGCAATGCAGGCGGTGCTGGAGTCATTGGAACTGTCTTTCTCTTCTGGATTGACACTGCCGTCAGCCTTGGTGGAGACAACGGACTCATCAATCCTGCCGTTCTTCACAGCTTCATTGGCCCTGCCGGACTCCAAACTGGGCTTCGGGGGCTGATTGTTGTTATTTTGTCTGTTGAGGATGTGACTCTTGAGCGGGTTAGGTATCTTCAGGCCCTTCTTCTTCTTCTCAGCCTCTGGCTTCTGCTTTGACACCCGGCTGCGGCTGGCCAGAGAGATGTGGATGTAGAGTACCATCATGATGACCACGGGCAAGTAAAAGGCAGCGATGGCCGTGCCGAACGTGACAGCAGGGTTGGAGAGGAACTGGATGTAGCACTCTCCCGTTGGAACTGTGCGCTCTCCAACAATAAACTGCCAGAACAGGATCGCAGGGGCCCACAGGATGAAGGAGAGAATCCACGCTGCCGCAATCATTAGCCCAGCCATTTTGGTGGTCCTTCTGGCTGGGTAGGTCAGTGGCTTGGTGACGCAGAAGTAGCGGTCGAAGCTGATGATCAGAAGGTTCATGACCGAAGCGTTGCTCACTACATAATCCAAGGCCAGCCACAAGTCACACGCCACAGGTCCCAGAGGCCAGTAGCCAACGATGATGTAGACGGTGTAGAGGTTCATGGAGAAAGCACCGATAATAAGGTCTGCACATGCCAAGCTGAACAGGAAGTAGTTATTGACAGTCTGCAGGTGCCGGTTGACCTTAATGGAGAGCATCACCAAGATGTTGCCTGTTATAGTAACGAAACTAAGGGAGCCTGTTACCAGGGCGATGAAGACCATCTCCACGGCTTTGTAGGGACTCCCCATCGCCTCCCCCTCTGATGCAGCCGGTGCCACACAGGACTCATTGGTGCCAGAATCATCACAGCTGAGGTTGGCTGAGAAGACATCACTGGAAGTGTTGCTCAAGGAGCCTGGAAAGGAAGCAAAAATAAAAACAAATTTAAGCCAGCATCCAACAAACATTTAACCCTGTAAGATCTTGCGCATGGCAACATGCTCTTCACCAAATTGTTTATTTTTTTATTCAACTCTTGTCTAAATGTCTGAAGATGTTCAATGTATATAAAGCACATCAGACTATATGCTCACAAATCCCAGAGAACAATAGACTGGCGAGGAATTTTGTTCTCGTCTGTGTTGAGGTTTTTATATTCTGCTTGGTATGTGCATATTTAATTGCATTCAAAATTGTATAACTTAGTATATTTTAAATTAGCTGGCTGCATACTGATCACGGATGCCTAAGGTCATTCCAACATCTTTAAGGCTGAACAATTGACGATACACAACTTTTGGGACATTAGCCACCCCTTATTCACTGTTAGTTAGGAGGTGGGTGTGCAGGCTGGTTTGTATTTAATATTTTCCTCGGACTGATGTCTTCTACAGCATTCTGTGCAGCTGTCTCAAAGTAGTTAAGACCCCGCAGAGAATTACAATTAAACTGTACACATTAACTTGTACTTCTAGTTACTTTAATTAACCCAAAGGTTAAACACGTGTTTGTTTAGTTATTTCCCTTTGGGATACTTATGGTAAAACACCAGCTATAAATCCACAAGCTGTAATGGGCAAAATGTGACTCTGAGCTTAAAATAACATAATTAGCCTAAAGTGTGTTGAATAGCAAAGATGTTCAACGGATACTTATGCCAGGAATGGATTATCCACATTCAGTATTCAGGTACCTCAGAAAAAAAATACATTTAGATTTTATCATCGACTGCACAACAGGCACAGCAATCCAATGCTTAGGTGTCTGCCAACTGTAAAGCTTTGTAATGCAAACAGAAAAAGAGATTTGCAAGAGACCTTCACTACAAAACCTTAGCTGGAGGGGGACATACTGTTGAATATGAAAGTGGAGTCTTTGTCTTGGCATTTCAAATAAATATTATTTCAGTATTCTGTTAATAATTTTGGAAGCCAACTATAGACACGCTTGTAATAAAATAACTATTATCAATACAAATAATAATAATTATTAATAAAATAATAATAATAAATTAATTCCAGTGCATTAGAACAACAGACAAATCCCATCCCATTCAATAAAGGATTTAAATTATGTTAAATATTAACAAACTACTTGCCATAATCCACATTACAATAAGCAGGCAAACGTGTCAGAACCTCGTCAGAGACGATAAATGGTGTAAATCCACTGAAAGGCTGCCCTCTATTGGCAAAGCAATGTTTTACCAGTGGACCAGATTTCATCAATGATGAGAAAGGCATGCCGCCCAAAGCCGCCAGGTATTTCCATTGGGATATAGCCTATGCTTGATGCCGTGATGCTTTTAAAGCTTGGTACTAAAGGTCCTTTTAAACGTGTACACCGGACTGACCTCAAGAAAGTGGAATAGAGAACCAGGCATAACCTGTTCAGTTCTCCATAAAAGAAGAATCAAATTAAACCTCCTACGGTCGTAACGTAGGTTTGTTCTTTTTCACAGTTCAGTCAACTTTCAAGTTAAAAATACCTCAGTGCAGATCAAACCAGTCTGAAATCCATATTTCACACTAGTGGGGCGGTGACTGAATAACCCATTCCTTTTGATTCTAGGCAGACTCGCTGCTGACAAAATTTGTTCTCGTTTTCACACTCTTGGTAAAATGCCCTGTTATGAAATGTGTGGATTTCCTGCCTGTAAATGTGAATATCAAGACAAGACAGTCCCCAAAAGTGTGTCAGAAAGACTCTTAAAATAAAGGGGTGTTGAGCTAACGTATGCGTATTTAATCGTGTTAAAATGGGAGGGGCTTATAAAATGGTGACCTAATGCCCACTCAGCCGCTTAGTGATTGACACAACATAAAGGTATTATGAAACAATGACTTGGGTATTTCAGATGTGACTAAAGCACATCACGTTGGGTGCAGTGATTTACAGCATCAAATGTATGGCTGTAAAAATGTAAAACGGGTCTCTAGGAGGTGAGGTCATAATTACACAAACTACCTTTCTGTAGTTTAGCACTGGCCAATGAATTATGCAGAGAAATAGTTCCGTACAATAGCTGGGTGGTTCTTACGGTGTGAAATCTCCAACTTATTGTCCCTGGCTCTCGCACCGCCATCCATTTTGGGATGACTGTAAAATCCTCACGTCTAACAAGAGCAAATCTGATGTAGACTATTTGAAAGACACATAGAATCTACAATTGAAAGCCCCTAATTCCCATAGCGTATAATCATACTGTGCTCTTTGATTTGATGCTGCAGATTAAAGATAATATTTGATCAATACACATCAGGTCGTTTCCATGACAGGTCGTCAGGCAGTCCAGCAAACAGCCACGACTCTGACCCCAGGGCTTTTTAAGAATGTATACTTTTGACAGTGAACATTTGAAATTGCTGTGTGATGCTTGGCCAGTTAGCCGCGCGCGTGTCCGGCGAACAGTGGAGAAAACACAGCTGATGTTGAGATGGATCACTGAGTTCTGTTCAGCTACTGGGGTCTGTGAGAAGGAGGTCAAGTGGGGAGGCAAGAGTGTAAATGGCTAGTCAGTCAGCTGTGAACGCTGATATCGATGGGATTTAAAATCAGCAACATCACCCGCTTTTAGACATGGCAGTTGTTATCGCCACTAAAATGCAATGTTTTCAGCATGTGCGGAGGACCGCTGGTTTGTGTGAGAGAGTAGAACAAGTTTAGGAAAGCAACAGTTCAAACATTTTTATACAGGGTTAACAGACTGGGACTCGGGTCTCTTTTACGGCTGTGCCCTGTGAAAAGTGTTTACATAGAGAGTTCACGCCCACAAAGAGCATGTTTACATTTCAAATCATATAAAACAAAGGTAATTTAATCTCAGATAACACCATAATGATTACATTTTAAAATGGACACTTGACACCAAAGAGTGTTGGGTTAGGGTCTGTCAAACTATCTGCAGGTTGTTCTATAAATAAGGTGCGGTGGAAGTGAAGGCAATGCTTCTGAACCCTGTGGAGACCGTCCGAGTCTCAAATGTACTTCACATTTCTAGTGTCTGATTTTGGAATTACTAAGTCTAGTGGAAATTACTAATGACATATGAAATTGTTTCTGAAGGAAGTGCTTTATACAGTTCTTTTTGATGGCTTTGGTACTATTATCACATTTATGTTGTAAAATATCACAACTCTAAAAGCAGATCATGAAAAAAGGCTGTTTTTGAAAAAGTACAACACACAAAATTACTCTTTTAACAAAATTAAACTTGTTACTTTTTCACAACACCTTGTCACACAGTGTGTCACCATAGAAATATATTTAATATGAGGTCATTATCTTTCACAATACAATGCTTACAAGACTTTTGATGAGCTTCTCTTCAGATGTGCGTAAATGAGGTGAACCAAGGCCTCATGTCAGAGGCTGGCAGATTTGTTGATCTAAATCTAAAAAGATCAACTTTCAATTCTATCATCCAAACTTTTCGCCAAGAAAGATCACCTGTTGTGTGGGACCATGTTAGGTTCCCCCATCCAGTAGTGGTTCCACATGGTTTCAGACTTATCCCTGATTCATAACCCTCTACCTGCCCCTGTACTCTGCTTTACTCAACACTATTAAGGAACTAATATCTGTATAAAGGTGGAAGGTTTATGATCACCAACCCTGTGGGCGCACCATCCTCATTCAGGTCATGTTTTCTCCCAAGGTGCATGAACAATAAGTACATTAACTGTGATGTGGATGAGAATCTGTGGCCAAATTCCCAACACAGGCTTGATTCAATGTAATGTTGGTTAAACGCTATGTTTTGTTTTCATTTACAGTAGTAGTTAGTAATTAGTTTGACTGTATATGTGTGCAAATTTGCTCAAATGCTTGTAGAGGATGTCGTCATTGATCACAACCTGATTATATAAGATAGATGTTACAGTAAGGAATTGATATATTCTGTGAATGTTGGGTAATGTAAGTGTATTGCCTAATGTGAGAACTGTAGTCTGTCTTCTACAATACTGTAGCATAGTACTTTTATTACTTTTAAGGGAGATTTGAAACATGTATTTTGCATTGTTTGTTACTGAATTCACTGGTTGTTAATAAGACTCAACTGAAAAGATATCATTATGTTGTGTTTTGGTAATTAAACCAAATGTTTTCATGACATTTCATGAGAAGCTTATATTTTGAATCAATGGTTTTGTGTTGACAAGATGTTTATGGCAAGTTTTGAAAGAAAGACTGGCTGCGTCACACGTGTGATAAGTTTGTAGTTTTGTAATAAGTGAGGTTTTATCACATAGTTTTGATAATAGTACCTGAGGAATAAAACAAAACTGTAAATAAACAACAGAGCATGTTGCCTTCACCTCACTTAAACCCCTTCTCCAGGAACTGGTAGTAAGCTTCAGTTTCTTTTAAATCTCTAAACATGCCTCCTATTATTTATAGGATGTAAGCATAAAGTCACAATGTAATAGACAAGTATCCGTCTCTGCATTAGGAAGTTACTAACAAAAGATTGATTTTAATAATTAATGGAGCTATTAATGTAGGCCTTAGATGCATTATGTTTATGTACTGTGTATATTAGCCATGATATGTGGCCAGTATAGTGTACGACCCATATATAGTGTCCCACAGCTACGGCTGGTGTACAGGCTCTCTGTGTTGCGTTCTGCCATAATACAGCCATACACGGTGCCTCACTGCTGGTGTCTAATTGCTTAAGTATATCATAGGAAAATTATATACATCGGCATTTAAACATTTCACGAACTGTACACCAGTCTGACAAGGCTTTTAACTATCTTTCTTGTAAACGCATGCGAATTAGTAAATTTTCTACGCACCAATTATAGTGTATCCTGTCTCACAACTAACCATTATCATTACAGGCATTATCTAAAAGGGACACGCTAAGGCACAACTAAAAGCATCAACGGCGAAGTCACTGTGAAAGCGTACACTTCCTTAATTCTCAATATTAAGATAATATATATGTTGCTGTTGAACCACGATACGTATAACCGTTGCCCAAGAGTGATGTAGCTGGACTGTGACCGTTCCAGAGCCATTTCTGAGGCACATTTCTTTACGTCACTTGCCAAAGCCAAACAGCAGGGTGCCGCAAACAGCAGATGCTCCTGACAATTACATCCATTCATTAATCAGGCGTAGAAAGCATGAAAAAAATAAACTCTCAGCTAAAGATCCACCAAGGGACAATGTACTCAGACAAAACAGACAGATTTGACTCTCTCAAGTGGATGTTATATTCCTCATTCCTGCATGTATGGCGTTGCATTGAAACATGTTCAAACAGAACCCGAGCCTAGCATAAAACGATATAAAACTTATATAAAACAATAACCTGGTTGCATAAGTGGGCACACCCTTAAACTAATACTTTGTTGAAGCACCTTTTGATTACATTAAACCACTCATTCTTTTTGGCTTGGAGTCTATTAGCATGGCACATCTAGACTTGGCACTATTTGCCAACTCTTTTTTGCAAAAGCGCTCCAAATCTGTCAGATTGCGAGGACATCTCTTGTGCACAGCCATCTTCAGATCACCCCACGGATGTTCAATTGGATTCAGGTCTGGGCTCTTGCTGGGCCATTTCAAAACGTTAATCTTCTTTTGCGGATTTGGAGGTGTGTTTTGGGTCGTTGTTGTGTTAAAAGGTGAACTTCCTCTTCATCTTCAGCCTGAAGGTTTTGTGCCAAAATTTCCTGGTATTTGAAACTGTTCATTATTCCCTCCACACTGATTAGGGTCCCAGTTCCAGCTGAAGAAAAACAGCACCAAAGCATGATGCTGCCACCACCATCCTTCACAGTGGGTAAGGTGTTCTTAGAGTGACTTGCAGTGTTTTTTTTGCAACAAACATACCTTTTGAAAAAAAAGTTCATCCTTGGTTTCGTCAGACCATAAAACATTTGCCCACTTGTTTTGGGAGACTTGATGTTTTTTCATCAGCCGCAGGCTCGGATGTTTCTCTTCGTAAAAGACGGCTTCCGTCATGCCCCCCGACCCAATAGCCCATCCATATGGGAGATTGTTGTCACATGTACTACACAGCCAGTACATGACAGAAATTCCTGCAGCTCTTTTAATGTTGCTGTAGGCCTCTAGAAAGCCTCCCTGACCAGTTTTCTTCTCGTCTTTTCATACATTTTGGAGGGACATCCGGTTCTTGGTAATGTCTCTGTTGTGCCATATTCTCTCCACTTGATGATGACGGTCTTCACTGTGTTCCATGGTATATCTAATGCTTTGGAAATTATTTTGTACCCTTCTCTTGACTGATATCTTTCAACAATTAGATCCATGTGATGCTTTGGAAGCTCTCTGCGGACCGGAGATGCAACTAAGAAAATGTCAGGGAAATCCTATTGGAATAGCTGGAATTGTGTGATTTATCACTTTAAATGATGGCAGGTGTGTAATAACTTCTATTTAACATGAGTTTGAATGTGTTGGTTAATTCTGAACACAGCCACATCCCCAGTTATAAGAGTGTGGGCACACTTATGCAACCAGGTTGTTTGTAATTTTTCCCCCTCAAAGATTTCAGTTTGTTTTTCAATGTAATTGTTCACATTATAGGTCACATTAAAGGAGGGAAAAGTTCTGACATCATTTATCTTTGTCTAATTTTTTCATATCACCAAAACCAGGGGTGTGTAGACTTTATATATCCACTGTATTACCTACATTAATATTAATTTGAAACATGTGTCAAGTTCATTCACTATCCTTAGGCTTAGTCCTCTTAGGAATCAGTTGTAGCCACAACAACTTGTCCATCTCCACTTAGCACAGCAAAATAAAAAATGTTTAAAGTAATGACTAAGTTCTTCTAGATTATATAATAAGTATCTTTCTTCTCAAATCGAGGTAATAATTATGTAACACATTGCTTTTGTTTATAGCAATAGTGGGGGCATATAGCCAAACAAAAGGATACTGTGGAAATTACTAGTCATGAAAATACATATTTATCCTAGCAGATCATTGGTTGACCAACTCATCCTTTCCAAGAACGCCTGAAACGACCATCTCAAAGTCTCCTGGATGACGTCATCCTCCCAAGGACTTTTCAAAATGACTCTAACATGGACGTTTATGCTATATTGAACACTGGTATTAATATTCCAATTCACACTTTGTCCCCAAATATGAGCACCAAACATCATTTTGGGAAATCTATTTTAACTGTCAAATGTGAGGTTTATCTGGGCTGTTACTCGTAATGCTGGGAGTGCATGAGCCCAAGGCATGGCACATGATGCTCTCTGGCCATTGGTCTTCTTACCTCATGAGACTACACAACAGGGACAGTAGCTCAGTCCATTTAGACTGAGGGGACTTTTTGGATTGATAGGAAGATACACTGAGCTCTAAACATGAAGGAGAGTCAATAATAAGTCTAAATATAGGCCATGGAGCTCTGTGAACACCCCTTCCGGATGCTCATGGGATTCGCTCAGTGCTGCAATCTGCTTGATGTGGTACATGTTCTCCTCATTACCAAGGCCTACATGCAGTGTCATGTAACTACCTGCTGAGGTACATCACTGGGCTCTGCTAGGCGGACAGGAACAGAACATGTTTGCTATGTTGTTGAAGAAAATGTCCCTGTAAATCCACTATATAACCACATTGCTACTGTAATTATAATAAAAAACAGCTATTTAAGTGTCCTTTGCCTGTGAGCACACTACTATGAGCACACTACTGTGAACACACTACTATGAGCACACTACTCTGAACACACTACTGTAAGCACACTACTGCGAGCACACTACTGTGTACACACTACTACGAGCACACTACTGTGAACACACTACTACGGGCACACTACTGTGAACACACTACTACGAGCACACTACTGTGAACCCACTACTACGAGCACACTACTGTGAACACACTACTACGAGCACACTACTGCGAGCACACTACTGTGTACACACTACTACGAGCACACTACTGTGAACACACTACTACGAGCACACTACTGTGAACACACTACTACGAGCACACTACTGTGAACACACTACTGCAAGCACACTACTGTGAACACACTACTGCGAGCACACAACTACAAGCACACTACTGTGAACACACTACTGTCTGAGATCATGTAGACTATTGAAATCTAAGACATGTTACAAGGAACCTTAGTCTAACTCATTTATGTTAAAAGACCTGTTTCCTGTCAGCATGTTTCAGTTAGGTTATGGTCTGGAATCGCTGTGGGAAGTTCCTTGAAGCAACAATGCATTATTTAATCTGAGCTTCAATTTAATGCCAGTACTGTCTTTGATGCTATAAATAGAGGACATGGCTAGCGCAGGTATTGTGCATTGTTAATAGGCCACTGCTGTCAGGATGAGCTCCATTACAATAAGAGTCTATCTTTCATCCACTATGATTTATATAATCAAATCTCCCGTTGGAGCACAGCAGCATCAGAAATATAGGCCCTACGATGAAATAGCAATGGATCCACATGAACCTCATACATGTTTAGCTTTGAAGTCCAGAATTAAAAAAATATATTATGAATATAGATGGGCGAAGTGAAAGGAAGAGAGTGAAAGAGAGTTTCCCCTATGTCTTGTGTCTGTGCTCTTTTCTCATCTTAATCTTTTCTTTTTAATGGCCAGTCTGAGATATGGCATTTTTCTGCAACTCTGCCTAGAAGGCCAGCATCCTCCTCGGTGTACACGCATTCTTCTATTCTGGTTAGAGACATTTTGCACTGTTCTGTGATGGATGCAATACACATTGTTGCACGCAATCTTCGGATTCTTGGCAATTTCCTGCATGGAATAGCCTTCAGCTCCGAACTCCGCAAGAACCCTTTAGGGAAGAAGCAGCCACATGGTATTGTGTCAAAAATGGATTCTCCGGATCTCAACCCTATTTGGTCGTTGTGGGAGCGGCTTGTCCGTATGGTACTAAGATGAGCCCGTCAAGCCATTCCGACTTTATGTGAAATCTCTTTCGATTACCTCAACAAACTAATTTGCCAAAGGTCTGCAAGATCAGCTCTCATAGTCAACATGTTGGATGCTAGAGAAATAGGCAGAAGTAAAGACCTGAGCTACTTAACACGGGCCAAATGGTTATGGCCAGTTGACTGGGTCAGAGGATCTCTGAAACAACAAAGCTTCCTTCTGGTCAGCAGTGCTGAGTACCAACCAGTGGTCAGAAGCTGGACCAACAATAAAAGAGGACGGACAAAAATAAAAGAGGACGGACAAACAATAAAAGAGGACAGACAAACAATAAAAGAGGACGGACAAACAATAAAAGAGGACGGACAAACAATAAAAGAGGACGGACAAACAAAAAAAGAGGACGGACAAACAATAAAAGAGGACGGACAAACAATAAAAGAGGACGGACAAACAATAAAAGAGGACGGACAAACTATAAAAGAGGACGGACAAACAATAAAAGAGGACGGACAAACTATAAAAGACGATGGAGGTCCAATAAAAGCGACATGGTGTTGTTCCAAGGCTCATTGATGCACGTGAGCAACAGAAATAACCGCCGTCTGGTTCAAACCGATAGATGGTCCATCATTGCATTGTCCAATTAATCCCTCCCACCCACAGCATCACGATTGTGCAAAACCACCAGACTTGATTGACATTTCAGCCACTGATCACAATCGAACGCCATCATCAACCAACATCCTTCCCATTTTATGATCTATAATATTGGCTAAAAGAAGAAAGGCAGTCTCATCCAATATTAACATAGATTCCACAAAATGGATGAGAGTGTAGCAGTTTGAGACTGTACAACAGTTAAATCCCAAATGTGTAGCCAGGGATCACAGCCTGAGGGTAGACAATGTATATTATATGTATATATATATATTATATATATATGTATATATACAGTACACTGAAGTTCACTCTCCGCCTAATATGTTGTTGGTCAGCGCCGAGGTCTGGACCACAGAACGCGTTATTTGGTATCTGACACCAACACATTGGCAGCAGGTCCATTAAGTCCTATGTTGCAACGTGGAGTTGCAGTGGATCGGACCTGTTGTTCTAGCACATCCCACAGATCCTCAATCAGATTTAGATCTGGGGAATTCCCTGATGGCAATGCGCCCTGCCACACTTCACACAATGTTCAGTAATGGTTTGCAGAACATGATGAAAAATGAGTTGTGTTGCCCTGTGTTTCCAGATCTCAATTTGCTTGAGCATCTGTGGGATGTGTTGGACCAACAAGTCTGATCCATGGCAACTCAACCTCACAGCTTACACTACTTTAAGAATCTGCTGCTAATGTCTTGGTGCCAGATACGACAGGACGTCTTTAGGGGTCTTGTAGAATCCTTGCCTCTACAGTCTTGACCAGGAACAACATCATATTAGGAAGTGGGTTCAAATATGTTGTCCTACATCAATATATACACACACAAATAATACAGTACATAATACAAAATTATGAAAGTCGAGTTGGAATAGCATAGGATAAGTGAACATAACACAATAGCACAGAATAATCCACAGAGGATCATGGGAAAGCATTGAAGTAAAGCAGATAAAATGCCACTTGATTTTCCACGTGGAGCCGACAGTTTCATGAAGTCTGAACCCTAAGAAAGATGATCCATTCCTCCCTGAATCAGAGCTGACCGAATTCTTGAAGCTTATGCATCTGTAGAGGGCATGAAATGTGCCCTCGAGAGCCTGGGCATTGCTATCATGCAGCTTAGTCTGTGCCAGTCTGTACCAGTGCAAAAAACATCTGTGCCCGCCGTTGGCACAAAACAGTGCTGCAGCAGCGCCAGTCATAAAACTGGGTTACAAAGCAGGCAAGGGAATGGGACATATTGGTTTATAATGGGGGTTGTGTTTAGCACATGACCCGATTAAAGGATGATTATATGAATATATATACATTAATCTTCACTGCAGTCTCTCTGACTGAACTGTATATACTTGAAGGATGGAGTTCAGTTTTTAGCTGAGTGAATTTCCCTAAATCCTCAATTGGTTTCACACATGTGGACGATCTACAGGCAACATTGCTGCCAATCTTCCCCACTTGCGTGGCACTCAGGACAGGGGGTGTGGCAGATGGACAGGGGGTGTGGCAGATGGACAGTGGGTGTGGCAGATGGACAGGGGGTGTGGCGGATGGACAGGGGTGTGGCGGATGGACAGAGGGTGTGGCACTCAGGACAGGGGGTGTGGCAGCTGGACAGGGGGTGTGGCAGATGGACAGGGGGTGTGGCGGATGGACAGAGGGTGTGGCACTCAGGACAGGGGGTGTGGCAGATGGACAGGGGTGTGGCGGATGGACAGAGGGTGTGGCACTCAGGACAGGGGGTGTGGCGGATGGACGGGGGTGTGGCAGATGGACAGGCGGTGTGGCGGATGGACAGGGGGTGTGGCAGATGGACAGGGGTGTGGCAGATGGACAGGGGTGTGGCGGATGGACAGAGGGTGTGGCACTAAGGACAGGGGGTGTTTGCAGATGGACAGGGGGTGTGGCGGATGGACAGGGGTGTGGCGGATGGACAGAGGGTGTGGCACTAAGGACAGGGGGTGTTTGCAGATGGACAGGGGGTGTGGCAGCTGGACAGCCAAAGCAGCATCATCACTGATCAAACTGAAATTGGGTTAGGGTTAGAAATTGGATCTCTAATTGATTAGACTGGGTTGATATGGCAACGGATTTCCAGACTTCATCCACTGTCTTTCCTGGCCAATTCATTTCAGACCAGTTAGTTGCCTACCGGGCGATTCATGCAAAGCTCAACAATCATGGCCTAAAACAGGGAAAGGATTTTAACGCGACGAAAACCCAGACACACTTCAGTCATCTGTGGAAGTTTCTAGATGGAGGCATGAGCAGGATTGCTGCCGTCCCAATTGTAAGACGTTCAAAGAGCTCTGGGTGTCTGTGTGCAGACGCCACTGACGAGACGATTGGGATGCTTGTTTCCAATTGGCTGCAGAGAAAGCTTTGCATCTCAATGAGGTTCAGGCAATTCCCTGCGTCCAAACCCACCATTGTAATGTTCCAAACACTAAGTTCTTCCAGAGACACCCGACTGCCGAGAGCCTTGATTGAAGGATGGAACGATGGAATGATGTATTTGTGCCAGTGGCAGGTGCAGCGTGGGTAAGGGACTGGAGTATTCAGACTGTAAGGCAGGTGTACACGGTTTACAGTGAGGTCCATAGGTGATTGGACGGCGACACATTTTTGGTGTTTACAGTCTTTACTCCACTCCATCGGATGTAATGATAACATGATTCGAGGTTTATTCCTTGACTCTTTCACTAGCTGATGAATAGCTGGAAAGCCCAGTGGGTGACACCGATTGATCAGTGGGGCTTGGTAAGCAGTGATTTGCTGGTCTCATTGTGTCCTATCTATCGACTCTCTCATGTTTGCTCTGCTGCCTGCAATGCAAACTCAGGTTGATAGGTGAGTAAACGTGTGTGCAAGTTGCAATATTACAGAAACAAAATGGTCTGCACAAATGGGGAAATTGTATTACATCATTTTAGAAAAACATTTGTTCATAATAACAATATGAGGTGTTTCTAAACATCTCTCTATGAAACTGGATAATAAAAAAAAATAAAGTTCTGGTTAAAAATACGATATCTACTAAGCATACTAAACCCTCACCATTACATTAGGATATTAAATGAATAGGGAAGAACGGGAAATGTGCAACACTGGGTTAGTTTTAACACTGTCTGTTGGTGATGTCATCAATATCGTAGACTCCCATCTCCTTTTCGAGCTCACATGAGAAGCATGTCTCTGTCAGCGAATTATATAACCAAAAAATTGATTTTCAAATAAGAAAGTCTTTTTTTATCATATTTTTTTCTGCCTAGCGTTCATTCTAATGTAAATGCGATGTTGCAACTTACATCCCCTAAAGTAGCCATAGATTACATTGATTATTTGCATTCTTCACACCCACATATCTTAAACAGTTAGCTATTTAATTGTCGTGGTTGTTGTGTGGATGGTTGTCCTGGACTGTTTTGGTTTTTAAGATGCTCGCACATTGCCTGCTTGCACTGTATAATATTAACTGTCATAAACTCGCCCAGCACCGGCAGAGGAGGACTGGTGATCCCTCAGAGCCTGGTTCCTCTCTAGGTTTCTTCCTAAATCAGATCTTCAGGGAGTTTTTTTTCTAGCCGCCGTGTATCAACTTGTTCAACTGGTTTCTTGTTCAACTTGTTGATGTGTGCTCTGTCGGATTCAGGCTGGGTGATTGTAAAAGCACTTTGTGACAACTTTGTTGTAAAAAGGGCTGTAAAAATACATTTGATTGATTGTAACAGTTCACAAAAATGTTATGCATGCAAAATCAGGAATACAGTGAACACACAGATGCACACTCAAACTAACACACACAAATATGGTTTTCAGTTAATGTAACATAAAAAAGACGTCTTCTTTATTCTTTAATGACGTTATTGTATACATTTTATAGTGTGGATCTTATTTTAGGTTAATTACCTCTCACTGTTACATATTCACCAGCTAGTGTTACAACTCACCCCAGTTGTGGAGTAGGTTGTCACAACTGAACTCCCTGTATATGACACTAATTTACATAATCTGCCATTGTGTCTGAGAGACCTATAGCACAAACTACCTCTGAGTTACTGACACTCAAACAAAAGGTCTTACTTTTATCTCCGGTCTTCCCTATATTATTATCATTTATTTGTTCGTTACCTTTAAACCCTTTTTCACAGCCTAAAACCAGAGTAATGTCAAGATCTGGTAAAGTAATTTTAATTAATCTAAAATAACATCCTTTTGCTTACTAGGTTGATGAAAAGATAAATAGCCTACTGTAATCCAATTTAATACAAAAAAAGAATTGTTTGTATTTTTGCACAGATCAATTTTCTCATGAAACACAAAGGCTGTGTAGTTATTAAAGTATAACCATCACAGATTTATCACAGATTTATCACAGATTTATCACAGATTTATCTCAGATTTATCACAGTATAACCAAGTTGAAACAACGCAAACATTATTTTTTGTTCACTTTGACTGTATCAAATTTGAACAAGTTAACAACCATAAGTAGTACACAATAGTATCTTACATTACTGTTTCTAATTAGTAAATCGTGCATTGCGTAATTGTATAATATACGTTTTTCCGGGGTTGGATTCGGTCATCTGACGAGAAAAAATAATAACATCTCCAATCCTTTGGGAATCAAATATAACGCTCATGATACTGAAACTCTGTGACATGTGATGTACACAGCCTTAATTAGACCATGTGGATACATTGTCATCTATATTGTGATCTCTATTAACACTTTAACACACCCTGGTCTCCTCTTTCACATGTGTAATTCATAAAGTGCATTATAAATCTAACTTACTGTTATAGTTCCAGGGCTCCATCCCACCAGCTCCAGTGCTGTTACTGGGATTCATGGTGCATGTTTAGATGTCGCTCAAACAGGCGAGATCCTCCACAATGTTACTCGGATAAGTTTTTCCTGCAGGCAAGAGAAGACGTCCTCGTTTCGTGCGATATCCTGACATTTGCAGAAAAGGGATCATCTCATGTCAGTTCATGTCAAAATGCTGTGGAGAGGACCATTCCAGGGGACTGGTGATGAAGAGAGGACCATTCCAGGGGACTGGTGATGAAGAGAGGACCATTCCAGGCGACTGGAGACCGATGCGCCCCGAGCTGTGGTGTACAAGTCTCTCTCCAAAGGAGCGGTTCCGACTCCGCCAGATGCGCCCTCATCTGCGAGTCAGATTTTTTAGGAGGCTTACAGGCTCCCAGCGAGTGTTTAATGATGTCATGCACATCTAACCAATCACCTGAAAGTCTAGGATGATTCCATTTTGCCCGATCTCCGTTTCCCAGCTCGGAACAGGGAGAAGCGCACTGGCAAATGCAGCCTAATGTTCCTGTGAACAGATTTATTCTGTATTGTGTATTATGAAATACAATTGACGACTATATGTTTAGATCTTTTTTTTGAAGTAGCCTACACACAAAAGTTTTAAATGAGTACTGTAATGGTTCAAAGTGTCATCCGTTTTTTGATTTATGCGCCTTGTTGTCTAGTCAAGGAACTTTAGTGATAGTTATCCTTTAAAATAAGCGAATTAATTATTTTATTTAATATGTAAAGTAACATTTTCCCAATATTAGGTAGGCTGCTATATGCCATGGTGTCTGGAGCTTTCTATTTTCAGAACCATGGGCAGCTCTTCCCTAAACCGAGTTATCAGGAATAGGGTTAGGGTTAGAGCTTGTGTTAAACCTCTGGCTTTAGTATCCAACAACGGGGAAACAATGACACATATCTTATAAACGTTTATAGATGTTGTCAGGTACAAATAGGTGTTTGACTTAATATGATATATAATGGAACGCATCCTAATTGTATGCCTCACTATAGTATGTTTTAAGCTGATTGTCACGCTCTCGGGCAGAGACGGATGAGGTTTTTCGTGGCAACTGACGACTGAAAGCATTGAGTTTCAGGACCGAGCATGATCAATAGGAATAACAACTAGACTAGAGCTATGCAATATACACATGGTTAATTGAACCTTCCCTCAACAAATTGAGCTATACTTAAATGTTTCACCCAAGTGTAAACAGGTTGAAGAAGTACCAATTTGATTACCATTCTAGGATAGATGTTAATATTTTTACTGTGTTATCTAGGATGAGGTACACATTTTTAAAAGATCCGTAGAACATAACATCATATCGTTACATAAAATAAATTAATGAAAAGCGTTTTATCACTCAAAAAGTACAGCATAATCGTAAAAACGCTGCATGGTGTAGATAGATGTCAGATGCTTGTCACGGAATTTATCAGTCTTTTAATCTAAAGTGTCAATGCTGTAGCAGGGGCCATTCCAATGTACGGCTCAAAGTAGGGATTTCCTATTGCTCGAATAGTGAAAGGTTAAGATCTGTGGGGGTTTGTATGTAGCCGAAAGAGGAAGGAGACATTCCAAGAGCACACCGCAACTGAAATGCTCTATTATCCGTGAAACGGGTTTCCATTTACAGGATCGATGCGTGGCTTTGACACAAAGCTACATTTTGACAACATGAGAGACATTGTTCTGCACGTTCGATTCATTGAGTGCCTTTGTTAACACATTTGAATCTGTCAATAGCCTGGTCAGGATGGGTCCAGAAGGGGCTGCCTCCACATCATTTACACAGGCTAACATTACAAGTGGACAAAGAGGCTTTAATTGGTGGGTGGGCTTGTCTGTCCAAGCGCCCGTTCTACTTGGAAATGCACGTGGATTTATTTTGTACATTTATTATACTGTGGTTTATATAGAGTTTTTTAACTAGTTCAATTATGTTCTGCTCACTCAACAATAAAGTCTACATTGGTTTAGCATTGTATAGTAGCCTATAGCAAAATGAATAGGAATTGACAAAGTTTGTATTTGAAATAATAATTGTGTCTTTTGAACATTGCTTTCGTCAAAGAATCATGCATTTGCAGCAATTGTTGGCTTGCAGACATTTGGCATTCTTGTTTTAGCCAATTTGTTTATGTAATATAAAAAGTCACCCTATGCTTCCTGAAGAACCCAACACAATGATTGCATTGATGGCCACTTTTTACATACCATTTGGTCAGAGCTGCATCCACAAAAGCTCAATTGGGTTCAGATCCAGTGACTGTGCTGGCCACTCCATTACAGACAGCATTCCAACTGCCTGCTTATTTGCCTTAATATAATGTATAATTCGAAGCTGTGTTTGGGTCCTTGTCCTGTTGTAAATGGAAAATGGCTCTAATCAACAGTCATGCGCAGGGTACAGCAATTACATTGCAAAATAGGGTGATAGCCCTTCTTCTTCACAATCTCTTGTACCCAGTACAAAAATCCCACTTTACCACCATTAAACCACCCCCAAACCATCACATCACTCCTGGTTCTATTTTGGTTAGAGCCAGTTGACACTGTTCTGTGAAGGGAGTGGTAGGTACAGATCTTTGTACAATATCTTCAGTTTCTAGGCAATTTATTGCATGGCATTGCAGTAATTTCTCAATATAACAAGACTAGAGTCAATAACAAGAATAGACCGATGAGTTTCAGCAGTTATTTGTTTCTGGACATTTTGAGCCTGTAACAGAAAACACAATTGCAGATGCCCCAGATACTCTAGACTGAAGGCAAGTTGTTGATTCCTAAATCAGCACAACAATTTCCATTATTCCAAAACTGTTTTCTAAAGTTCAGTTAGCCTTTAAAAATGATAAACTTAGCAAACACAGCCATTGGATCACGGGAGTAAAGGTTGGTGATTGTAATAATTCCTGGCCCATTGAAAACATTTTTGTGGGCTAGGAGGGCGTTGCAGTTCTCTTACACTTATATAAGTTTGAAATCCCCTGAATGTGATGTGGTTAATTAGAGTTGCCACAGCAGGATAGATTTGATGATTATGTATATTTTGTAGGTCAATTGTAGGTCATATATTTCTAAATCAGTCATTACCAGCTACAATTGTTATTATTTAAAAAAAATCATTGGTTTAATTTTCATTTGAAAACCAAGGACACTTCTATGTGACCCTACATTTTTGAGCAATGGTGTGGCTTAATACCTGTGATAGTGTCAGAGCTCCCTCTGAAGCCAGTCCACCACCACCTGCGGGCAGGCTTCTAGCTATTTATTTGTGTATCTCCGCCTTCCTTTGTGATGTTCATTGTATGCACTACGATGCTTCGTTATTATTTTGTTATGTACAAGCGGGTACATTTATGATTTAGTATTGAAGACAAATAAAAAGAAAATATTTGCGCTAACAGAACCTGGACCTGACTCCGTCCTTCCTCTTACAACTCACCGGGATATTGTGACAGATAGCTATTTTTATACGGCCTTTTTGGTATCCACTTTCTCGTGGTGCCGGTAGTCAGAGGGAAAAATTTGCAACCGAGAGATCATTAGTCAGCCTAATATATATTTTTATTTCACCTCTATCAGGTAAGTTGACTAAACCCATTCTCATTTACAGCAGCAGCAGGCACCAGTTACTGAGGGTGAATATGGAATGACTAAGCCAATTAGAAACATGGTTGGTAAAGGTCATCAGAGGGTCAGATGATTGAAAATGTATGCAGGGCACATGGTTAAAACCAATACTGTTAAAATAAGTGCACAGAGACTCAGGACACCATTTTATTCTCATCGAAAAGACGACACCTTATGCAGGGCAATGTGACACTAAATGGTATAGTCCGTAATCCAACTAGATTATGCCCGCCATATCACGTCAACTCCAAACTGTTAATGAAACATTCCATCTATATGGACACATACTGGAACTGTTAAAATGAAGATCTAGATATCTACTGTAGATTCCAGTAAGTGTTGTATAGGATATACTGATACTCTCACAGAATGTGTATTCTGTCTCTATATGTTGTCCATCTCCAGCAGCACCACTACACTGAGTAAAATAATATGTGAATGTAAGGCAATTCTACACCCCTCCAACAGAGGCCTTCAAATGCTGTGGTTTTCAACCGTTGAAGCTAGTTGTACATTAAGTATTTAAATGCTTATTCCCAGTATGACAATCCCTCCCTCATACGAACCCGCCCCCGCCAATTTGACTATAAATAGATGTGATTGTTTTTACATTGCCTTTTTATACTCTAATTTCAGCAATCTCGGGAGTAAAGATCATGCTATATACGTGTATAAGGTGTGCACTGATTTACCTCTCCCCTTTCTTTGCAAATACATAGTGTCAGGAGATTTTAAAGGCTTTGTAAGACTTCTTATTACATATGATTTTTTAAGTGCCCACCTTGTTATTAGACAATTGACACTTACAAGTTCGCCTAATTTATACAAATTTTTACATGCATGTCACCCTTTAGAAAGCATTAGATACTGCATACTCTGTTCAGAGGGTGGGGTTTGTCTGAGAAAAAACGCCACCTCTTTAACTGTTTGCTCATCCAGCATGGACAGTATTCAAATGATCTAAATGGGACTGTAATTGCCTCACAAAAACCAGGCATTTACACTGGCCTTGGTGTGTTTTCTTATCAATAGAATACAAGATAATCACACTTTGTTACTATATCTGGGGCACCTGCCTTTCACAGTCGATGGCTACTGAAACGCAATGACGTTATTCACAATGAAAGCAATCTATTCAGTCGAAAAACTAGCCAGGAGGGTGGCACCTTTTGCTCATTTTGCTTCAACTCATTATTAAGGGCCACAGTGTGATTGAAATGTGTTATAAAGAACAACCAATTCCCTATTGTGTATTAATGGCATCACAGAGATCCCCTGGGAGGGAAATTAACAGTCAACAAACAGCCACGAGTGACACATTACAGGCTTGAATATTGATACAGTAGTGAAATATGCCCCCCACTGTGGGTTCACAGTCATTTTGCAATTTGCAATTAGTAATTAGCTGCAACAAGAATGCACTTGGATGTTATTATTAATGATGTAAGTCAATGGCCTCTACTACCAGTGATAATAAATATAAAAGGCAGGTGTGATCACTCTGGGCAAAGCCATGCTCAAATGATACACTGGCCTGGTAAAATGAACGGAACATATATACATATGCATATTACTTTAGATTCAGCAGTAAAGTTCCATTGGGTCTTGTAATTCACACCGTTAAATACAGTTGATTCAATCGCTGACACTTTATTCAATACATAATACTGTGATTGATATGCTTAATGTGGGCACTGTAATGCCAAACAGGTAAAATGTCTTTGTTGACCCCCCCATTGAAATGTTCATAGGCTTTCATTCCATTGTGTGTTAGATGTAATTAAAAAGACACAGATGAAAACCCATGACTCAAGAGATTCTTTTTCTCTCCCCGGCAAAAGGGCTGATTCTCACATCAGCAAATCAAAGGTTTTCTGAGCACATTCCCGCCCCTCACTCGCTCACCATGAATACACTCTCCTATTGATTTAATAAAATATCAAAGACCCTCACCTCCCGGAAAAAATCCAGTAGGCTTTCTACTGAGAACGTAGGGAAAAGGAACCTCCCACATTCAAACACACTCTTTTAATTGGATAAACCCCAGACATTACCTGCTCACTAACTCTATTTCTGCCCGAGCTGTATGATCCAACGACAGGACTCATTCATTAACACTCCACATCTTACTTTTGTAACCATTGAGTTGATTCAGAATCTCTGTACCCCACAATATTGCTACCTGTGTGAGTTCCACAAACCAATCGAACAAAATCCTTATCACCGTTACTGCAGTTAAATGTTTCAGCACGAACTCCTAAAGATCATCTAAGTCCCATTATTAGGTACATTCACACCATTTGCTCTCCTGGCTTTGATGTGTCAAGACAGGATGCTGCATCGCCGTGGAAAGATCCCGTGGAGCGATTTGTCTCACAGCCTTAGGAGAGCTTCAGAAAACCAGAGCCGTTTTGTCTGTATAAGAACCATGTTGGTTTAATCTAAACCCCAAAAGACCATCACTATTCAGATGACCAGACAGACGTAATCAAGCACATTAGCCGCCTCTTACTTCCTTAGAGTCCACCCTGCCACAATAACAACCGTGCAGGTCAGCCTCCTGAGAGAAGGATAATCGGTGCTGATGTGATTATGCGTTCCCCATGGGCCATGTTGGGAATGAAATTGGAATGACAGAGACAAAAAGCAGTTAACTTTCGGAGAGAACCTGGTTCCCGTGGAACCACTGATTCGTTTGCTTCCAATGTGGAGTCCTTGTAGCGTGCGTGTTGAATGAAGTTGAGTTGTTTTTGCTGTCTTAGAATGGCTAAAATATCAGATAAGGTCTGTCTGGGTAAATAGAGCCTTTGAGTTATGTTGTGCTGTCTGGCAGATGATTAAAGTAATATTTTTTCCTGAAACAATCTTCGGAGTAAGGCAATTCTATAGCAAGAGAATGCTGAGACATATTCTGAACAAAATATGGATTGGATACAACTCTCTGCACAAACACAACTAACTGTTTCATGAAAGTTGAGGGGAGAACACAGTGACTTAAACAATACATAAAATGCACTGGTGAAAATGTATCACTGTTGCATAGATTCAAATCCTGCACACAGCACATTCTGCAAAAATCTTCCTTCGGCTTCTTGTAAGATGAGGCGAATTTAAAAAAAAAATGAGTTGCATAAATTTAAATGAATTAATAAATTAAAAATCCCACTGAATAATTTGAATTATTATATGCTGTTCATATACAAATTAAATAAAACATTTCAAAATATAATGATTTATAGTTATACTGCTAGTTATATATAGATATACTGTAGGCTTAGGATATATAGTGTTCTCCATAATTATTGGGAGAGTGAATAATTGTTTGATATTTCCTCTCTACACAGAGAACCTGAAGCATTAGGATAGTTAGCATAAAAGGATTTATTGATTAGTCAGGTGCATTTCATTGCATCATTTGTGCAGGCACATCACAACTCCCAAACTAGAACTAGGACTTTACAGATATTCAAAACCTTGTGCAAAGTTGATAATATATAAAAGGAGAGAGTACACCATAGTGACTAAAGGAAACATAGTACATATATGTACAATATGCTCCCTTGTAAACATATCGGGTGCTGGGAATATAAAGAGAAGACGTGAAGCTTACATATTTATGAACGACACTTTACAGTTTATGTGCCCATGTATGATGTATCATTTCATCTAGATAATATACATCTATGTAAGTAGAAAATGGAAGCTTATTTAAATGCCGTTAACAGATAGGTATGTTGATGGAACGGCATCGTCCTGGTCGTCTTTAGTGGGCCAGATGGCCAGGTCCAAGTGATATCTGACACGGAAATCTCCAGTAAATCTAGTTGAGCTTGTTTGTCATTGACAGGTCCACAGCATCAACAGCTTGGTTTGTTGTCAGTGATCTCCCTATTGCCTTTCCAAAAAAATGTCCACTGCTTGTCCAGCCTGGTTCCACACCTGGGCTACAGACATCATTTCTGGATGGCTCTAAACATGATTATGTGCTCGTTGTCTCTGACTGAGTAGTGACGTGCATATTTCTTTACATGCTGTAAAATGCCTGTTAAACAGTTTACAGGTTGGGTATGAGACACTTTACCAGTTGCTCAGGTTTGGTCGGTTCCTTAAATTACCGAGTTCTACTGCAATTCTTTGGTCTTCCAGTAGCTCTCCAGATCAAAAAAGTGGGTTTGCAGTGAATGCAAAAATACAAACCAGTTCACAAGAGCAGAATACAGACCAGCAGAATTCAACGCTGGCCCTCGAAGCCAGTTTAAGTCCATTTCTTCATTGCAACCCCGTAATCAGGGACTTACTTGTACCTGGGTGCAATTAATGATGAGGTAGAACAGAAAACCAGCAGACTCTGGCCCTCGTAGGGTATAAAGTTGAATTATCGTGATTCAGACACGATAACGATGTTCCAGCATCAAACAGAAATAACATAGAAACACTATGGAATTGTAATAGTATGCACATGCCTGTGTCGCAATCAATTATTAACTATTAATCAATTATTAACTATTACTGTAAATGAAAACAAGACATAGCGTTTAGCCCACATTATATTGGATCAAGCCTGTCTTGGACATTTGACCACAGATTTTCATCCACATCACAAATAATGTCCTTATTGTTCATGAACCTTGGGAGAAAACCTTTGTCATGGCGATTCCATGCTTGACATTGGTCTACACTGATGCCATCACATGCCTCACCCATGGTCTGACGGAGGATGGTGCGCCCACTGGGTTGGCGATCATAAACCTTCCACCTTTATACAGATAATAATTCCTCAATAGTGTTGAGTAAAGGAGAGTACAGGGGCAGGTAGAGGGTTATGAATCAGGGATAAGTCTGAAACCATGTAGAACCACTACTGGATGGGGGAACCTAACATGGTCCCACACAACAGGTGAAAAAATTGACAGTTTATCTTTTTAGATTTAGGATCAACTAATCTGCCAGCCTCTGACATGGTAAAGTTTCGGTTCACCACATGATTAACTATGATGGCTCGGATATCATTAGAGACAACAGTTCTGCCTCGCTCTCATTGACAATCAACATTTTGACAGGTCCCATGCCCACCTCTGTTAGTCCTCTGTTGGTGCCCATGCCCACTCATCTGTTGGTGCCAATGCCCACTAGAACTCAATCGTGGTATTTATTAAAAAATAAAACAAACATGACAACAACGAATGAAGTAAACATACTGACTTGAAATTATATAGTGCTCCAAACTGCAATGGCGAAACAACATTAACCTACAGAACAGACCTAACTCAATCAATGAAAAAGTAACAAACAAATGAGCAAACTAATTAGACCTCGTAATCACTAAAACACAACCCAGTGTGCCTAATAAAACAACCAAACAGAAAGTAACAGGGTGGCCAACTAAAATAGAAAAGTGAAGCGAGGAAAAGCCCTCCCTTGTGACAGTGAAAGATAATTACTTCATATGAAAGATATTTATTTTGTGACACGCTGATTAGGTGTCGGGAAAAGGTGTCATTTTGTGTGTTGTACTTAGTCAAATGAAAATATTATAACATGTTTGAAAAAACTGCCTTTTTGAAGATCTGCTTTGAGTTTTGTACTAAGAGTTGTGCCCTTTTATACATTTTAAATAATTTTTTTATTTAACCTTTATTTAACCAGGTAGGGCCGATTGAGAATAATTTCCAAAGCAATAAAAAAACTGTATCAGAATGAGTACTTGAGGCAATATTTATTTTACAGAATACAAATAATTTCCATTGTCTTTATTTTTTAAACTGTGCTATTTTTTCTTTCATATTTCCTATGACCATGTTTTTAATCTATTTGACCATCAACCAAAGCCTTTTCTTATTGCAAATTGTTAACATTCATTTAGCGCTAAAATGTAGGTGCTCAAAATGCTGTTTTACATGGCCAGTGTAATGTTAATTTGTTTGCCCAGACAACATCCATTGTTGGAATATGAATACAGTTTAAAACTTAAATGCTCACACAGCTTTTTTATTTACCCGAGTGTCCATGCTACAATTGAGTATTGCCAGCTGGTGGGCAAGATTACCTCTGGTGAAATGGCTGCTATTTCACACACAAAAGCCTCAGACGTTTGGTTCACCAGTGTATACATAATCTGAAAAACTGAGAACAACAGATTTCAGTGGTATTGTCCACTTGTACAACACACACCTGCAGAATTCCTCTCAGAGGCAAGCAATGTTTCCCAACCAACATTGAGACTAGGTTGCATCAAGCGTTTTGACTAGAAATGTCAAATTGAGACAAATAAAACCAAGTCACGGACTGTTGAGTTGGGCGGCCGGTGTTTGAACAAGTTACCTGTTCTCAGAGAAGGGTCAGAAAAAGGCTGGCTCTGCTATATCACCATCTAATCCTGCCGGCCATTTTCCCCTAAATGGACCTCTTGAGACGATCATGTTCTGAATGGTCGTAATGTTAATAAAATTCAGGGAAATTGCACAAAATGTGTAATATGTTCCTAAAAGCTGTTTACACCTTCCGTACATTTTCAAAGTGAAAACATGACCTGAAATAGGAAACTGGAAAGGGGAATAGCATTATATTCAGAAGAATTGACCCATAAGTATTTCCCAATAACTAGAACACAATGTTCTGCCATAAAAATATCAAAACAAATAAAGAAAACAGCTCGACAACAGTGCACCATCGTATGAATGCCCAGCAGCCTGTCAGATTTCCCAGGGCTGTTTCTGAACATTCGTCCGCCCCCTCTTCTTCCTCCTACCATCCAAAACACCCCTCACCGCACAACTCTGCTCCCCCCTTCCCGACCTATGCTTGGTGGGTAGGGCCACAGTCCTCACAGCAGGGTCACACCAGGGTCAGCTGACCCAGTATTGGTGCTGCCAGGAAAACATCATTCTCCCACCTTCGAAAAACCAAACCGTGTCAGCACCTGATGAGCGGCGCTTTACCCAAGCTCCCCTCCCACTACGGTGCTCTCCGTGACTCTGGGACAGGCAGGCTAATGGGGCCTGGCGTTCAGCTGGTAGACAAGCGATGCCAGTGGAGGCCTTGTTAATTGATTTCTATATGGGAGCTCATTATTTTTCTTCAGAATTGAGAACAATGTAGTGGCATTCAGGAGGAAACATGCCAGAGTGCATCATGGCATTTTTCTTCATTCAAGCTCCATTGTGTGGTACTGACTTTCCGAGGGTAATCATGGATGTGACAGCAGTGTAATTATCGCTAAATATTGGTGCAATTTGTAGTAGAAAAGCCTTCCCATGGCTAAAACGCTGGTGGCAACTTGATGAAAAATGCATACCAGCAAAAGGTTAAGGCTGCATCACATAATTAGTTCAGGGTCAGCTTCTTTCCTAATACAAGCGAGGTATACTTGTTTTTATTAATTTTACAACATTAACTTAGAGAGTTCCACACCTTTGTAAGAGACTGCCTCTGTTCCCCTCTATGCCAGTGTGGCCACTCCCCTTGCCAGCAGTGAGAACTATTCAAGGACAATGTCTTACACCTGTGTTTGTTTCTCACCTGTTCTGTGTTCAGTTCGTTAGTGTCTGCATTTAGCTTGGTCTGTGTCAGTTTGTCTGTGTCGGTCATTGTTTCAGGTACGTTGGGTTCTAGTTCTATGTCTGTGTGTCATGGCTGCGTTCCATGTCGGTATGCATGTTACCTTGTCGTTTGTTAGATGTATTTCCTTGTTCGTTCAAGTATTTAGTCTTCCCTGTGTCACTGTGTGAGTTTCAGGCATTGTTAAGGTATGTTGGTTCGTTTGTCTTGAGTCTGTTCGTTTGTATGGAGGTTTTGTGCTTAGTACTGTATTCCTGTCAGTCTGTGTATTTGTTGAGTTTGTCTGGTTGTGGTGCATAGTCTGTGTCTATGTTTATGAGTTTGTTTCTAGTTACTGTACCCGTTTAGTAGTCCTTGAGGTTTCATTCACTGTCAGTCCTGTTAGAGTCTTTGTGTTTCATACTGTGTCCTGTCTGTTAGTCCGTTTGTGTTTAGTTCGGTTCTAGTCCATGATTTCTTGTGTTTTAGTTTGTGGTATTCCTGTTTTGAGTTTACTCCTTGGTTTTGTGTTTCAGTGTTTCAGTTCTTCTGTTCAGTGCCTGTCTTGCCTGGATGAGAATAAAAAACCTGTTTTGGAAAGTATTCTCTCCAATTGTGTCGGTTCCTTGCCATCTGCCATAAGGCAGATCGTGACAACCTTGAGTTCCTCACATTATGCTAACTTTAACCATCGCTACCAACAAAATCTGCAGAGATTAAGGAGCATTTAATCACTCATCATCTCTCATCTCATCTTCAACCGCTTATCCGGGGTCGGGTCGCGGGGGTAGCAGCTCTAGCAGGGGACCCCAAACTTACCTTTCCCGGGCAACATTAGCCAGCTCTGACTGGGGAATCCCGAGGCGTTCCCAGGCCAGTGTGGAGATATAATCTCTCCACCTAGTCCTGGGTCTTCCCCGAGGTCTCCTCCCAGCTGGACGTGCCTGGAACACCTCTCTAGGGAGGCGCCCAGGTGGCATTCTTACAAGATGCCCGAACCACCTCAACTGGCTCCTTTCTATGCAAAGGAGCAGCGGCTCTACTCCGAGTTCCTCTCGGATGACTGAGCTTCTCACCCTATCCCTAAGGGAGAGGCCAGCCACCTTTCTGAGAAAACCCATTTCGGCCGCTTGTACCCGCGATCTCGTTCTTTCGGTCATGACCCAGCTTTCATGACCATAGGTGAGGGTAGGAACAAAGATTGACCGGTAGATCGAGAGCTTTGCCTTTCGGCTCAGCTCTCTTTTCGTCACAACGGTGCGGTGAAGCGAATGCAACACCGCCCCCGCTGCTCCGATCCTCCGACCAAACTCCCGCTCCATTGTTCCCTCACTCGCGAACAGGACCCCGAGGTACTTGAACTCCTTCACTTGGAGTAAGGACTCATTCCCTAACCGGAGTAGGCACTCCACCGGTTTCCTGCTGAGAGTCATGGCCTCAGATTTAGAGGTGCTAACCCTCATCCCAGCCGCTTCACACTCGGCTTCGAACCGATCCAGTGAGTGCTGAAGGTCACCGACCGATGAGGCCATCAGGACCACATCATCCGCAAAAAGCAGTGATGTGACCATCAGCCCACCGAACGGGAACCCTTCCCCCCCATGACTACGCCTTGATATCCTGTCCATGAATATTACAAACAGGATTGGTGACAAAGCGCAGCCCTGGCGGAGGCCAACCCCCACCGGGAACGAATCCGACTTACTGCCGAGGACACGGACACAGCTCATGCTTTGAGCGTACAGAGATTGGATGGCCCTGAGAAGATGGCCCATACTCCCGCAGCACCTCCCACAAAAGATCCCGGGGTACCCGGTCATACGCCTTCTCCAGATCCACAAAACACATGTAGACTGGATGGGCATACTCCCAGGCCCCCTCCAGGATCCTTGCGAGAGTAAAGAGCTGGTCCGTGGTTCCCCGGCCAGGACGAAAACCGCATTGTTCCTCTTCAATCTGAGGTTCGACTATTGGCCGAACCCTCCTTTCCAGCACTTTGGAGTACACTTTACCAGGGAGGCTGAGGAGTGTGATACCTCTGTAATTGGCACACACTCTCTGGTCCCCCTTTTTAAAGAGGGGAACCACCACCCCGGTCTGCCACTCCTCTGGCACTGTCCCAGACTTCCATGCAATGTTGAAGAGGCGTGTCAACCAAGACAGCCCTTCCCCACCCAAAGCTTTTAGCATTTCTGGACGAATCTCATCAGTCCCTGGGGCTTTGCCACTGTGGAGTTGTTTGACTACCTCAGCGACTTCCCCCAGGGAAACTGACGATGACCCTCCATCAGCCTCCAGCTCTGCCTCTGTACTAGAGGGCGTGTAGGTCGGATTCAGGAGCTCCTCAAAATGCTCTTTCCAGCGCCCGATCACATCATCAGTTGAGGTCAACAGTGTCCCATCCTTACTGTACACAGCTTGGATGGTTCCCCGTTTTCCCCTTCTGAGGTGCCGAACGGTTTTCCAGAAGCATTTTGGTGCCGACCGAAAGTCCTTCTCCAAACTTCTCCCACACCCGCTGCTTTGCCTCTGACACGGCAGCGGCTGCAGCCCTTCGGGCCTGTCGGTACCCTGCAACTGCCTCCGGAGTCCCCAGGGCTAGCATATCCCTGAAGGCCTCCTTCTTCAGTCGGACAGCTTCCCTGACCACCGTGGTCCACCACGGTGTTCTAGGGTTACCACCCCTTGAGGCACCTAGGACCTTGAGACCACAGCTCACCGCCGCAGCTTCAGCAATAGAAGCTTTGAACATTGCCCACTCAGATTCAATGCCCCCAACCTCCACAGGGATGCCTGAAAAGCTCCGCCGGAGGTGTGAGTTGAAGATCTTTCGGACAGGGGCCTCCTCCAGACGTTCCCAGTTCACCCGCACCACCCGTTTGGGCTTACCTGGTCTGTCCAAAGTCTTTCCCCACCCTCTGATCCAACTCACTACCAGATGGTGATCAGTTGACAGCTCTGCCCCTCTCTTCACCCGAGTGTCCAAAACATGCGGCCTTAGATCAGCCGATACGATCACAAAATCGATCATTGACCTTCGGCCTAGGGTGCTCTGGTACCATGTACACTTATGCGCCTCCTTATGTTCGAACATGGTGTTTGTTATAGACAATCCATGACTAGCACAGAAGTCCAATAACAAACGACCGCTCGGGTTTAGATCAGGAGGCCGTTCCTCCCAATCACGCCTCTCCAGGTGTCTCCATCGTTGCCCACATGTGCGTTGAAGTCTCCCAGCAGAATGATGGAGTCCCCTACTGGAGCCCTATATAGGACTCCCTTCAGGGTCTCCAAGAAGGCTGAATACTCCGAACTGCTGTTTGGTGCATAAGCACAAACAACAGTCAGAGTTTTCCCCCCACCACCCTTAGGCGTAGGGAGGCAAACCTCTCATCCACCGGGGTAAACTCCAACACCGCCGTGCTCAGACGTGGGCTCGTGAGTATCCCCACACCAGCCCGCCGCCTCTCACCCTGGGCAACTCCAGAGAAGAACAGAGTCCAACCCCTATCCAGGGGTAAGGTTCCAGAGCCACGGTTGTGCGTAGAGGTAAGTCCCACCAGATCCAACTGGTATCGCTCCACCTCACGCACAAGTTCTGGCTCCTTCCCCCAGTGAGGTGACGTTCCACGTCCCCAAAGCAAGCTTCTGCCGCCCGGGTCTGATCCGTCGAGACCCCCACCTTCACTGTCACCCATATGACAGCGCACCCGACCCCTGCGGTTGTTCCTGTGAGTGGTGGGCCCACAGGATGGAGAGGAGAGAGATGCCACGTATCTCGTTCGGGCTGTGCCCGGCCGGGCTCCGTGGCAAACCCAGACGCTCGCTTTCGAGCCCGCCGTCTGGGCCTGGCTCCAGACGAGGGCCCTGGGCTTCCTCCAGGCAGGGTCTCGCTCCTTTTCCCTCTATCTTTCATGGGGTCTTGGTGAACCATTCTTAGTCTGGCCCCTCGCCTGAGACCACTTTGCCTTGGGAAACCCTACCAGGAGCATGAAGCTCCAGACAACCCAGCCCTCAGGTTCATAGGGGCACACAAACCTCTCCACCACGTTAAGGTGATGATTCCCGGGGATGATTCCCGTGTGACTAAAATCCTCTGAAATGATATGAGAAATTCTTTATTTAGTTTGATGACATAAAAATAATGTGTCCATTGTAAAATAAGCCCTATCCTTAAAACTTACTTATCAGCAAAAAGGAAAGTAAATAAACTTCAAGCTATCATTGGCTTTTAAAGAGCAACGAATCTGTAGAGCATAACATGTCAAGGTGAAAGTGTGTAGGCACAGGACTAGGATTTAGTGTATTAGTTATTGAATAGGATCGTTCTGAATGTACGTTTTTTTAGGGCTTGTTTACACTACGCTACATCTTTTTCCCAAGACATGTGAAACAATAGGATAGAAAGTTTGTAGTTAAGCTGGTGGCTCTTAGCTGAGGTAATAAGTTAGTAAGTGGGTGACTCTGCTTGTGGACTACTCACAAAGATGGGATTCATGTTTCCTCCTTCCGGCTTGATTCGTTCATGACAGGTTGCGATGTAATAAATGGCTTTGGATTACTGAACAGAGTAGGGCACAACAAAGATGTAATCCTTACTGGCAAACATCCAAGGTGTAATAGAATTACACAAGGTACGAAGAGGGCGTTTGAATCCGAGCTCATGGAGCCCAATGGACCTGCTTTACAAAAGACCAAAGTCATTTTGTGGCAACAAAATTACATTACGCCTTATGTACTTACTCTGTAATGTGCTTCCTGGACCTTGCGATGACCCAGAAATGGGTCGTGACAGAGTGAATGAGACATGGCTGTACATTATATCCGCGTAGCTTTCATCCGAATTGGACAGTAGATCCCTTGTCATTTCTCCGCAAAATGTGCAGAACGAACCGGCCAGTACGGACTTGAGACAGTGGGGATGCTTACTGGAACAGGTCCAGCAGAGGGGTAGACATTGGTGATAGAAAGCATTAGCCTCTGTCATCATACAAGCCCACTTTGTTCTGACACAATGTACAGAGGTTTTTGATTTCCATTTGATCGGTTCTGGTACCATATGAATTGGGGCGACCGGGCTAACTCATTGGTAGTATGAAAATTAAAGATCTCAAAAGACTGATGGAAGGTGTTTATGTAGGTCTTTTGCACTGATATGTCACAGGGTTTCTTTTACTTATGCAGTTGTTGACCAAAACATAGTATAATGGGCAATAATCCGACATTTGTTACATTTGTTGTATTATATTTGTTCTCATATATTGTTGTACATTGTACAGTATTTACTGTGTTGGGATTTACCATTTAATTAAAATATATATGTATATATTGCACAACCGTGGTCCACCGTTGAAACTCCTGGCTCAATACACATCTTCCTTAACGAAGATTTGGGTTTACTATCTAATACCTGTGCCTAACCTTCACAACTGTTTCTTAGGGTTTCCCTCAGATTACAAATTGTCAATAAAAGCCCTGAAAACAATAAAAATATGTATAGTTTTTAACAATATGATTTTCCTTTCAAAGTGTACACCATTGAAATGAAGATGATTATCGTTACAGCATCAAGGAGAGTTTGCATCACGTTACATTACGTTGGTAACCAATACGCTCAATATCAACGGAAAGCTTAACTGGATCTCAAAAGATTGATCTTCTCGCCAATATGCAGAGATTCGATGAAGCGCAACATTTAGAAAAAATAGTGAACCGTAAAACTGAAAAGAGATCAATATCATGATGTGCAGGCCCCGTTATGTTGTTATTGTCTGGTCTTTGACTAAGGCGACACAGAGACTAGCCCAGTGGTCTCCAACCCTGTTTCTGAAGACCCGGTTAGTTCAGTACCACCCTAATTGAGCCCAAACGATTCAAAGAATTAACTAGTTCATAAGCTGCATGTTGCTTAGTTATAATTGGGTTTGGGGTAAAAAAAAATACAAGATAAATGGTTCTTCAGGTTGCGACCAATAACTGTTTCTAGAGTGAATCACGGAGCTGGCAAGATAATGCATCTGTTGTTCTGTTCTGGAGCAAGTCATGTGACAATCACAATGGAATGAACTAATGTTTTAGAACTAGAATGCAATTGAAAGCTTAAATATATTTTTTATAATAATTTTGAAAAGATCTGATAGCATTTAGGACATGCACAGTAATGACATTTTCCCCCTCATTTTGTAGCAGAAGCAGCATATCTAGTATATTGTTCTTTGAGAGATACAAGTAATGCTTTAATTGTGCCATAATCGGCAGAATAACCAAAACCATTAGATTGTATAGATCACTTTTCAATAATCACCACATACATGTAACATAGAACAGTCACATACAAAGAAAAGGGGCAAGTGGGGGGAAGCAATGACCAATGGAGTGAGGCGGATAGATGGAGTGAGGCGGATAGATGGAGTGAGGCGGATAGATGGCCACTGACGATGAACGTTGAAGTCTGCCTGACGAAGGACAAGACTTAGCTTTGGAGGGAGTTGTGATAGTACCACTCCTCGGAAAACCAGGGAGAACACAGAGCTGTGCGATCCGGGTGACGATGATGGAAGGGATCAATTATGTTTCTCTCTAGCAGGGCCGGGCCTGACCTATATGGGGCCCTAGCCAAGATTTCAGCTGGTGCCCCCCTTGCAACGTAGCCAATTAGAATTGTTATTTTTTACTAGTTTGTAAAAGCATTTGCCTATACCGCCTATGTGGCCAGCCGGCCCTGCCCAACTGAACCCGGACCACTCTTCAGGCCCATACCCCTCCCACTCCCAACGCCTCAAATCCAGGATGGAGTGGGCGGAGTATGCCAGGGCCCCCGCAATGTCAAGAGGGGGCGGAGCAACCTCCTGGAGCGGACAAGCCACCATACGATAATCATTGGAGTGCCAGTTGGATTCCGCTGGGGAATGGCTGGGTGCTGGAGCCCGGCTGGGGTCCACTTTACTCCATGTGTTGGACAAGGTATGTTATTGAAACATATGTTACAAATTGGGCAAGTAATTTGTCTACTATAATAAGAAAGAAAAAGTGAAAATAATGAATTGCATAGAAATTCACCCTTTTAGTCGAAATGTTTGTAGAAGCCCATTTGTTCAGCATGTACAGCCGAAGTCCCCAGATATCAATCTGATTGTGCATCTATGGAATGTGCTGAACGAACAATGTCCCATCCACTGAGGCTCCACCTCGCAGCGTACAGGACTTGAAGGATCTGCTGCTAATGTCTTGGTGCCAGATTCCACAGGACACCTTCAGGGGTCTAGTAGAGTCCATGCTTCGGCTGGTCGGCAGAGTTTTGGCGGCAGGCGGAGGTCCAACAACGTAATAGGCCGGTAGGTCATAATGTTTTAGTGTATAGAATCACTGCAGACGATAAATCACAAACTTGTTGTTGGGGCTCGAGAACAAAAGTTAGTTTTTGCCTTTGGACAAGTGAGTGGTAAATAAAAATGTTACGTGTGGAATTTAGAGGGGAGGAATTAACGATGTTGGTAGATCAAGCTCTTCGTATTGAGTGAAAATTCTGGCAGTTAACATGTACCCTAGTTTAAGAGAATACTATTGCCTAGATATTTCAAAACTAACAGATTATTACAAATAAAATAGTTAGACTAATCAATGTCATTCAACATTCACACGCCGTACACTCGATATAATTTCTGACCCTACACCCTCATTGATATAACTACATTGCCTGATGGTTAGAAGTCATTTATTGCATCATTAGCGTTAAGCATTGAGGCCAAAAAGCTATAATTTTGTCTGATCAGAGTGCAGAGCCTGCCAACACTTGATCTTAAAATCTACCTCATGTATGAATGTAAAATTTTAATCAACGACAAGATGTTTTTGAAGAACCACATTCTAGATTTTCTTTGAGTGTTTCTTCACCTTAGAAATTCAACTAACCAACGGTGAGAACTCCCAGAGAAATAGATATTTAACCTGAAATCATGTGAAACACATTCATTCGCCTTCACACTGTGGACTCACAACTAATAGAGTTCCTTTAAAGACAATTTGGACCACATCTCATTGCAAAAGTGGTGATTATGTTTTCTTTCATACTTGCAATAACCTTAAAACAAATTGCAGATTTTACTTTATATTCTGACATTACATACAGTTCCGAGATGATCAACAACACTATATTAAAAATAAATATACATTTTGATTTCATGTTGAAACAATACTTTCTGGAGCTTCAGTAAAACTGCATGAAAAAGTTTTGGATGCGGAAGCAAATTGCACGGTTGGGAATCTATAATAAGATATAAGGACTTGGGCATGGCAGTGGAAATGCTCCTCGGAAGAAATTATGCAAGTCTCTCATTTTATGCTATAAAAAGGCTTTTCAGATAAAATCAGGCAGAAACAGATTTCAACATCATACCTGAATGACCAGCATGCATGATAATTATGTATCAGTATCCCTCACAAGACAAAGTTACTATTCCACATGTTTCCTGACAATTTGGACAATGTCTCTCACAGCAATTAAATAATGGTTAAATTTGTTCACAGAATCTCTATCAGAACATGTTCATCAGTCCTAATCTACATATGGTCCCAAGGAAATTGTCAGATCCTTTATTGCCATTTCACTGTCTACATGGTTGCTAGCCTTGTCACGGGCAAAGATTTATTTTCAACTTAATCCTGCGTCAAGTGTACAACTGGACATTGTGCCCCTATCGGCTGGGGTGTTTTTCATTTCCTGGTTGCAGCTACAGTATACCTGCTCTGGTTTTATATCAGACTGTAGTGAGTAATACATCTTATTGACTGATTGAGTATGTGTAGTTCTGTGTTGACAGACTAGCTCAGACAAACATAAAGGGCTCTGCATGCGTCTTTACAGATACTGTGACTTTATAGTGTGGTGCTTTGTTATATAAGTGCTTTGGTTCTTTGGTGTTTTTGGTGCATTTTATTGCAACTGTGATTAGCATTTGTGTTAGCTGGCTGATGGCTCAAACTCACTGGCGTCGGCTATAGTTTGATGTTCGCTCATAGTGCAGACGTTCTGTATTACTGTTATGTACGGCCATTCTGTTGTGCTGTTTATTGACTGGATTTTGTCCGACTGTTCATGGACTATGTTGCCTGTAAGGGGATTGTCATTCTGCAGGCCTGGATTTTGCTTCTTTTTTGTCTGTTCTGGACTACAGATTTGCTGTTGTGTTTTCAGGTTGATCATTGTTTTTTTCTTTAAAAGGAACCAGGAGCAGTCAGGTGGATGATGCGTTTTTGTGTAATGAAAATATCTGCCAGGAAGACATATACCAGGTGTGAGTCATGAGGTGATGCACGCTCGTTCTATTTCAGCAGTTCCTAGCGCACCTGGGATTGATACCTGATGGCCTGGCAGCCCATTGTTTCTTGGGGTGCACCATTGGAATAGATGGCACCTGCAAACATATTGGATTCCGCTTCCAGTATGGGATACCTGATGGTTAAATCAGCATGTAGATACATATCTATCGGCTTCCTTTTCTTCCGCATGCCATTCTATTTTCCTGTTTATCACCTGGCTCCATGAAATCTGCCAACGTTGTGAGATGTCTCCAAGTTGATGCCTGCATTCATTTCTCACCGGCGCTGCAACATCTGCGTCTTTCCTTGTTAATGCATCGACACTAAGCAGCATGGGTTGCTGACGTTATGGACACTCTTAGGTTATATGCTTAACAATTATATGTTTAGATTTAATGCATCTACATTTGTGTCCTGTGATGTTTTGATTGTCATTATTGCTCCATGTCATGGCTAAAGAAGGTGTTTTTTGTTGGAACTACATGATGGGATTCCAAATGGCTTGGCTTTAACGTTAATCTTTTAATTTCTTCAGGATATCCTTTCATATTGCCATATCAAAGCACAGGGCGGAGTTCGATGAGGTTTGTGGGAATTGAACTTTCGCAATTAGGAAGTCGACAACGGTTGGACGTTATTAGCAAGTTCAGTTTATTCCCATTTACCAAAATGGCAGGTTTACATATCCTCAGTGAGCCAGAGGGCAGTGTACTGTATATGGGAATTAATGTTCAGTCCTTATGTTCTGGAAAGGCTGGGCTGGCAGGCTGACTGGATCTTTGCATCTGCCTCAAAAGAAAAGAACCTAACCACACAACATCGTAAGCGTATTGTTTACCTTTGTTTATTTAATTCATAGTTAAACCAAAACGTAGCGTTTCCCGTCTGGAATGAGTAGAGATAGTTCAGCTAAGAAACTTGAGTGTGCATTGGCTCAACAATGCATCAGCTGATGTCAGCATCGATCCTACTTCTATTTCGGTTGGTCAGGGTACTCTGTTTGGTTCAGAATGGTACAGTATTGAACTGAACATCTGCACATTTACTTGTCAATGTCACATCCTTACATTGTCCTTCATCTCAATTGACTCACACATTAGCACATTGACACACGCCTTGCATCGTTTCTTAATGCCCTGCATAGTATTTTACAGCCCTCCATAGTGTTTTACAGCCCTGCATAGTGTTTTACTGGCCTGCATAGTGTTTTACTGCCCTGCATAGTGTTTTACTGCCCTGCATAGTGTTTAACTGCCCTGCATAGTGTATTACTGCCCTGCATAGTGTTTAACTGCCCTGCATAGTGTATTACTGCCCTGCATAGTGTTTTACTGCCCTGCATAGTGTTTTACTGCCCTGCATAGTGTTTTACTGCCCTGCATAGTGTTTAACTGCCCTGCATAGTGTATTACTGCCCTGCATAGTGTTTAACTGCCCTGCATAGTGTATTACTGCCCTGCATAGTGTTTTACTGCCCTGCATAGTGTATTACTGCCCTGCATAGTGTTTTACTGCCCTGCATAGTGTTTTACAGCCCTGCATAGTGTTTTACTGCCCTGCATAGTGTTTAACTGCCCTGCATAGTGTATTACTGCCCTGCACAGTGGTGTACTGCCCTGCATAGTGTTTAACTGCCCTGCATAGCGTATTACTGCCCTGCATAGCGTATTACTGCCCTGCATAGTGTATTACTGCCCTGCACAGTGGTACTGCCCTGCATAATCATTTACTGCCCTGCATAGTATTTTACTGCCCTGCATAGTGTTGTACTGCCCTGCATAATCATTTACTGCCCCGCATAGTGTTTAACTGCCCTGCATAGTGTATTACTGGCCTGCATAGTATATTACTGCCCAGCATAATCATTTACTGCCCTGCATAGTATATTACTGCCCTGCATAGTATTTTACTGCCCTGCATAGTGTTTTACTGCCCTGCATAGTGTTTTACTGCCCTGCATAGTGTTTTACTGCCCTGCATAGTGTTTTACTGCCCTGCATAGTGTGAATTTTGTTATTACTACTATTGTAAACACAACCATGTAATGGCGGCTTGTAATACGAAAAGGAACAGAACCTAACGCCAAGATATTGTATGTTCATTGTTGTTTCTCGTTTCTCTAATAAATAGTTAAACCAAGATGTGACATATCCTGTCTGAAGTTGGGAAATTCACCTAGAAACTATTGTGACTATGTCTCAATGTGTGGTGATAATTGAGGTTTGATGTTCAGGCGGGAGACTAGAAGCAATGAGCCAGGATATGTTCAAATCACTGTACCCCCATTACTGTTTAATATAGCTCATTAGTCAACAATGCATCTGATTAAATTCACATTAGGCCAATGTAATAAAACAACTCATCCCTTTACAGAAAATGTGTTGTGAGTTTCCTGAGAAGACAATTAATGTTGATGAAAGAATTGATCTGAGAATTAAAAAATAATTTACTACCTCTTAAAATGTTTCAAATTTACTTAGAAAAGTAGACTTAAAAGAAGAATTTAATGCATTTTTTTTTACAATTTTTTATCTTCTAAATACTTTACATGGCTGTGTTGTCTGAGTCAACAAAATGACTTTCAAGTCTTTAACTAATCAAAGATTTGAATGAAGAAATAAACGGAGAAATATGTGCTTTGATGTCATTTCTCAGCAGCAGCGAGGTAAAGGGTTCAGTGTAGGACATCATTTGTACTTGCTTGGCTTTCCCATAAGGATTACTAGGTCAATGGTTAATGAAATGCCGCTGTTGTGTGGTGTTAATTTTGTTAGGAAAACCCTGGTTTCTGCTTAAAATGTCTTTCTAATCTGCCATGCTCTGCCATAAGGCTTCTGTTCACCACATCATCACTTTATTAGAGACAACAGTTCTGCCTCACTCTCTTTGACGATCAACGTTTTGACAGGTCCCATGCCCACCTCTCCGACCCCTCTATGACAGTTCCCATGTCCACCTCTCCGACCCCTCTATGACAGTTCCCATGTCCACCTCTATGACAGTTCCCATGCCCACCTCTATGACAGTTCCCATGTCCACCTCTATGACAGTTCCCATGTCCACCTCTATGACAGTTCCCATGTCCACCTCTATGACAGTTCCCATGTCCACCTCTATAACAGTTCCCATGTCCACCTCTATGACAGTTCCCATGTCCACCTCTATGACAGTTCCCATGTCCACCTCTATGACAGTTCCCATGTCCACCTCTATGACAGTTCCCATGTCCACCTCTATGACAGTTCCCATGTCCACCTCTATAACAGTTCCCATGTCCACCTCTATGACAGTTCCCATGCCCACCACCTCTATGACAGTTCCCATGTCCACCTCTATGACAGTTCCCATGTCCACCTCTATGACAGTTCCCATGTCCACCTCTATGACAGTTCCCATGTCCACCTCTATGACAGTTCCCATGTCCACCACCTCTATGACAGTTCCCATGTCCACCTCTATGACAGTTCCCTTGCCCACCTCTATGACAGTTCCCATGTCCACCTCTATGACAGTTCCCATGCCCACCACCTCTATGACAGTTCCCATGTCCACCTCTATGACAGTTCCCATGTCCACCTCTATGACAGTTCCCATGCCCACCACCTCTATGACAGTTCCCATGCCCACCACCTCTATGACAGTTCCCATGTCCACCTCTATGACAGTTCCCTTGCCCACCTCTATGACAGTTCCCATGTCCACCTCTATGACAGTTCCCATGCCCACCTCTATGACAGTTCCCATGTCCACCTCTATGACAGTTCCCATGTCCACCTCTATGACAGTTCCCATGTCCACCTCTATGACAGTTCACATGCCCACCTCTATGACAGTTCCCATGTCCACCTCTATGACAGTTCACATGCCTATTGCTATAAGGTTACCACTATGTGAAATCAATCAGCAATAGCGAATATTCATATGTGTGGTTACATTGAATTTGTATGTTCATACAAACACACATTTCACAGTCGTTGGCGGACGAAACTATTAAATGAAGAAAATATTAAGTGATTGTGTAAGGGTTTTTGTAGGGGTTCCTGTTTTGTATGCTTGTTTCTGTCTCCCTCTTGTGGTGTACATATTGTTTTGTCCTGTACCTTTCCGTTCCCCCTGGTCACTAATTTTCCCGCCCTTACTCACCTGTTGCCTGTTAGTCCTCGTTATGTCTGTATTTAGTCTCCCCAGTGTCTCTTGTGTTTGTTGGTTTATTGTTGCTTGTTCCGGTCTCTGAGTAAGTCTGTTTCGCTCTTGTTTTCCCCTGTACCTGTTCCAAGTGTTTCATTCTGTTCGGTGTTGTGTTTTATTGTTGGCCCACGTGCCTTTGTTTATTTCCACACTAGAGTGTTTAGTTTTCTGTTTGGCATTTATTTTTTATAAATTATTACTTAGCCGTATCCCTGCGCCCTGCCTTCTGTGTTCCGGTGTGCTGGCACCTGCTTCCAACACCCACAAACCCTGAACTTAACAGATTAACCATTGAGACCAGTTGGATTAAGTGTTGATAAAATGTATTAACGCAAATCTGAAGAGAAGCTTATCAAATGTCTTGTAAGCATTGTATTGGGAAAAATAATTACTTCATATGAAAGATAAATTGTCAGAAAGTTAGTGAAATTGAGTAGTACTTTGTCAATTGAACATGTAATTTTTTTTACCTGCTTTAACATTCGTACAAAGAGTTGTGAGGTTTCACCACATAGTTGAAATAATTGTACCAAAGCGATGAAAAAAATGTAAACTCATTTGATCTGCAAGGGTTACTCAATGCATTGCCAAATCACTATAGTCATGTGAACGAATGACATGGTGTTCGTATAGTTTGTTATATAGTTTGACAATGTTTAACAGTCATTTAACGAATGAGCGCAACAGTGTGTTGAGCCAACGATATAGTCTGGGTATAATAGCCTATAATTATTGGTATATGAAAATTGTCATTTCGGTTAGGAATTTTAAAATAGTAAGCAGATGTAAGAAGCCCCCTGGCTTGCTTGTCTAGCTACCTTTACAACAAAGAGTACATCTGGAAAAATCTAGAGTTAATTATGTGGCGCCTTTTATTTATCTTCATTATTTATTGGAACAGTTAGATAACTAGGTATGTTTCTATTGTCTGTTTGTTAATACTAATGGCTGGAGTCCAGGACAATGGTTACAGTGGAAGTTATGTTCACATGGAGCTGTGAATTTTTATCTATAACAGATGATACAAGTGGCCTAGATATTCCTTATTGGTTAAGCCTACTTTTTTGGACAACCCGTAGATATTTTGGGAGGGGAGACCACCACTTCCATATTTGATTATTTGCACCATTGTGAATCTATTGTCCTCAACCTCTCAGAAAACAATTAGAATGGTTTACCTGAATAATGTCATTGCTATGTGCAGGTAACCCCAGCAACGCATCCATCAAATGGTACCTTCCTGTCTTTTAGTTGCTGCTGAACATGGTACCATCCATCCAGGTTAAGACGCTCTTATATGTGAAGAAGCGACGAGCAGATTTGCAACAAATTTGAAAAAAATAATTGGTCACCTGAGTCCGCTTTTTAAATTGTCTGCAGATTGTCTTGCTACGTTGAATAATTAACTTTGTATTACTACCATCAGGGGGATTGTATTAGATTAGATTACATTTTACTGTCATTGAACAGAACAAATACAGTACAGCGAAAAGCAGTTTGCATCCAACCAGAAGTGCATAAGAGCGGTGAACATAATAATAATATCCAGGGCAGTGTATCATCGTGCAGAATGTCCCGATGTGTGCGTACACGAAATATAATGGATAATGTATGGATGTGCAATGGACATGAATAGGTAGATGTGCAATTGAGCAGTACAAGTGGAATGCATTTGTGCAAGTGGCAAATAAAATGATAAGGTAGCATGTGCAGAGTAAGAGGTAGTGGAGGTGGTGAGGCTAGCGTCAGGTTTCAGAGTTCAGCAGGGAAACAGCAGCTGGGAAGGAACTGTTCCTAAGCCTGCTAGCGCAGGTTTGTTGAGATCTGTACCGCTTGCTTGAAGGCAGGGGGTCATATAATTTCTGACGGGTGTGAGTGGTCCCTGATAATGGCATGCGCTCTCCGCAGACAGCACTTGTGCTGGAGGTCTTTGATGTCGAGGAAAGGGACATCAATGATGCGCTGGGCAGTTTTCACTAGCCGGGACTCCCGGTCAGCCGCAGATCATCTGTTGTACTAAACCACGAATGCTCTCCACCGTGTAGCAATACAAGTTTACCAGGATGTTGGTAGATAGGCAGGCCTTGTTTAACTGCCTTACAAAGTACAGAAGCTGTTGCACCTTTCTGACCAGTCTCGCATACCGTGAGACTGCAGCGAGGCAGATCTAGTGTTTCTCGTGTGGCAGACGTGTGCACTCGGCTTCCCGCTGTCGGGTATGGTCTTATAGTCATCCCCAGGTAGGATGACTAGACACTCGTTCAGAGCACTATGCTGCACATTTTACCATGCAGTCGATGTTCCCGGATTACCCCGAGGGTTTCCCAGCATAAGGCACATGGTTCTGCTTTAATATCCAGTACCCATCACTGCACTTGACAATTGATCATTAGGGTCAGGAGTAGTTTGGAAGTTAACAAACCCATCACAATGATTGCACTAAACCAACATAGTAAAATGATTGCTATGCACATTATTGAATCCCCCACTTCTCACGTTGTGTTTGGTGTACCCTGGTTAGCTCTCAAAGCAAGAGCTGTGTTCGGGTTCTCAGCAGTAAGAGGGATTCATTCTCTGTGGGGGTTGGCATCCGCCAGGGCTGCGCTTTGTCACCAATCCTGTTTGCGATATTTATGGACAGGATATCGAAGCGTAGTCATGGTGGGTAGGGGTTGCAGTTCGCTGGGCTGAGGATCTCATCACTGGTTTTTGCAGATGATGTGGTCCTGATGGCTTCATCGGTCAGTGACCTTCAGCACTCACTGGATCGGTTCATAGCCGAGTGTGAAGTGGTTGGGATGGGGATTCGCACCGCCATCATTCTCAGCAGGAAACCGGTGGATTGCATACTCCGGGTAGGGAGTGATTTCTTACCCCAAGTGAATGAGTTGAAGAAGCTCAGGGTCTTGTTTGCCTGTGAGGGGACAATGGAGAGTGAGATCGCTTTACCGAACAGTTGTGACAAAGAGAGAGCTGAGCCAGAAGGCAAATCTTTGTTCCTACCCTCACCTATGGTCATGACGGCAAGAACGAGATCGCATGTACAAGCAGTCGAAATGGGTTTTCTCAGAAAGGTGACTGGCCTCCCCCTTATGGATAGGGTAGGAAGCTCAATCATCCGTGAGGAACTCGGACTAGAGCAGCTGCTCCTTCACGTAGAAAGGTATCTGGTAAGGATTCCTGGCATGTCCATCTGGGAGGAGGCTTTGGGGAAGACCCAGGAATAGGTGGAAAGATTATATCTCCACACTGGCCTGGGAACTCCTCGGGATCCCCCAGTCAGAGCTGGTAAATGTGTTCAGAATTGCATTGGGGAGGGGTAATGTCACGACTCCCTCTGCTTCGCCGGGCAGACTTCAGCATTCACTGTCACCAGCCTTCTAGTCACTCCGTACCTCCTCTCATCATTGCAATTGTCTTGTCAATGCACACACCTGATTTACATTCCCTCATCAATATGTGTTTATATTCCCTGTGTTTGTCCTTTGTCTTTGTGTGGTATTGTTGCATGTTGATCGTTATTATAGTTAGAGCGGCGCTCCGCTAGTTTTCTACAGGACTATACAGAGAACTAACCAGATCATGTTTTAGTCTCCTGGGAACACCCAGAACTAAAACTTTAATGCAAGGCCCTGTAGTTTACTTTAATTTAACTGCCACTTTAAATCTATCTATGATTCATTCTTTTTTAAGGGTGTACATTTGTTAATAATATTGGGAACTGATTTTTATGTTTTCAATATTATTCATTTCTATTATGCCTCCATGTCCATAAATGAACCAATTTAAAAAATAAAAGACATTCAAAACGATATCAGGAGTTCGTAAACTCAGCTAAAGCGTACCAGAAGGATCGACATATCATGTTCTCATTACAATAATGCAACAAGAACACCCAGAGTTTTCTACATTTGTATATAATTGACAACAGGGAAATCTCCTCGGATACAATGATAAACTAGAGCGATAGTACTGTATCACCCCATTAAATGTGAGATGCTATAAAACTTGAGAAAGGTCATGCCTCGTTCTCTAAACTAATATTTGCCAAGATATGCCAGCAAATTGAAATTATGTTACTTGGTCAAACATATATCAATCAATCAATCAATCAAATTTATTTATAAAGCCCTTTTTACAACAAAAGTTGTCACAAAGTGCTTTTACAATCACCAGCCTGAATCCGACAGAGCAAACATCAACAAGTTGAACAAGTTGACACACGGCGGCTAGGAAAAACTCCCTGAAAGTCAGATTTAGGAAGAAACCTAGAGAGGAGCCAGGCTCTGAGGGATCACCAGTCCTCTTCTGGCTGGGCTGGGTCAGTTTATGACAGTACAACAAGCGAGGTGTGAAAAACTGAGAAAGCAAAATAGTCCGGGATGTCCAGGAGGGATGATGGATTCGATAGGACTTGGAGGAAGAAGCTCCGGTTGCACCAGCTGTTCTGTCAGCCGCACAGTCAGGGGCCCCAGGAGGATCCAGCATATGCTCCAAGCTGGAGCGGTCCCCCTGACAGAAGTGGACACAAACACAGGGAAGGGTTGGACACTAGTTCCCGGCACAATAGTATACCGAACATAATACTTTAAAAGGAGACAGGGGGGTTAGTGAGACAATGGCCATGAACGGGTAAACCCAGGACAAGTCCAGACAGATGTTAGTAGAGACAGGACACAGGAAAGATTAGACACCCTGGTTCCCTACGTCCCCGGCACCATAGTATAGCAGCATAGATCTTAGAATGAGACAGGGGGTCCAGTGAAGCTGGGGCCCTGAACAGGGTAAACCCGAAACAGGGCCCAATAGGCCGGAAAACACCCACCCACTATGCCGAGCATCAACCCAGGGACGCCAATCGACCATGACCACTCGGGCAGGTTTAGTTTTTGCTCACAAAGTTACTCGAGCTGGTGGAACAAACAAGAGCTATAGCAAGCCAGTGACATCCACACTCCGAGGAGCATATGGGAGGTTTAGTTTTTGCTCACAAAGCTACTCGAATTGAGGCTGCAACGGAGCACTATAGCGAACCAGTGACTCCTCCCCACAGTTAACTGGGATAATCAGAGTTTAATTCACCAGCTACTCGGATTGAGCGAACAAAGGAGAGCTAAGCGAACCAGTGACTCCTCCCCACAGTTAACTGGGATAATCAGAGTTTGTTCACTAGCTACTCGGATTGAGCGAACAAAGGAGAGCTATAGCGAGCCAGTGACTCCACCCCCAGGCAGCAGCCTGGAGGTATCGTTTTTGCTCAAAAAGCTACTCGAGAGGCAACAACAGGGAACCATAGCGAGCCAGTGACTCCACCCCCAGGCAGCAATCCAGAGGACACCCCAGGGGAGATGTGAACCCGCAAGGCAAAGACAGCAGGGCAGAATGAGATCCGAGCCTTCCGTTCAACCTTCGTACCCTGGGCCATATTACACTCAACCATAGACCTTACTGAAAAGATATGTTTTTAATTGTGATTTAAAGGTTTGAACAGAATCTACATTTCTGACCCAGATTGGCAACTCATTCCATAATAGAGGAGCTCTATAGGAGAAGGCTCTACCTCCAGCTGTTTGTTTCGAAATTTTAGGTACAATTAGGAGACCGGCATCCTTAGATCTAAGGTTACGCGTGGGTATGTATGGCTGGACTAATTCAGCGAGGTAGGTGGGAGCAAGTTGATGTAAAGCTTTGTATGTTAACAGTAGTACTTTAAAGTCTGCCCTAGCCTTAACAGGCAGCCAATGTAAAGAGGCTAATACTGGGTTAATGTGGTCAAATTACTTAGTTCTAGTTAAGATTCTAGCAGCCGTATTAAGTACTAATTGAAGTTTGTTTACTGATTTATCAGGGTAACCAGAGAATAGAACATTGCAATAATCTAATCTTGAGGTAACAAAAGCATGGATTAGTTTTTCTGCATCAATTTTTGATAAATAATTTCTGATTTTTGCAATATTCCGAAGATGGAAAAATGCTGTCCTTGAAATATATTTTATGTGATCGTCAAATGAGAGATCCGGGTCAAGTGTCACTCCAAGGTTTTTGACGTTTTTGTGAAATGACTATACATCCGTTTAGGTTCAGCGTAAGGTCTGTCAATAAATCTCTCTGTTTCTTAGGTCCTAAAACTAGCAATTCAGTTTTATCTGAATTTAGGAGCAGAAAATTCTCTGTCATCCACGTTCGTATATCTGAAACACAAGCTTCCATAGTGGCTAATTTAGGGGCTTCTCCATGTTTCATAGCAATATACAGCTGCGTGTCATCGGCATAGCAGTGAAAATTGACATTATGTTTTGAATTACATTACCCAAAGGTAACATATAGAGTGAGAACAGAAGTGGTCCTAAGACTGAGCCTTGTGGAACACCAAAGCATACCTTTGATTTGTTAGAGGATAAGCCATCTACACAAACAAACTGAAGTCTATCTGATAAATAAGATCTAAACCAAGCGAGAACATGTCCTCTTAGCCCAACAAGGGTCTCTAATCTCTCCAAGAGAAGGGAGTGATCAATAGTGTCAAAGGCAGCACTAAGATCAAGAAGCAACAGGAGAGATGCAGAACCCTTGTCAGAAGCCAATAAAAGGTCGTTTACCACCTTAACAAGTGCAGTCTCAGTGCTATGATGGGGTCTAAAACCGGACTGAAGATTTTCATATATATTATTTGTCTTCAGAAAGGCCGTAAGTTGTAGTGAGACAGATTTTTCTAGGATTTTTGAAAGAAACGGGAGGTTTGATATTGGTCGGTAGTTTTTAGGATGTCTGGGTCTAAGTTACATTTTTTTAGCAGAGGCTTAATTTCTGCAATTTTTAGTGAGGTTGGCACTGATCCGGAGGACAGGGAGCAATTTATTATGTTCAACATTGATGGGCCAAGCACAGGAAGTAACTCCTTAAGTAATTTTGTTGGAATTGGGTCTAGTTGACAGTTGGTTGATTTTGAACTATTTATTAATTTTGTAAATGTTTCAAGAGACACAGGTACAAAAGATTCAAGAGTCGCCATTGAAACTAAATCAGGGCAGCTCTGCGGGCTCACAGTACAACAAAGTTTTTGAGAACTAAGGCAGTTAAGGGTACAATTTGCAATTTCTTTTCTAATGTTGATTATTTTTTCATCGAAGTAGTTCATGAATTCATCACAACTAAAGTGAAGACCCACTTCATTGGTTAAACATTGCTTTTTAGTGAGTTTTGCAATTGTGTCAAAAAGAAATTTAGGATTATTTTTGTTTGTGTCGATTAGATTAGATAAGTAGGCTGATCGAGCACTTATAAGTGATTTGCGGTATAGCACAGTACTATCAATCCAGGCTAGTCTAAATACTTCTAACTTCGTGGAGCGCCACTTTCGCTCCAATTTTCTGGAGGCTTGCTTAAGTGTTCTAGTAGTGTCAGTGTACCAGGGAGCAAGTTTCTTATTTCGTATTGGTTTTGTTTTTAGGGTGCCACAGCATCTAAAGTCTTACGCAGTATATCGTTTAGATCCTCTATTTGATTGTGTATAGATGATGTAGCTCTACCATCATTTAGCAGGCCGAACGAGCCTGGAAGTGCGTCAATAAATTTATTAGTAGTCGTAGAATTTATGCAACGGGTTTTAAAGATCCCTACCTGGGGGGCAAAAGTGTCACTTGTTTTAATGCTAAATGTTATAAGATTATGGTCAGATAAACCAGGATTTTGAGGAAAAATAGTTAGATCGAATACATTTATTCCCTTTGACAACACTAAATCTAAAGTATGATTGTGACAGTGCGTAGGTCCTGAGACGTGCTGGAGAAAACCTACCGAGTCAATTATGGCATTAAATGCCTTTTGAAGAGGGTCATTGGTATTTTCCATATGGATGTTAAAATCACCAGCGATTAAAATTGAATCTGCCATGACTACAATGTTGGACAAGAATTCTGGAAACTCACTTAGGAACAATGTGTACGGCCCAGGAGGCCTGTAGATAGTAGCTATCAAAAACGAGGTATTGCCCTGATTTGTTCTCATAAGTAATACTTCAAAAGACACAAACCCAGTGATTTGTTTTAATGAAAGATTATATTGTGTAGCATAAATATTAGCAACACCCCCCCCTTTACGGGATGCACGGGGAATCTGATCACTGGAGTAACCTGGAGGGGAAGCTTCATTTAAAGGAATAAATTCATCAGGCTTAAGCCAGGTTTCACACAGGGCAATTAGGTCTAATTTATGATCAGTAATTAATTCATTTACTGTAATTGCTTTTGAGGTAAGTGATCTAATATTTAGGAGACCTATTTTTAGATATGAGATGTTAATGTCAGTTTTATTTATGACTGGACTAATTGAGGGGCTTATATTAATAAGGTTGCTTTTATTAACACTACCTTTTTTATTTTATTGAGCCTATTTTTAATGACGGTGTCGATGGTGCAGGGTTTGCTGACTGCTCTGGCTATGCTATCAGCAGATCCCACTAGACTAGCAGGCTGGCTAACAGCCTGCTGCCTGACCTGCACCCTATCTCATGTTAACACTATAGGAGTGAGTCTCCTAGCTATATTCCTAGACAAAAGAAGAGCACCTCTCCAGCTAGGATGGAGTCCGTCGCTCTTCAGCAGATCAGGCTTGACCCTGTTCCTGGGCGAGTCCCAAAAACCTGGCCAATTATCCACGTAACCTATCGATTGCGACGGGCAGAACTCCGTCTTCAGCCAGCGATTGAGCTGTGAGAGTCTGCTGTAGATCTCATCACTGCCCCTAGCTGGCAGGGGGCCAGAGACTATTACTCGATGCCGACACATCTTTTTAGCTAAACTACACGCTAACGCTAGGTTCTGCTTCGTAACCTCTGACTGCCTCATCCTAACATCGTTAGTGCCAACGTGAATAACAATATCTCTATACTCCCTACGCTTTCCAGTTTTAGACTTCGCTAGCACCAACTCCAGATTAGCGGCTACGTCGGTGGCCCTGCCCCCCGGTAAACAATGAATGATCGCTGGCTGATCCTCTAATCTAATACTGCGAGTAATGGAATCGCCAATAACTAGCGTTTTCAGTTTTTCCGGGCTGCCAGCAGAAATTGCAAGCCGTTCGTTCCCATCAGAGCACGGCTCGGGCAGTGGTTCCGACTCTAAGGGAGAAAATCGGTTGGAAAGACTAATTTTCGCCGGTCGGTAGCAATTCTTTCCAGTAGCCGAGAAAGACTTGAAGGAGTTGCCCGGCTGCCAGGGCTGTGCCGAGGGGCTAGCTCTATGCTGTGTTCCTAGTGGCACAGGCGCAATAGCTTGCCTGTCTACTCTACCATAAGCCTTCCCTGACACATGCACCTGTAACCGAGACTCTAACTTCGCTATCTTCTCTTGAAGGCGGTAGTTCTCCTTCAGATTAAAAGTACACCGACTACAGTGAAAAGGCATAACACAAACGAGTACTTAACTTTCTAGTGCGCAGATGAGTAGCACGACTTATCCAGACGGAGACACAGGAAGGTCCTGGTGAATGTTCGGATAAGTTTGTAAACTGATTTCTGGTGGATGTTGCAGAGTGCAGACTAGTGTCACAGGTGGCCTGGCTTTGTCACGCGTAGCAGGTGAACGGAAGGATGTGGCCAGGCACGGGAAACAGCTTTCGTTCTTGGTTGATTTTAATACTCCGTTTTAGCAAACAGTCCAACGGACAAACAAAGTGTACAATACGCTGTCAAACCAATTATTCCCTTTGACTGACTTTTCCCAGACCTCCTTTATATACCTGTCACTTTATCAGGGGTGGAAAGTAACAAAGTAAAAATACTTCGTTACTTTACTCAAGTATTTTTTTCGGGTATCTGTACTTTACTTGAGTATTTTGTATTTGCATCTACTTTTACTTTTACTCCACTACAATATTAAAGACAAAATGTACTTTTTACTCCGATACATTTCCCCATGGCCGCTCCAAGTATTATTACACTGGCTTTCCAAAACAATGAAAAACGTGTTTTTCTTGATAAAAAAACAATGCGCAAGGCCGTAGGGCTCCTTTAAAAAAAAACAATGCGCAAGGCCGTAGGGCTCCTTTAAAAAAAAAAAACAATGCGCAAGGCCGTAGGGCTCCTTTAAAAAAAACAATGCGCGTGGCCGCGAGCTCTTTCCCAGCACACGCGCACATAGGCTAGCCTATGCTAGTTGTTGTCAGTCCGTCATTGTGAAGTAGAAGATGTCCGGCGTTGAAACAGGTGAACACGCAGCTCTCGCTGCCAGCTCGCCCAGCAATGAGATCCCGACACCGACAGGGATCATCACCCATGGCCATATCTACGGGATATGTTCAAATTCATTGCTGTCAAGGGAGATTCGTATCTGTTGAGATGTCAACTTTGCCTGCCACGGGTGAATGACATTTCAGCCTTTCAAACTTCACCTTCAAATTTGAAAAAACATATTGAGGTGAGTTAACGTTATTTTTGTTACTATTGTTTGCCGAGTGATTTGATTTCATATTGAAATGTGCCTTGTACACAGCTAGCCTAGCTAACAATAGTCAATATTGATAGCGCGGTAAAGTTAGTTTTACGATGGACATTCGGTGGATATTCATATTCACTAGTGAAAATTAACAGTTCAGGAGAGTGACCAGCATCGATTCCTGATGAGGTTAAGTTTTTTTATTGGAAAATGGTTGGTTCTTCCCTGCATGCTGCCGATCCATCGGTCATGGATGATCCAGTCGGGGGTAGACTTGGAGTCAAATTTGCAGAGCTGTAGTACTCGAGACCACTTTTTTAAGGTCTCGGTCTCGTCTCGGTCTCGGTTACATTTGGACTCGGTCTCGACTCGGTCTCGGACAGTAAGGACTCGTAAATTCTTCCGAGACCAGCCGAGACCAGCGTAGAAATTATCGCCCACAATTTTTTCTAGCAAAATATTTAAGTATGACATGTAGAGGCTGTATTTCCATTGGCTGTATTTCGTCCAGAGTCAGACTGTTTTTTTCTGATGTGGCTTATCCCGCCAATGGCTATCTACTTTTGAAGAAAAGCCCACCCCCAGCGTCGCTAGAGCGTGCACCCATTCACGTAAATACTTCAATCTTAAACATATGCTCGATCATGTCTGCACAATCAGCAAATATATTCGTTTTGCCTATATTCAGTACATTGAGCACAAATAAATAATTTGTCCGAAAACACACAGCGGTTAGTAATTAAAATACATACATAATGTTGAAAAGCTACAGCCGACGTCCTTCCATGACTTTTCCTAAATACGTGCATTTTACCTTGTCCCGTTTTCAGAATTGCAAAATCACAAACCGAACAATATATAAAACTACTATTTACATGTTTTTTGATACCTAAACTGCCTTCCTGTCGCCAAAATCCCACGCTGCTGGGCGTTGGTACCCTAATTGCGGTACCCAGACACCGATCACACTTCACTGAGCCTATATGGCAATGGTTGAATGGGCGATACACAGACAAATACTACGAGAACACATATAGACAATAGTCTGATTGGCTTGGTTGAACTACAAAAAAAGAGGTACGTTTATAAAGAAATATGTTTCACTAAATAAACAGAACGAATTCCTCCAAATACATACAGCCCCATTCATGTGTCATGCGCCTATTGCACTCAATAATTAATAACGAATGAACCACAGTGTATTCATATAGCCTACAAGAGACTTCAACAAAATATTGTTTTGTATCGAAATTAAACGAATATAAACAATAATTATTAATAGGCTAACTACAAATGGGCGATAAATGAAATTACTCATGCACACAGAAGGACGTGGGACATACATAAGTCCGGGGGGCATACGGCAGAAAGAGCATAAAACTGGAACGGTTATGGTCCGATCTATATGAAACTGAACCCGTTTTGGTCCGATCTTTATTAAACTGGAAGGGTTTTGGTCTGATCTATATGAACACTGTGCGCAGTTCAACCGGGTTAGTTTGCTGCTGTCTCATGTGCACTCGTAACAATAATGAACACTGTGCGCAGTGCAACCGGTTCGTTTGCGTGTCCTGCTCAAGCAGACAAACAACTGAAGCTGCGTGCCTGTGGACGGATAAATAATTATAAATAGATTTGTTTATCGGCCAATCATGCGCAAATCATTTGATTGCAAGTCGCTTGTGATCTAAAATGTGTTAGCATTTACTACATCAACATAGGACATACAGTTTGATGGATTTTCATTTATTCGATTTTTAGAAATTTTAATATCATAGCCTGTGCATTTTAAAATCATGGTTTTATTTTCGTATTTTATGTTTACATAAGACAATAAATAGGCCTACATACTCTTTTAATAAAATTCATTTCATTCAGGATGACAACACAGTAGATGATCTGATGCTGTTGGTCAAGTGTTTTTTTTACATTGGTCATTGGACCAAAAACATGTCATATTATTTAGTGTTGATATGACTGGTCTCGGTCTCGGCCCCCTTTGGTATCGGTCTCGTCTCGGTCTCGGCCACCTTCGGTCTCGGTCTCGTCTCGGTCTCGGCCCCCTTCGGTCTTGGTCTCGTCTCGGTCTCGGCCACCTTCGGTCTCGGTCTCGTCTCGGTCTCGCTTTAGGTGGTCTCGAGCACAGCTCTGCAAATTTGCCATACTAACGTTAGCTCAGTGTTTCCCCAAACTTTTGTCTTTCACTGCACACTGTTTAATGTGAAAACATCTCACTGCACAGCACACCACCATGAAATTAAACAGGTTACAAAATAACAGCAAATAATATAACCTATTTATACTTTTTGAATGCAGCTATGTTGCCTCTTGCTATAAGCCTATGCAATTTTTTATTAGAAATAATGACATGAAAACATTATTTAAAGAAATGGTAAGCCTACAATTTCAGAAATTTAAATTATAAAAAGTGAATGTGGATTTCTCCTGTGCCACACATGGGCAGCTCTTACACCATGTGAGGCCAGCACACCCTTTGCTAACTTAGCTATCTATCACTGCATTGATAACTTGTAAACAATTGTTTCAATAAAGCTGGCAAGCCACATGTAAGCTACCGTATATGGTTGTTTATAACAGTTTTATACTTGGGGAAATGCACATATATTAATCCATTCTATCTATCTTGCAGAGATAAGCAGCAGAAAGAAATTCATACAGGTTTGAAACAACTTGAGGGTGAGTAAATGATGACACAATTTTCATTTTTGGGTGAACTATCCTTTTAAGGTGCTTCATTGATAGGAAATCTGATCTTAATCTTAATTGCAGTATATAATGTTATAATTTGTTCAATAAAAACATTGGATATCACCCGAAAACAATTGCTTTGATTAATTATTGATATTTACAGTTAATTTGAATATTTACTTTTACTTCCAGTACTAAAGTACTTTTTAAATCGGATACTTTTGTACTTTTACTCAAGTGATATTTTAATGGAGGACTTTCTACTTGTACTGGAGTAATAGTGTATTTAAGTACAAATACTTTTACTTGAGTATTACTTCTGAGTACTTTTACCACCTCTGCACTTTATGATCGATGGATAGAAATGGAGAAGAACAATGGGGACATTTTTGTTAATCAAAGTTGAATGTAAAATAGTTCAGCAATCATGCTTTTCCACTGGATTACTTCATGCATTTATTAAACACACATGGAGCTCCATTCAACACTACAAAGTGGTCAGCCTAGCTTATTGGAAGTGAACTGATTGTTCACATGTTTGTTCTTTCTGCTTGACTATAATTTCAGGTCTCTCTGTGGGTAACACCTTTATGGCACTTTAACGTATATTTTTATTTTACTGGTATTCAACTGGGTACGTTAGTTGAAAAGCATTTCATATTTGCACCAACGACCAAAGAGAAATTTTACGGAAAGGAGAGCTTTTTTTACCTTGGCGCTGGGGGGATTAGTAGTGCTGACCTTTCAGACTCCTGTTAGATGCCATAAACACTTGGAAACCTTGCAACACCGCTAATTAGTAAAAAAAACATTTGCATATTCGGTACACAGCGCTGCAAACACTGTCAAGACTAACAACATGTAAAGCATTCATGTCGACCAAGACATGGTGGTAGTATGACAATGTAATGTCATGTCAAATTGTATTCAACAGATGCTTTCTAACAGCAGCTGTAGATTACCAATGAAATGCTCACAAAAACAAAGACACAAGTAAAACGATTATATCAAAGACAAAATAGCCACACAAAAAAACACAAGGTACACAAAGTGATATAAATTAATAACAAGGAAGTATAAATAATTGGATGACCAGTGCCTTCTATTCAAAGGTACCAAACCAGAACTTGGTTGGTGTGTGGTAATATGTGTTATTTCAGTAGATGTTTTCAGACAGTTTATGAAGCGTTGTCAACGGATAGTCAGTGTAAGTATGTGACAATATAAGTGTATGTGACTGCCTGCGTTTCTAGAGAAATGCGTGTGCGTGTGCATAAAGTAAATTCTGAAGAGATGCAGAGTGGAACAATTGTGGATAGCTGGGCAGCCAGGAAGCCATTTGATAATCATTTGGCTGGATACTTGACAGTCTTACGGCCTGGAGGATGAAGCTATGCAGGGTCCTGTCAGTAGCAGACATGAGGCACTGGTACCACACGCCATGCCTGTCAGCCGGTAGTCTAGAGGATAGTCTGTGACTTGGGTGACTGGGGTTTTTCACTATTTTAAGGGCCTTCCTCTGACACTGTGCCTGTTGTAGAGGTCTTGGATGACAGAAAGCTTGGTCCCGGTGATTACCTCGGCTATAAGCACCACCCACTGAAGTGCCTTCAGGGCAGCCTGTCAAGATGCTCTCATTGGTGCAGCTGTATTACTTTTTCAGGATCTGAGGGCCCATGCCAAATCTTTACAACCACCTAAAGGGGAGGTGGCTTTGACAGGCATTCTTCACAACTGTCAAGGTATGTCTGGACCGTATTAGTTGTCTGGTAATGTGGAAACTTGAGTGAACTTGAAGCTCTCTTCCTGCTCTACTTCCGTTAGGGCCATCATCTTGTTGATGTTCAGGGTATTGTTTTCTGGCACCACAAATTCATGCCCCAGACAAACACCCTATATGCAACTTTGTCATCATCACTATATACTGTAGGTAAGTCAGGGATAGCACAAAATCACAGGAACGAAGGCTTTAGGGGCTATTTCTATGGTTTCCACAATGTCGGTAATCGAACAGACTGGACGGTGCAGTGTTTTGTTTCCTTGTCTTTTGTTTTCTTGTTACATTTTTAAACAGTGTGGCATGGTCTAATCAGAAACCAAAGGTGATAAAAAATGCATAACGGACTTAGACAAAAGTCTTCCAAAAGAGTGAAAATGTACATAATAATACCAAATTATTCACATAACATTATTTGTATATAAACTGTTTTTCAGGACTAATTGTTTGAAGAAATATGATAAATGGCCTGCTTGTATATAGGAGACAATATTTGCCATTTATGTTCCATCAACACTCACTGCAGAACATAATAACCGAACCAGTTCAAGCAGACAACCAAATTAGGTTTAAAACCACATCTTCTGATGGTGAACATCTAACAGGGCAGATGACTGGGCAGGCATTGGCTGATCACTGTTGACCTCTTTTTCCAATTCCAGCCACATGTTTTCAGTGAGATACAAAACATAACTGTTAAGAAATGATGACTCTGTGTTCAATCTTTGTATCTTTTTAGCCCGTTATGTGTCAAGTGTCCACATGAGTCTTGAAGATGCACTCCAAAGATTCTGCCCCACTTCATCCAATTCAAATTAATACCAAAACAGATTTTTCTGTGTACAACATCATCCAATTGTACAGTAACATCCCTTTAAGCATGTTACAATGTTCAGAATGCATTTATAAGTGTCAACGTTAGACTACTTAAAAGATTGCAATTGGTACAACGTTTTGATTGCCAGAGGTCGTGTGATTCTGAGGGGACACAGTTTCGCACAAGGCATGCACCAAAGCAATGTGGATGCAGTGCTTGTTACTAACAGGCAGTGCTGTGCTCGATACCACCTAAAGCGAGACCGAGATGAGACCGAGACCGAAGGGGGCCGAGACCAAGACCGAAGGAGGCCGAGACCGAGACGAGACCGAAGGGGGCCGAGACCGAGACCAGTCATATCAACACTAAATAATATTACATGTTTATGGTCCAGTGACCAATGTAAAAAAAACACTTGACCAACAGCATCAGATCATCTACTGTGTTGCCATCCTGAATGAAATGAATTACATTTTATTAAAAGAGTATGTAGGCCTATTTATTGTCTTATGTAACCATAAAATACGAAAATAAAACCATGATTTTAAAATGCACAGGCTATGATATTAAAATTTCTAAAAATCGAATAAATGAAAATCCATCAAACTGTATGTCCTATGTTGATGTAGTAAATGCTAACACATTTTAGATCACAAGCGACTTGCAATCAAATGATTTGCGCATGATTGGCCGATAAACAAATCAATTTATAATTATTTATCCGTCCACAGTCGGCACGCAGCTTCAGTTGTTTGTCTGATTGAGCAGGACACGCAAACGAACCGGTTGCACTGCGCACAGTGTTCATATAGATCCGACCAAAACCCGTCCAGTTTAATAAAGATCGGACCAAAACGGTTCCAGTTTCATATAGATCGGACCATAACCGGTCCGGTTTTATGCTCTTTCTGCCGTATGCCCCCGGGACTTATGTATGTCCCACGTCCTTCTGTGGGCATGAGTAATTTCATTTATTGCCCATTTGTAGTAAGCCTATTAATAATTATTGTTTATATTCGTTTAATTTCGATATAAAACAATATTTTGTTGAAGTCTCTTGTAGGCTATATGAATACACTGTGGTTCATTCGTTATTAATTATTGAGTGCAATAGGCGCATGACACATGAATGGGGCTGTATGTATTTGGCGGAATTCGTTCTGTTTATTTAGTGAAACATATTTCTTTATAAACTTACCTCTTTTTTTGTAGTTCAACCAAGCCAATCAGACTATTGTCTATATGTGTTCTCGTAGTATTTGTCTGTGTATCGCCCATTCAACCATTGCCATCATAGGCTCAGTGAAGTGTGATCGGTAGGGATGGGAATGGAGAACCGGTTCTTCTTTAGAACCGGTTCCCAGTGAATCGATTCCTTGGAACCGTTAGTGTACCTGCTTAACGATTCCGCTTAACGGTTCGGCTCGTTGCAAATGTGTCATCATGACCGTCACACACGCGCTGCGCATTTTGGTTACGCAGAAGCGATCTAAAGTGTGGTTATATTTCACTCGAAAAGACGCCAATGCAGTCATTTGCAACAGTTGTAAAAGTTTAATTTCGGCAATTGGGGGAACTACCTCCAATATGCAGAAGCATTTGGCCACACAGCACGCAATCCGTTTGCAGGACTGTCGCGTGTTTGATTCTCTACTACAACAACAAGTGAGTCAAGCAGCAGCGGAATTGTCTATTTAGTTAATGTGAGCGCCATTTCATTGTGTAAACTTTTACTATACGGATAATAATCTCTATTGTCAATCATTTGCCCAAGTTGATAGTTGTGGTCTTTACAGAAGACTTCTTTCTATTTTGTATGTCAGTTGAGTTGAATTTAGTTTCAGGTTGAATATTCCCAAAGGAACAAGCTCTTCCTTGACTGTTTACCGTCTGTGTTTTTGTTTTTATGGCACTTAAATGGCAGTTTTATTTATTTTTTTGGCTGGACCAATGAATGTGAAAAAATCTATAGGTCCCTGGACTTTACTTTGTAGCTCACCTACTTTTAGGTTTGTTCTGAGGTTGCTACACATAATTTGTGTATACTCTGAGTATGTGCGGTGTTCTTATCAGATATTAAAGCGTGTTACAAACAAACAAAACAAATTTGTAATTATTTCCTCACCCAATGAGAATCGATAAGAGAATCGATAAGGAACCGGATCGATAAGCAATATCGAAAATGGAATCGGAATCGTTAAATTCTTATCAATTCCCATTCCTAGTGATCGGTGTCTGGGTACCGCAATTAGCCCCTCTTGGGTACCAACGCCCAGCGGCGTGGGATTTTGGCGACAGGAAGGCAGTTTAGGTATCAAAAAACATGTAAATAGTAGTTTTATATATTGTTCGGTTTGTGATTTTGCAATTCTGAAAACGGGACAAGGTAAAATGCACGTACTTAGGAAAGGTCATGGAAGGACGTGGGCTGTAGCTCAACATTATATATGTATTTTAATTACAAACCGCTGTGTGTTTTCGGACAAATTATTTATTTGTGCTCAATGTGCTGAATATAGGCAAAACGAATATAATGGCAGATTGTGCAGACATGATCGAGCATATGTTTAAGATTGAAGTATCTACGTGAATGGGTGCACCCTCTAGCGACGCTGTCGTAGATAGCCATTGGCGGGAGAAGCCACATCAGAAAAAAATCTGTCTGGACGAAATACAGCCAATGGAAATACCGCCTCTACATGTCATACTTAAATATTTTGCTAGTAAAAAATGTGGGCGATATTTTCTACGCTGGTCTCGACTGGTCTCGGAAGAATTTACGAGTCCTTTCTGTTCGAGACCGAGTCGAGACCGAGTCCAAATGTAACCGAGACCGAGACGAGACCGAGACCTTAAAAAAGTGGTCTCGAGACCGGTCTCGAGTACTACAGCTCTGCTAACAGGGTTAATGTCCTTCACCATGGTGCCTGGTGACATGGATGACCTGTTAGTCGAGTGAGGACAGCTTTTGAGTGGTGCAATGGTTAGAACGCTTGAGGGAGGACAGTCATGTGGGTTTTTAAAGCAGAGGTTCCTGGTTGGTGCCATGTCGAATCTGGAGCAGTTGGTAGTCGCTAAGCAAACAGTGTAATGTTCTTTACACACGCCTGTGGTTATTGTCTTGTTGGAACTTTCCGCCTCTTGGCAAAGGCAACCAGGTTATTCCATAAATTAACCAAGGGCCCCAGTTAATTTATGAGAGAAAGTAGAATCAAAACAGACCCTGAACTGTACAGTGTCATATTTAAAAGCAGTTATTGTTCTGCATTGATCTTTTTTAGACGAACCCCAACAATAGTTTATATCGCCAAAATGCTTAATTTCGGTCTGATCTGACTAGTGTAACTGGTGTTAGTCTAAATGGTTGTTCTGCAAACAACAGACATTTTGTCGGATTTATCGGTTTCTTTATAAATTCTATTATGGCAGCCAGATGGCAGACAGTTTCCCCCCCCCCCTCTATTAAATACTTTTCCTGTAACAAGATGCTCTTGGGGCCACTACCAGACAAGTGTAATGCTGTTCCAAAAGTAGTAAATGGTTAAAAAGTAGAGAAGAGAATAATAATAAAATCTTATTTATTTTTATGCTGAGAACTGCACAACCAGTTCCATTTTGATCAGACCAACGGTTTCAATGGAGAGTGGAATAAAATAATTATATAAACTGTGAAAATCCCTTATAGTGATGAGTGACTTGACATTTCCTTACAAAAATGTTGAGCCGGTGTCAGTGTGCAAAGGTAAAGAACACCTCACGGAAAGGTCCAGAAGCCAAAACCAGACTTCATAAAGCACCTTATTTACAGAAGATTTTGATTGGATTTTAGACATGTCCATCGGTGACCTTTATTCTTTAGATCTCTGCTCTTTAGCTAATATTCACTACCTTACAAAAGTTTGGGGTCAATCAGAAATGTTGTTGTTTTCATAAGAAAAGCTATTTTATGTCCATTAAAATTACATCAGGAGATTAAAAATATAGTGTAGACATTGTGAATGTCCGGCCCGACTCGCCACCGACACGGCCCGACTCGCCACCGGCACGGCCCGACTCGCCACCGGCACGGCCCGACTCGCCACCGGCACGGCCCGACCCGCCACCGGCACGGCCCGACCCGCCACCGGCACGGCCCGACTCGCCACCGGCACGGCCCGACTCGCCACCGGCACGGCCCGACTCGCCACCGGCACGGCCCGACTCGCCACCGGCACGGCCCGACTCGCCACCGGCACGGCCCGACTCGCCACCGGCACGGCCCGACTCGCCACCGGCACGGCCCGACTCGCCACCGGCACGGCCCGACTCGCCACCGGCACGGCCCGACTCGCCACCGGCACGGCCCGACTCGCCACCGGCACGGCCCGACTTGCCACCGGCACGGCCCGACTCGCCACCGGCACGGCCCGACTCGCCACCGGCACGGCCCGACTCGCCACCGGCACGGCCCGACTCGCCACCGGCACGGCCCGACTCGCCACCGGCACGGCCCGACTCGCCACCGGCACGGCCCGACTCGCCACCGGCACGGCCCGACTCGCCACCGGCACGGCCCGACTCGCCACCGGCACGGCCCGACTCCTCATCAGAGCATCGGCCGTTGACTTTAGCTCTGCCCTCTGAGAATCTTGCATTTTGGCCTTTATACTTGTTTTCACCCTTCAAAGTTGAAATTCTTACCCGGTGGTGCTTCTTAAATCTTTCGCAGAATGTTGCTGCATTGACAACCGTTTGATTACAGTTGCCGAGAACAGATAAAAGACACAATTTAGCACTATATTTTGCAAAAAAAGTGGCTTGTTCACACAAATGCTGTTTACACAAACACATTTTAAGTACACAATGAAATCTCATCAGTTTCCTTGGATATTCCTTACATATTTTCGATGGTGCCTTTTTCGGTCTGTGGTCTGAACCTGCTTGTTGTATTTGCTGCAAACACAAATGTCCATACTAAGCTACAAAAAGTACTGTACAATTGCATTTATGTTGGGCTGAAATTAGCAATGTAACAAACCTTTTGCTTTAGTGATCTTTGTTCTGGTTCGTATTTGACTGCAGTAAGTGTTTTTCTGATTCTTCCGTGCTGGCTTAAAAAAACATTACCCATGTCTGTTCTTTAGCGCTGTTGTACAATCATCCCACTTAAACAATCCCTTTAGAATTTAAATTCTGTTGCGGTCACGTTTATGGTAGAAAGAACGAATAATTTGCCATCAATGCAGTAGACCTACAGTCGTTCACATTTTTAAACACAGCACAATTGGCCTACTTTGCATCACGACCTTGATTTTAATGTAATTAATGAACAGATCAAGGCTTGAGGAGGAACGGTAAACTGTAGAGATTTATAGTGCATATTTTGAGATTGCTTTTGTATTCTGTTTCCATTCAAGCCCTTGTTTTCCTAATGAGTGAAAAAGACAAGCAATCAACATTCATCAAGGTGTCACATCAACACCGCGGTTATCACAGTCAGAAGACAACTGAAGGAACTTGAGTGGGGTTATGGAAAAGCTTGGTTGGATTATGTTTGCCAGGGCCTTCAATATTTCAGGTCTAACAAATGTCATGTACATATACAATATAAATGTATAGTATTTGTTATAAAAAATTTACAGATTATTAACTATTTGTGTTCTCTGTTCTTACTGCAGTATGTAATAAATACATACAAACAAAGAACCATGTGTGCTGCAGGCCATGGCATAAGTTGAAAGTCTTGAGAAATTCAATGATGTCATCCGTACCAACAAAACCACAGTTTCCCTCAAGCAATCTGAGAAACATTGCTACAGAAATATCACCCAAGCAGTCTCTCAAGCATTCATTCAAACTCCATGACTGGGTTGCAATAACTTGATGGGGACCAGGCTGTGATTTCCGAAAGATAATTCAATTTTGGCTACAGCTAATTAAATGCTAAATTATTAATTTTTGCCTACACCATTTTGGACGACAATTTGTCTAAATTAATAGTAATAATAATTTGCTGTTGCCTCCTAATTCAGTTATTATGTCTTGAGAGTTTTCCCATGAACAAATCATCAAGGAATGTGCTTGGACCTTCAGCAGAGATGTTCTTCTGCGACAACATTGTTTCTTTCAAGGTATAGGCATAAAGACCACTAATATAATGTTATGTGTACACGTATTTATGTGTATTATTATCAACTTTACAGTATATGATAAGATAAATCTTTTTTACATCCAATTTAGACAATACACAAAACACAATGCAGTTAGTAAAAAGCTCAGCTGAGTACTATAGCCTAGTGTACACATTTTACAACACAATAAAACAGCACATAACGTACAACGTATACATTATATGTACATTTCTCCCTTTCTTTCCACTAGGTCTCCGGATTGAATCTGACGGAAAACGCTTGAAATGAACAGAAAACATTTGTTTGTTAACTGTTAATAATGATTGTTATCGGAACATTTTGACTCGAGAAACAGACAATAAAGGCATGCAACAAATACACTAAGCACATTTGCAGGGTCTTACCTGTGATCTTGGAGCTCGAGTGGCAATGTATAAAATTACACCCTCCTTCCTAAATATCTGTATATTGTGCTGTTCTATTGTCAGAATTCTAAACTTACAATTGAAAACCATTTAGAGACTATTAACCTTTTTTACCACCATAATCTGCCAAAAACACAAGGCACTTTGCATTGCTACCCAGGTAGGGGTTAATCGGTAACCTGCTAATCTGCTCTCAGTGAATGAGAGAAATTCTCCAAAATATTAGCTTTGGTTGAATTGAAATTATTAAAAAAACAATGATTAAGAGGTGTAATGGTGATCACAAACATGGCAGCAACATGTCGCAAATCCATAATGGAAGCCAAGGTTGCGGCATAAGGCACAACAAATTTAAGGTATTGGAGATGCCATCACAAAGGCCTGACCTCAACCATATTGAATAGGCATGTCTGAACAAGGAGGTCCTATAAAAAGTACTCTGTCTGAAGGAATGGGACAGAATTCACCCAATGTAATGTGAAAAGCTGGTAGAAGGCTACAGAAAACGTTTGACCCAAGTTTGGCTAATTAATACTACAATTATTATGACTTAAATATTTCGGATAATTGAGAGTATGTAAACACTGGCCCCACTGGGAATGTGATGAAACAAATAAAAGCTGAAACAAATAATTCTGTCTAATATTATTCTAACATTTCACATTGTAAAAATAAAGTGGTAATCCTAACTGACCTAAAACAGGGAATATTGACTATTGGATTAAATGATTGACAGCTGTACTAGGTGCCAGAGGGGCTTCCATGAAGAAATGACTGAAGACATACACACTCAAGGCATTATTTTTTTATGTGGTATCGGTTGTGTAGATATAATGCCTTAAATGTTATAGCCATCTCTGAAAATCTGCATTGTTGCACATTTTTCACATTGAATTTAATCAGATCTCAGATTTTAGCTTAAAGAGTAAAGAAGTTTCTGGTTAGAAGACTTGGCCAAAATTCCTCTACAGGACACACAAGGGCATTGACGTTTGCATACATTTATTTCTTACATGCAGTTACTTCAAAAGGTTGGTGTGAACATTGCTTGACATACTGTCAAAAAGTGTTTGCAGAAACTTGGCCTACTAGGGATCAGATCAGGAAAGAAGAAGCCTGTTCTCTCAAAACATAATATAAACACAACTGTAGTTTGCTGTATTACCTCTGGTAATGATAATAACTATTAAAACAATGTGCCAGACAAGTTTGAGGGCATCGCCAGATTTTTTGCTGGCAATACTAGACGTTAAACTTACTTTGAGCAGAAGAGCTCCAAAGCAAATATTATAGGGTTATTTAGTTCTCTTAGTATTTCACAGAGATGTTAGCATGCCGATTGGACTGATTGGTCGGTATGTTTTACATCTGTGCTTATCACCTCGTAAGACAGAAAAGGTCTACCCTGTGCTGTCTCAGCAGCAGCGAACGAACAGAGTTTAAATTGAAAAGAAGATGCTGAACTAAATGCAACACTTTTGTTTGTGTCTCATATTTATAGAGATTACATAAGCCTGAAACTTTAAACCACGCCTGTTTGCTTTGCTCTGCTCAGATCGCTACACTCTGTCCTTAAATTATGTCTGTTCTTATTTAACCTGGGCATTCACCCCGCTGGGCGTCTTTTTAGGACACATTTGATTGTTATGTAATCGTTCACTGGACATCCTTGCGGACACATTTTAGAACATATTTTACATCCCACCTGTTGGTTTTTGGACCTGTTTTGCTCCCTCCCGTTTCAACAAATATATTTTTGGTTGGATAATAGGGAATACATTACCAACTGTGAAGCATGGGTGTGTTTTGGGCTTTATTGTTTGGGGCTGCCTCAGGGCCAGACCAGCTTGACTATTGTGTGAATCATGAATTCCACATTGTACCAGGGAATACTTGTGGTAAATGCCAGGCCATTTTTCTATAAGCTTAACTGAAAATTAATCTAACAATAGGACAATGATACTAAACACAGGAACAAATTATGACAGAAGGCTGAGAAATAATTATTTGCCAAATGAAATTGTACTTCTGTGTTTTATTGTTAAAGGAATGATTGCAAGGCTTAATGTCCAGCGCAATTTAAAAAGATGGGTTAACTGGTCAAGTTATTATGTCAATAAATACATGGGCTGTACTTGTTTTCTCACATCACTGAAAATTAGACCTCTCATTAAATGAAGTCTTCACTAACACAGTTTTGGTGTTGGATGTATACACAACAAGAAACACATACTATACATTTAATAAATAATTAGTGCCCCCATCCCCCCCAACCTACAGACATAAACCACGATTTTAATAATCACCACTTTCACCAAAATAACAAATAAATAAATAATAAATAAATAAAAGAAACCTGATTAGCTCTAAATGCTATGGATTTTTCTCCCCCAAAGAAGACCCATTATACATGACTAACTAAAGCAGAAACTGACAGCACGTCAAACGCTTGGTAGGACAGATGCATCAGAGGCTGCTGCTGTTACGTTGCACAGTGAATAGAAAAAGCCTTGTAGCTTAACAGGATTGAGAACCTTTAAATCCTCTACACGGGCCCAAATGCACCCAGAAATAAGTTCACACCAGAGAATATACTCTCTTTTGAGTAAGCATGTGGCTTATAAATAAGAATTTGTAGGAGCTAATAATCCATATATTGTAAACTGGAAAAAAAACGAATCTAAATGTTCTGCAATGTTTTGATATAATATGTTTACAAAAGCATATAACTTCTAAATGGAACATCTGATCAAGTTGTTTTTCAATGAACAAATAGTTTATGTCTTGGTCAGCCAAGAAATCCAAAGTGTGGGGCAGTGGTCAAATCTGCTGCCTCTGGTACAAATTTTGGCAAACAGCATGGCACACATCATCCAAAACTCTTAAACCACCTTACTATAGAGAAAATGTTGTAGGAGGTTGAAAACATGGGACTTCATACTGACACCGTAGTTTAAACCCTGTACAAATGTACTTAAGTGCATCTGTTAGGTATTCACAGCACTTCACTTTTTATACATTTTGTTATGTTACAGCCTTATTGCAAAATGGAATCAATTCCTTGTATTTCCTCAAAAATCTACACACAATATGCCATAATAAATGTGAAATAGACTCAGAAAAAATAAATAACGAAAAATATAACATGTACACTGATGTGATGTGAAGAAATTAGACAAAAATAATAATGTCAGAACTTTTCCAACCTTTAATGTGACCTAGAACATTATCAAATCAATTGGAAAAAAAACTGAAATCATTGAGGAAGGAAAAATAAAAATCTTACAATAAACTGGTTGCATAAGTGTGCACACCCTCTTATAACTGGTAATGTGGCTGTGTTCAGAATTAACCAAACACACTCAAACTCATGTTAAATAGAAGTCATTACACACCTGCCATCATCAGCAATAACAAATAAAGGTCAGCTGTTCCAGTAGGATTTTACTGGCATTTTCTTAGTTGCATCTCAGAGCAAAGGCCATGGTCCACAGAGATTCCAAAGCATCAGAGGGATCTCATTGTTGAAAGGTATCAGTCAGGAGATGGGTACAAACTAATTTTGAAAGCATTAGATAAACCATGGAACTCATTGAATGACAGTCATCATCAAGTGGAAAAAATGGCACACCAGCTACATTTCTGGCAAATACTGGCTGTGTGCTACATGTGACAACAACCTCCCGTATTCTTCATATGTATGGGCTATGGGGTAGGGTGGCAAGCCTTTTCTTACCAAGAAAAACATCCATGCCTGGCTGAAGTTTGCAGAAACAAACATCAAGTTTCCCAAAAGCATGTGGGCAAATGTGATATGGTCTGATGAAACTATAGGGCCATAACTCCAAAAGGTATGTTTGGCGCAAAAACTCTGCACACCACCCAAAGAACACAATACTAGAACACAGTGAAGCATGGTGGTGGCAGCATCATACATTGGGACTGTTTTTCTTCAGCTGGAACCAGGGCCTTAGTCAGAGTGGAGGGAATTATTAACATGTTCAAGATACCAGGAAATTTTTTGCACAATCTTCAGGCTTCAATTAGAGAGCTGAATATGGCGAGAAAGTTCACCTTTCAGCACGACAACGATCCAAAGCATACATCCAAATTCACAAAAGCATGGCTTCACCAGAATAAGTTACTTTTCTTCACCAGAAGAATATGTTTTGGAAGGCCCCAGCCAGAGACCAGACCCGTGGGCTGTCATGTGCCAATTTTTAGAAATGGCTTCTGTCTGGCCACTATACCATACAGGCCTGATTGGTGGAGTGCTGCAGAGATGTTTGTCCTTCTGGAAGTTTCTTTTCTTTTCACAGAGCCATGCTAGAGCTCTGTCAGAGTGACCATCAGGTTCTTGGACTAAGGCCCTTCTCCCCTGATTGCTCAGTTTGGCCGATCGGCCAACTTCTTCTATTTACGGACAATGGAGGCCACAGTGCTCATTGGGACCTTCAATGCTGCAGAGATTTTTCTGAAGCCTTTCCCAGATCTGTGCCTCGATACAATCCTGTCTCGGAGGTCTAAAGACAAATCATGTCCAATCAACTGAATGTATCACAGATGGACTCCAATCAATTTGTAGAAACATCTCAATGATGATCAGTAGAAACAGTATGCACCTGAGTTCTATTTTGAGCGTCACGACGAAGGCTGTGAATACTTACGTATATATGTGATTTTCTTGCAAAGATAAAAAAAATGTTTTACGTTATCATATTGTGTGTAGAATTTTAAGGAAAAAGGTGATTTAATAAATTTTGCATTAAGGATGTAGCAAAACACAATGTGTAAAAAGTTAAGCGGTGTAGGGTGGTTTTCCACACCACAATTAAAAAAATGACAGCACGAGCTGGTTAAGCAGTCTTAGGACAGTACCTACTGCCCATGCCATCTGCAACATCAATGTTTCTCAGTCCATTTGCTTTCTCTCTTCGACCCACTACTCTCTGCCTTAGTAAACCTGCCCTAGAGCGGTCCTGTCACATGTGGGCGAGTGGTAGTCTGGAAGAAACTACACATCTCCCGGTGGAATCAAGTTCCATGTTTATATGGTTTATATCCAGTTAGCTTGGAATCTGAATATTAAAACATCTCTGTTACATTCAGTCACTGACAAATGATGGAACGTCCCATTTCAATGCATATTACATGAACTTATCTTCTCTGCATGAGCTTGTTCACTGTTCACAACCCAACCATTTTTTTTTTCATGTCCCTCCTTTCACAAAAGTTGTGATGTGCCCCAATTTTTTTGGGATGTTTCATTCAAGATTACAGTGGGCTGTGAAGTGCATCGTTCCTTGTTTGCATATATGGGCATGCAGATATATGATCGGTATTTCAACAGTGTGGATAAATGAAGGTTAGCATTTTTACAACTACTGCTAACAAAAATAGCCAAGCATTGGCACAGATACACTGCCCTGCATATCATTTTTGCACTGCTCTTTCTGCACTTCTGGTTGGATGCAAACTGCATTTCACTGTACTGTACTTCTATCTAATCTAAAATTGTTGAAGGATTAATGTTTTGTTGTGCTTTTTGAGAGATATTCATAGTATCTCCTAGTATTCTTTAGTAAAATGTGGAGTTGAGCCCTTAACCATAATGCCAGCATGCTTTGTACACTTGGTATGATGTTCTTCTGTTCAAAAGCAGAATTTTGTTTTCAGCCAAACAATATCTTTGAAGTGTGTCAAAAGCACACAGTTATAGTAGTTTTTTTTTTACCATGGTGCAGTCTGGCAAACTTTAGTCATGCATTTCTCTACTTTTTCATTTTTATTTAAACGCCAAGTGTTTAATGACGGCCAGTCAACTATTGCAGAAAGGTTGCAGTGGTGGGTGTATGGTATGGTTTGTATGGGGCATTGGTAACAAAATGTATAATACTGTGGTTAACCACATCCAAGGTTTTAGGAGCGTTTGAGGCAGTTCTATAAATGACTTCGCCAAAGTCAAACTTTGGTATATTAGTCATCTTCACAAAGGCAAGTTTGGCGGCAGCAGCAACTGGAAAAGGAAACTGATTCAGGACATAATTTAAAAATTGTTTATGTGCGGCTGGAAGAAGAGGGAGCTGTGTGACAAGACACCTAGTTATTTGAATACATCCACATATTCTAGATCAGACCCTCCTGGCGAGCCTGCAGTCGGACCCTCCAGCTGCTCCTGGCGAGCCTGCAGTCGCCTTGCATGGTAGATGCGGTCGTCAGTGTATGAATGAGTGAATGAATGGGTGAATGTGACGCAGGATTCCGCTTTGGATAAAAGCGCTATATAAAAGCGCAGCATTTACCATTTATTTACCATCAGACCCATTGAGCGTGACGATGCTAGTTAGACGGGCAGGTGTTGGCAGCGATCGGTGGAAAAACATGCACTTAGTTTTACCATAATTTATTAATAACTGTAGGTTTCAGAACAATTGCTGAATGGCATTAAAACTCTCCTGGAGATGTGAGAGCACAGAATCCAACAAAGGGCCTGAATTATACAGGATGGTATCATCTGCATGGAGATGAATCTGAGTCTCCAGCAGCGAGAGCCACATCGTTAATGTAGAGAAAGAATAGAGTCGGCCCGAGAATCGAACCCTGTGGCACCCCGTGGAGACAGCCATGAGTCCCGACAGCAGGCCCTCTGATATAACACGCTGGACTCTTTCAGAAAGATTGTTGGCGAACCAGATGAGGCAGTCGTGAGAGAAGCCCAGGCGGATAAGAACACAATGGTTAACAGAATCAAATGCCTTAGACAGGTCGATGTAATCGGCTGCACAGTAGCCCTTTTTATCAATGGCGGCTATGATGTCGTTCCGGACCTTTAGGGTGGCCGTGGAGCAGCCATGACTGCACGAAAAACCAGATTGCATAGCGGAAAGGATACAGTGGGATTCTAGATGATTGATTATCTGTTTGTTGACCAGTTGACAAAAATCTTGGGAAAGACATTGTAGGATAGATATTGGTCTGTAGCAGTTGGGATCGAGGGTGTCTCCCCTTATGAACAGGGGAATGACTGTGGTGGATTACCAATCGGATTTCAGAAGTTGAGAGAGAATGAGGTTTAACAGACTGGTAACTGGGGCATCAATAATATTAGCAGATCATTTTAGAAAAGAGGTGTCCATATGATCCAGCCCAGCTGATTTATACGGGTCCACTCTTTCAGTACATCGGCTGTCCGGATAGGGGTACAGGAGAAGAGTGGGGAGGGGCGTGGGCATGTGGCTATTGGAGTTGTAGAGCAGTTAGCTTAGGGGCGAGTATTCAGGTGAAAGCATGGTTGGCTTCAGCGATGGTCTTATCGTTAGTGACAATATTACCTAATTTTAAGGACATGGGAAGCTCAGAAGAGGTTATCTTGTTCTCCAAGATAGCAACAGTGTCCTAAAACGTTTTGGAATTGGGTGTGACAGGATGCAAATTATTGTTTAAAGTTACTAGCTTTACTAGCTTAACTAGTATATCGGTTTCTGGGTCCTTTTAACATGTACATATCATGGGGATTGCTTGAGGCTAGTGTGGTACGCCACAGTGTGTTTATTGTGCTAGTTAAGGGAGGTCAGTTCTGTGGTGAACCAAAGACTGAGCAGAGGCTTGCCTCCTGACCTACAGTCAGGCCCGCATTAATGCACGGGCTTACTGGGGCTGAAGCCCCAGGGCCTATGAAGACAAGGGGCCTATCATGAGCCAATAAAAAAATCACATTGTTTTGTAATTTGTCAAGTTTTCTGTCAATCACTTGATATTCATGTTTTTGGCTGCTGATTGATCCAATTTACAAGTGACCCACGTGGGAAGCATGATATGACAGCCTATCAGAATGTAGAGAAACAGTTGCGTCATATTCTCTAGTAGTTTATTCAACTTTATGATAGTCACAGAGGCTGATATCAAAATGTTGAGAAAGAAAAAGTTTGAGAGTGGTGCTCATAAATGAAAAATATCGCGACAGAAACAAAACAGTGAGAAGGAATTGTTAAAAAAAGATTCCAAAGCTAACAGGATTTCATAAACCTGCAAATGAAGGTGAGTCGAGCTCATTAAGCGGAGCACTGATGAACAGTGGAGAGGACCAGCAAACAGGCGGGCAGTGTTCATTTCGTTATAATTTTCGTAATTATTTTTGTCAATGTAAATTTTTCACAGACGAAAACCAGACGATACAGTCCCGACCCGAAGCGTGGTGCAGCCCTGCACATAGACAGACAGGGCGCGAGGACTGAATTGAGCTCTCTTTCGCGTCTGAATGGACAAATACACACAACATTATGTCTAAATGTCCGTTTTGGAGAGTATTCACGTAAACACAGTCGGTTATGTCTTTACAGAACGTACAGTTGTGAGAATATCGGATGTGCATCAGTGCAGTTGGATCTGCACACTCGGTCTTAAAGTGACAGTGCGCAATAAACCTAATGCCGTCTGTACACTTAAAATTAATCAAACAAATATCATTAATCAAAGAAATACCAGTGTGATTTGGAAGGGGACTTTGTGGAGGAAGCGGTGCAGTTCGGGGAGTTTGTACAGAATGACAAGTTGGGCAGCACGTCGGAAAGTATTAAGAAGTAGAAAACTCCATACAGTGTTTCCCAACACAGATATAGCTCTACGGCTATTCCTGACCACGCCAGTGACCAACGTGCTTTCTGCTTTTGTTGTATAAAGACAAATGTGATCATTAGACTTTTCTTTATTGTGGGCCTACAAAACCTCTCAGCCCCAGGGCCTAACGGCAGGTTAATGCGGGCCTGCCTACAGTGTGCTCACTGTCATTTAGTTTTCTTGTTTTTAGCATAAAGAAAACATAGAGAGTGCCTCAGTTCTGCGCAATGCGCTCCCCCCTCTCTAAACATGAAATGGTTTGGTCCAGTTCCCAAACGTTCTCCACTAAAATGTCTGTTGTTTTATATCTTCAAGGAAAACGTGTCTTACATTTCGTTCCTCTTTTTGTGGACAATTAATCAATGCAGGCAAAGTTTAAGCAGACCTGATACTTGTATCAGTATTTTCCCTAATAATTATCATTGTGTGAAAACATCCTACCGTTCTGATGGGATGCTCTACATTTTGAAGCATTGAAAATGAATCAGTACGGTACCAACCTTAAAGGCTACACACTGCAAGTAACTCTAAATGGTCTATGAACCAATCAAAACAACGGCTAATTGATTGGATTTTAAGGTAGTAGTCGTAATAACTTTTTCTGCATTAAGAAAAGAACTATTGATTTCATTTTAAGCGATAGATTAACATTGTCAAGTGTCCAACTTTTGAAAAAAGACTATGTATATATCAAACACACCTCATGAGAGCAGGAACTCCCCTTTTCCCTCCATCATCTAAAGGCAGACGCAGCCGCTTTACTCTTTGTGAGTATGCATCCTATTATAGCTACGCAGAACGCTCAGTACAATAGCACAACGTTTTCATATAGCAAATGTATTGCAGTCTGATGATTCGTGCTTTACGTCCTTTAATGTATCGTTATTTATGCAGCAGTAAGGCGTAACATGCTAAATCACACTTTGAAGACTTGCACTAATTCAATTAAGCAGATAAGCTTTAATGCACACGAGGAACGAGACGACAGCCTTTCCTCTCAATAGACTGTGAACAATAAGAAATAGCAAAAAGCCTTCTGTTCATATTGTTAAGATTATATTAATGATGCAGTGGCTCATTATAAGATTGCCTGCTCTATTCTGTTTTTGTAGTGTTGTCTTGTGAGAACTATGAAAATGAGAAAGCAGGCCCTGACTATAAGCTCAGTTCCTCTCCATTTTGTAACAGATTTGAACCAGTTCGGATTTTACAACATTCCTATTAAAAAGCAAAGTGTTTGTGAATCTGCTGGTTTCTTTAGGACAACCCACCTCCCCTCCTATTTAAAAGGACTAAAGCCATGTTCTGTCATCATATTTGCTAAAATAAAAGAACCTGCCCTAATTTAACCACAAGGGGATATTTGGATGCTTTTTAATAGATTTTAGCAAACATTTATTCAGATTTTGTATTTAATGAGCGTGTTGCCCAAATGTGTTTAGGGGCATGGCATTTATGTCAAAGATAAAATAAGAATTTACTTTTATCCAACTACATATACCCAACATTTTACATGTAAAGGTGCTGCTGAGACAACGCAGAATCAACTTAAGTCTAGTTTGTTCAATAAACGACTGTGTAAGAAATAAACGGTTTATGTGCACATTTACAACCCATCTAGATAGTATATACATCCATTTAGATACAGGGAGTGGTTTGGTAATATACTCTTTCAGATTTTCAGTTAACAATTAGGACGCCTCGAGACACGACAACATGTCGGTCTTTCTTGGGTAGACCGCCGATTACTGAGAGCCACAGATGGGGAAGGTGTCAGACCCTTAGTCTTCGTAAGTTGCCCCGGGCATTGATCTTGACTGCTTGCTTTCCTGCCCTAGAGTCACTAAGGGTCTTGGGGGGTGCAGGTATGGGACTGTCCATTACATTGAGTCACTGTTTACCATAGTGTTATAAGTGGACATAGTATTTAATCATCCATCTACTCAAGACTGGAAAGAAGAAATATTGCAGTCAGACCGAAAACCTGGTTCTGATTGAAAGCTCCATGGAAAGCCCTGGAAATTTTTAACTCAAGGTTTAAAAACTCTGACCATTTACCAAAAGTGAATGAGACACATCCGTAACTGAATTACAGACATACAAAAGGAAGAACTCACTGGGTCCAGTCTGGGCCCATATGGAGGGCTGGAGGTTGGGTAATGGCTTACTTTTGCAATAGCACCTTTGTGGAAAGACAGCATAAACCCTGCTGATCTGCCCTGTAAGGGAGGCGCCCTCCTAGAGCTGCCTCTTACCAAATTGGATTAATTAAAAAATCTTGCTTTGAAGTGACAGGGCCTCTAACACTGAAGTGGCAGGCTCCTACGCACAGGAGACTGGCCAGGAGGTTGGCTGGGCATGCAGAAATTATAATAGGCGGAGAGAGACCATTTGTACAACCAGAGGAGATAGGGAGTATGTAAGAGCAAAGGTGGCCAAAAATATGAAATGAAAATATATGTGTGTGTGTATGTATATGTGTGTTTATGTGTGGGTGTGTATGTAGGTGTGTGTGTGTATGTATATGTGTGTTTATGTGTGGGTGTGTATGTAGGTGTGTGTGTGTGTATGTGTGTGTATGTATATGTGTGTGTATGTAGGTGTGTGTGTGTGTATGTGTGTATATGTAGGTTTGTGTGTGTACATGTATATGTGTGTGTATGTGTGTGTGTGTGTGTGTGTGTGTGCGCGTGTATGTATGTATGTGTGAATGCGTGAGTATGTGTGCGCCTGTGTGTATGTATGTGTGTGAGTATGTGTGCGCGTGTGTGTATGAGTATGTGTGCGCGTGTGTGTATGTATGTGTGTGTGTGTATAGGGTTGGTCTTCTAAACAGCTTACTTTGTGGCAGTACTTCCACAGGGCATCTGGCACACAATTAGAGACATCGTCACTCTGACTGAAGCTTTTGCTCATCTAGCATACGAGGAGCCATTGTAGACGGACCACAAAGAGTCAAACTCCTGGGAGAAAGTTTCGGTGTGTCTGCATGACGGCTACTGAAACAAGAGTGGTATGACTTGAGCTGTAGCATCCAATTAGTTCCACCACCTATCTAACTCCACATTCTGATTGCACTGGAGAGGAGCCTGCGTAGGTGCTTAAAAGGGAATATCAGTTCACACTGGAGTGTACTATAGTTACGTAACTTCTGTTGTTCTGCACCTCCTCAACCTTATCAACCTTCACAGGGCTGATGGGAGGCAACTCCATGGGCAATCACAAGGACCCTGGACCTGAAGCACTTGCCCAGCTACGGCAAATTCTGTCCTCAGTCACTCCAAGCAGATCTTTCCAGTGTGATTTAAAAAGTTAAAGCAGTAGTTCAACAACGGCTAAATGTGGACTGCCTTTACCTCTATGATTGCAGCTGATCCTGAAAACCATTGAACATGCAAGAGCTCAAGCTGAAATGATTACAGAGTTGATGCCTCCTGCCACGTCACAACAATTCCATCCATCAGAAAAAGGCTATTATCTATGTTTTATGTGAATTACACCAATAAAATACTTTGACATTGAACATGTATTTCTTTTGAGCAAATGACACATATTACTGACTTGCAATAATTACAATGCATTTTAAAACTCAGTACTCCAAAATAACTCAGAAACCGATATTTTTCCCCCAAAATGTTTGTTCCAATGTAATATGCTAATCCGTTTAACATTGTTGTTGTAGTACAGTGATTTGATATTTTACATTTTAGACAGTTGTGAATTTGCAAAAAAGGTAACCATTTTATATTAATTGAAACAAACAGAAATCTGATATAAAATTAAGTAACAAATAAGTGTGCAGGTACACATGGGTAAACTGCCTTTTAAATGCAGTTATATTTTAATGTACATGTATTTACACCATTATGTAATATTCTCAATGGATTGAGGAAGTGCTTTATTTTTCCTCACGTTTCCATCTGATTCATTCTAAATCCCTAGTTTAATCACAGACACACCTAAGCAGTTCAGGTTGTACTTGATAAAGATTGACCTCGTAAAACCCACAATAAGTCAATATGCTAGATATTTTCTTAGTTTTTTCGGGGCTACGGCAGATCTGAAGAACATCGTCTCCAAAGTAGCCATGGATTTTATATAGTTTCATCAATAGAATAATTTAGTATATATATATATGTGTATGTATCCAAATAAGGATACATGCTTACCATGAAAAATCTGACTTCTTAAAGACCAAAGCATTGCACATTTAACCCTGCATGCAATCCTAATATCATTTTTTTATTTGATTACTCTATTTTTGCTCAAGGCCTGTCCTTGCTGGCTGAAAGTTCAAGTTTCTCTAGGAAGGGATATCGTTTTTTGCCAGAAACGCTAGCCATCAACAACCCAAAAGCTCCATAAAGACATGAGAAAAATAAAGGTAGCAAAAAGCTGTACAACGACATTAATTTCTTTCTAATGTTACTCCAAAACCTTTTGCACAATACTGTGCATTGTGTAAATGACTGCTGCAATGACATTAGAAAAATTCATATTCACATTATTTAAGACAAAATATGCCCTAATTATTTACTGCCAGCAGAAGATGTTGCAGTTCTGCAATTATATAATTCAATATGATACGATATATTCACATACTGTAAAATAGCACAGGAGAGCTGGAAAGGTATCAGACATTTCAGAAAAGCTTACCGCAATGATGCAGAACCACTCCCAGTAGAGTGGAAAGAAAATGTAAAAATATAATTAGTTTGATTTCCCCACTTAACCCTAAAACATTATCTGTTTTTATTTTGGCTGATTATTTAACATGTCCTAGGATCTTTGGTCTTTCAACACAAACTTTATGGTCAATTGACTACTGACTTACACAGAATCTGACCTTCAAATTAGTATTCGCTCTAAAGATAACATAATAGTTAAGTTCTCATACCAGATCTTACACAGTTAAAAGGTAGTGGGAAAAAAGGATAAAATACACTTCACAACCTTCCTGTTAGTAATTTTATAAACTCTATAACACATTTATATACATAATGAAAAACTTTATAAAATCATTCCACCCAAATAGTTGATCATGAACATTTTTATTCTGCTGCACAAATGTGATTGGACGACAAATGTGATTGGTCGACAAAATGATTGGATGACAAAATGATTGGATGACAACGTTCAAAGGCTAAAACCCATGTTATAAGGTCAATGACTAATGAGTATGTACTACGTTCACATATTCCACTTCATAATAGCATATAAAAAATTACCCTGAAAGCCATCCTTGGGGGCCTAAAGTATCAAAAGGTTGACCACACAAAAACAACGTCAGGTATTCATCCCTTAAAACATGACAGGACTGGGTGCATATATGATTCACGCTGAATGCCTTGCTTCATGGCAGTAGTTGGGAGAGTTGAAAACCAAGACATTTGTCCTCCAGAGCAAATCAAGCCCAGATGTTCTGCTCGTTCAACCAGAAAGTACTTGCCAGCACCTACACATGGCTGCGGGAGAACCACAATTCAGCTTAAAGGCACACAACCTAATACAAAGACACATGCAATGCCACCCAGTCTGGCACAAACCCAAGGAGGTGTTAATGCAGGTGAATACGGCCATGCACAGGGCTGATAGGCAGTGTTGAAATACTGGGATCATGGTCTTAGCCGCAATCATACATCTGGAGTACCGCAAAGAAGTGACTTTCCTGTATATTTATTCTAAATTCCAAAGCTAGAGATAAAAAGACAACGTATTGGTGACACAATATTGAATAACAATTTGTCTCAAACATAGACAGCATTTCCTTAAAAAGAATATGGGGGGGGTCACAGCATTCAGCCATCTTTGAGAAAATGTCATAATCCAGTTCTAACCTACGGTGATTTATTTCATAAGACGCTCAGATTCATTTGACCATTTCCACACACACACATTGAGGGTGCAGCACGCCTGCTATACCCTGAAACCCACTGCCTGGGTTGTTACAAGTGGTACTTGCTCAGCATTTTGTGTTTTCTGCTAGTCCACCATCACGTCACTATCCACTCTGCTTTTTCGACTCTGCTTTTTTCCTGGGTGGTGTTTTTGGTGTTGGTGGGGGTGTGGTGGGGGAGGGGGGCAGTGGGGGGGTGGGAAAGCTGAAATAGATGCGCACACAGTTCTGTTTGGGCAAAAAGTCTAGTGCCATAAGCGATGACTGCTGTTTTACTCTCTGTTTTACACCCATTTCATACTCAGCCTGACAAGCAGCCCAACTGCTCCATTCTTCATCACCCTCGCCATCTCACAATCTCACACCACCGTCACAACAGTCACTTTGGAGCCACTGTAAGACAGCTGACAAAATACCGTTTACAGTATTCGACCACTGAACAACAGGGAAACGAATTGCCGCCATCAGATAAAAAATGAACAAACCCGAAACAATGTGAGAATAAAGAGTGAAACAAAAGAGACTGCGTTAGCTGTCTGCTCCAGTACTCCACAGGGGAGGGGGGGGGGCGTGCTCTGGATCAGTGTGACAGATCTGGGTTAGCCTGAACCATTTTGATGCCTGACGAGTCTCTTAGTTTGTCTGTCTCAAACACCAACCCGTGCCATTCTAACCCATTCTGCTCACAACGAGTTCATATACCAACCCAACCACTGTATTCTGAGCGTCCTGTCCTGCTGGAAGTTGCTGTAAAAATATATATAAATGCTGTATACAATTACAATTGTATTGTTTCATATAGATCAGACTAATTGAGGCTCAAACAACCAAATATGTTTATCCAAATGCAATTTCCCTTGGACCGGACAGATGCTGTGAGGGTAAATTAAGCATTTACCATAACTGTTAAAAGTCACCAGAAGCCATAATAGCATGGGGTTAATTGAAGACACTAGTGATTTAACACTATTACAGTACAGGAAAAAAAAAGAAGTTAGACAGATAAGACAATAAACAATGGATTAACAACAATAAAATATTTCATCTTTAAAAACGTTTGCCGCTTTAAGCTTGTGCGACAGTGCTTGAGCAACCACCATCGTTTCCACACAAACTAATGTCATTACTTGGACATGTTTGCCAGTATGAGTCTGAAAATACAACAATATAGGTACACAGCCTATTGACGTTCTGCTCATGAACCTGAATGTATACATCTTTAAATGCTTTTGAACAAATAGCTAACTTTGGTGTTTTAAAAAGCATTTGCGAAAGTTGTAATGAAAATTACATATATATATATTTTAAACTGTTGTGTCGAGAGCCATACTCTGGGAGGAACCTCACGTTTAGCAGCATTTTGGCTTTCTACTAGACTACAACGATGATGATCGTTTTATTTTATCAACATTAACTGTACGTCTCCACTGTGTGACTAAAATAGCCTACGTAGCTCCACCCACCTGCAGCAGTATATGCACTAGGGCAGCCCACCGATGCTCACTAAAACGCAACATTCAGGGTTAACCTTTGTTTCCTTTATATATATTATGTATATTCGAGTTCAAACATTTAGCAGGTACTCATCAAAGAGAATATCATGTTTCCTATAGCCATGTGCTTTAAGAGAAATCGTGTCTAGATTACAGAGATACATCCTATAGTGAAAACATCCACGTTTCCATGTGAACAAATCCACATAATATCAGCCACTTTTCAATGCAAACAAAACTCTCCAAGAATGACTGTGTGATTTTGTTGGAGGCAAAGCCAGACAGAGTGCATCGGAGTAGAAATAATATTGACAGTAGCTTACAAGCGAGTAAGCGCAAGTAAATGTGCTTTTCAGACCGACCTCAGATCAGAACGCACAACGCTTTGCGCACACATTCAGATATTCTCATGTAGTTAAAAAGTTATATAGATTAGGTATTGATTTAGTTAACTAAAAAGAGTTTGAATATTGATGCAGACTTGGTTAGCCTACCTTGTCTAATGGTCTAAATTACTAGCATGTTTTCTGTGCAAGATCCAAATCCAATAGCGGTTAACAGTGATGAGCCAAACAGTATGCCTAATATGCTGTTGGTCCTCCACATGGCGCCAAAACAAAACCGACCTGCTGAGACCCTGAAGGCGTCCTGTAGTAACTGACACCAAGACTATAGTAACAGATCCAGTCCTGTAAGTTGCCGTGGTATCTGACACCAAGACTATAGTAACAGATCCAGTTCTGTAAGTTGCCGTGGTATCTGACACCAAGACTATAGTAACAGATCCAGTTCTGTAAGTTGCCGTGGTAACCGACACCAAGACTATAGTAACAGATCCAGTTCTGTAAGTTGCGAGGTGGAGCCGCTGTGGATCTGGCTTGTTGGTCCAGCACATTTTGGAGTCCCACAGATGCTCAATCAGATTGAGATCTGGGGAACACTTCTTTAGGTTCCTCAAATCATTCTCGAACAATGTGTGCAGGGCGCATTATGCTGCAGAAAGACGCTGTCCAGCCATCTCTGTGATGTTAAAGAAAGTGGGACACATCGGACCAGGAGACGTTCTTGCGTTGCTTCAAGGTCCAGTTCCAGCGTTTGCTTCCTCACGCATTCAATGATGGACAGGGGTCATCATGAGCACGGATGTACTCAGCCCAATATGACGAGGGGCACCCCAGAAGCTCATCAGATGCTCAGACCCACTGATCAGACCATAACAACGTACAGTAGACATACTGTCACTTCAAGTAATCAAATCACACCAGTGGTTTATGTATACCTCAGTACAAAGCGCTCAACAGACTTGATAATGAGATTGTTAAAGCTCAATGTGTGGTTGATTTGAATGTTCTTATTTATGTTGAGTCTAGACAGTGTTTGCAAAACGGCAGGATGAATAATGATGTCAAAATCAGGCAACTGGTATACAAGATGCCATGTGCCACATGGGTATGAATAATAAGAAATAGATCTGTATATATGATGCCATGTGCCACATGGGTATGAATAATAAGAAATAGATCTGTATATATGATGCCATGTGCCACATGGGTATGAATAATAAGAAATAGATCTGTATATAAGATGCCATGTGCCACATGGGTATGAATAATAAGAAATAGATCTGTATATAAGATGCCATGTGCCACATGGGTATGAATAATAAGAAATAGATCTGTAGATAAGATGCCATGTGCCACATGGGTATGAATAATAAGAAATAGATCTGTAGATAAGATGCCATGTGCCACATGGGTATGAATAATAAGAAATAGATCTGTATATATGATGCCATGTGCCACATGGGTATGAATAATAAGAAATAGATCTGTATATATGATGCCATGTGCCACATGGGTATGAATAATAAGAAATAGATCTGTACATAAGATGCCATGTGCCACATGGGTATGAATAATAAGAAATAGATCTGTATATAAGATGCCATGTGCCACATGGGTATGAATAATAAGAAATAGATCTGTATATATGATGCCATGTGCCACATGGGTATGAATAATAAGAAATAGATCTGTAGATAAGATGCCATGTGCCACATGGGTATGAATAATAAGAAATAGATCTGTATATATGATGCCATGTGCCACATGGGTATGAATAATAAGAAATAGATCTGTATATATGATGCCATGTGCCACATGGGTATGAATAATAAGAAATAGATCTGTATATAAGATGCCATGTGCCACATGGGTATGAATAATAAGAAATAGATCTGTATATAAGATGCCATGTGCCACATGGGTATGAATAATAAGAAATAGATCTGTATATAAGATGCCATGTGCCACATGGGTATGAATAATAAGAAATAGATCTGTATATATGATGCCATGTGCCACATGGGTATGAATAATAAGAAATAGATCTGTATATAAGATGCCATGTGCCACATGGGTATGAATAATAAGAAATAGATCTGTATACAAGATGCCATGTGCCACATGGGTATGAATAATAAGAAATAGATCTGTATATATGATGCCATGTGCCACATGGGTATGAATAATAAGAAATAGATCTGTATACAAGATGCCATGTGCCACATGGGTATGAATAATAAGAAATAGATCTGTATATATGATGCCATGTGCCACATGGGTATGAATAATAAGAAATAGATCTGTATACAAGATGCCATGTGCCACATGGGTATGAATAATAAGAAATAGATCTGTATATATGATGCCATGTGCCACATGGGTATGAATAATAAGAAATAGATCTGTATATAAGATGCCATGTGCCACATGGGTATGAATAATAAGAAATAGATCTGTATATATGATGCCATGTGCCACATGGGTATGAATAATAAGAAATAGATCTGTATATAAGATGCCATGTGCCACATGGGTATGAACAATAAGAAAAAGATCTGTAGATAAGATGCCATGTGCCACATGGGTATGAATAATAAGAAATAGATCTGTATATAAGATGCCATGTGCCACATGGGTATGAATAATAAGAAATAGATCTGTATATATGATGCCATGTGCCACATGGGTATGAATAATAAGAAATAGATCTGTATATATGATGCCATGTGCCACATGGGTATGAATAATAAGAAATAGATCTGTATATATGATGCCATGTGCCACATGGGTATGAATAATAAGAAATAGATCTGTAGATAAGATGCCATGTGCCACATGGGTATGAATAATAAGAAATAGATCTGTATATATGATGCCATGTGCCACATGGGTATGAATAATAAGAAATAGATCTGTAGATAAGATGCCATGTGCCACATGGGTATGAATAATAAGAAATAGATCTGTATACAAGATGCCATGTGCCACATGGGTATGAATAATAAGAAATAGATCTGTAGATAAGATGCCATGTGCCACATGGGTATGAATAATAAGAAATAGATCTGTATATATGATGCCATGTGCCACATGGGTATGAATAATAAGAAATAGATCTGTATATAAGATGCCATGTGCCACATGGGTATGAATAATAAGAAATAGATCTGTATATATGATGCCATGTGCCACATGGGTATGAATAATAAGAAATATATCTGTATATAAGATGCCATGTGCCACATGGGTATGAATAATAAGAAATAGATCTGTAGATAAGATGCCATGTGCCACATGGGTATGAATAATAAGAAATGGATCTGTATATAAGATGCCATGTGCCACATGGGTATGAATAATAAGAAATAGATCTGTAGATAAGATGCCATGTGCCACATGGGTATGAATAATAAGAAATGGATCTGTATATAAGATGCCATGTGCCACATGGGTATGAATAATAAGAAATAGATCTGTAGATAAGATGCCATGTGCCACATGGGTATGAATAATAAGAAATAGATCTGTAGATAAGATGCCATGTGCCACATGGGTATGAATAATAAGAAATAGATCTGTAGATAAGATGCCATGTGCCACATGGGTATGAATAATAAGAAATAGATCTGTATATAAGATGCCATGTGCCACATGGGTATGAATAATAAGAAATAGATCTGTATATAAGATGCCATGTGCCACATGGGTATGAATAATAAGAAATAGATCTGTATACAAGATGCCATGTGCCACATGGGTATGAATAATAAGAAATAGATCTGTATATAAGATGCCATGTGCCACATGGGTATGAACAATAAGAAATAGATCTGTATATAAGATGCCATGTGCCACATGGGTATGAATAATAAGAAATAGATCTGTATACAAGATGCCATGTGCCACAGGGGTATGAATAATAAGAAATAGATCTGTATACAAGATGCCATGTGCCACATGGGTATGAATAATAAGAAATAGATCTGTATATAAGATGCCATGTGCCACATGGGTATGAATAATAAGAAATAGATCTGTAGATAAGATGCCATGTGCCACATGGGTATGAATAATAAGAAATAGATCTGTATATATGATGCCATGTGCCACATGGGTATGAATAATAAGAAATAGATCTGTAGATAAGATGCCATGTGCCACATGGGTATGAATAATAAGAAATAGATCTGTATATATGATGCCATGTGCCACATGGGTATGAATAATAAGAAATAGATCTGTAGATAAGATGCCATGTGCCACATGGGTATGAATAATAAGAAATAGATCTGTAGATAAGATGCCATGTGCCACATGGGTATGAATAATAAGAAATAGATCTGTAGATAAGATGCCATGTGCCACATGGGTATGAATAATAAGAAATAGATCTGTATATAAGATGCCATGTGCCACATGGGTATGAATAATAAGAAATAGATCTGTATATATGATGCCATGTGCCACATGGGTATGAATAATAAGAAATAGATCTGTATATAAGATGCCATGTGCCACATGGGTATGAATAATAAGAAATAGATCTGTAGATAAGATGCCATGTGCCACATGGGTATGAATAATAAGAAATAGATCTGTATATAAGATGCCATGTGCCACATGGGTATGAATAATAAGAAATAGATCTGTAGATAAGATGCCATGTGCCACATGGGTATGAATAATAAGAAATAGATCTGTATATAAGATGCCATGTGCCACATGGGTATGAATAATAAGAAATAGATCTGTATATAAGATGCCATGTGCCACATGGGTATGAATAATAAGAAATAGATCTGTATATAAGATGCCATGTGCCACATGGGTATGAATAATAAGAAATAGATCTGTATATATGATGCCATGTGCCACATGTGTATGAATAATAAGAAATAGATCTGTATATATGATGCCATGTGCCACATGGGTATGAATAATAAGAAATAGATCTGTATATAAGATGCCATGTGCCACATGGGTATGAATAATAAGAAATAGATCTGTATATAAGATGCCATGTGCCACATGGGTATGAATAATAAGAAATAGATCTGTATATAAGATGCCATGTGCCACATGGGTATGAATAATAAGAAATAGATCTGTAGATAAGATGCCATGTGCCACATGGGTATGAATAATAAGAAATAGATCTGTAGATAAGATGCCATGTGCCACATGGGTATGAATAATAAGAAATAGATCTGTATATAAGATGCCATGTGCCACATGGGTATGAATAATAAGAAATAGATCTGTATATAAGATGCCATGTGCCACATGGGTATGAATAATAAGAAATAGATCTGTATATAAGATGCCATGTGCCACATGGGTATGAATAATAAGAAATAGATCTGTATATAAGATGCCATGTGCCACATGGGTATGAATAATAAGAAATAGATCTGTAGATAAGATGCCATGTGCCACATGGGTATGAATAATAAGAAATAGATCTGTATATAAGATGCCATGTGCCACATGGGTATGAATAATAAGAAATAGATCTGTATATAAGATGCCATGTGCCACATGGGTATGAATAATAAGAAATAGATCTGTATATAAGATGCCATGTGCCACATGGGTATGAATAATAAGAAATAGATCTGTATATATGATGCCATGTGCCACATGGGTATGAATAATAAGAAATAGATCTGTATATAAGATGCCATGTGCCACATGGGTATGAATAATAAGAAATAGATCTGTATATAAGATGCCATGTGCCACATGGGTATGAATAATAAGAAATAGATCTGTATACAAGATGCCATGTGCCACATGGGTATGAATAATAAGAAATAGATCTGTAGATAAGATGCCATGTGCCACATGGGTATGAATAATAAGAAATAGATCTGTATATATGATGCCATGTGCCACATGGGTATGAATAATAAGAAATAGATCTGTAGATAAGATGCCATGTGCCACATGGGTATGAATAATAAGAAATAGATCTGTAGATAAGATGCCATGTGCCACATGGGTATGAATAATAAGAAATAGATCTGTAGATAAGATGCCATGTGCCACATGGGTATGAATAATAAGAAATAGATCTGTATATAAGATGCCATGTGCCACATGGGTATGAATAATAAGAAATAGATCTGTATATATGATGCCATGTGCCACATGGGTATGAATAATAAGAAATAGATCTGTAGATAAGATGCCATGTGCCACATGGGTATGAATAATAAGAAATAGATCTGTAGATAAGATGCCATGTGCCACATGGGTATGAATAATAAGAAATAGATCTGTAGATAAGATGCCATGTGCCACATGGGTATGAATAATAAGAAATAGATCTGTATATAAGATGCCATGTGCCACATGGGTATGAATAATAAGAAATAGATCTGTATATATGATGCCATGTGCCACATGGGTATGAATAATAAGAAATATATTTGTAGATAAGATGCCATGTGCCACATGGGTATGAATAATAAGAAATAGATCTGTATATAAGATGCCATGTGCCAAATGGGTATGAATAATAAGAAATAGATCTCTAGATCTCCTAAATACCATTGTGGAAAAACAAACAGATGAAGTGGATGATTATAAATGCATTTCAAGCTATATCCGAGTGTAATAAACATTTTTGCACTGTATAATACAGCCCATGACTAAACCAAGAACCCGACCGTCTCTAATGGTAGCAAGTACGGCCCAATAAAACCATCAGGTACGTTTCAATAATCCAACTTGTGTTATTACCAAGTCATTAAGTCATAACCATTATCATACGCATGTAATAAACCCAACAGATACACAACCGTCATATTCATTTGAGACGGACTGTGGCAGGCAGCAGGGCCAACGGGGAACATCCAACGGCGTTGATGATATACCCGTCGCTTGGTAAGAACTTATTTTCAAAAACCTCATTTTCACATCCGAAGATACCAAACAGCAAGCGACTTAACATGGAGATGCAAATTCCAAATAAACCATTTCATTTCAATATCAAAAACCCCAACTTCATATGAACATTAAAACATAAGTACTGCAGCAAACATGTTAAATAGGGAGGTCTCAACAAAGCTTTTCAAATCAAACACAAAGTCCATTGAAAGCTAAAGAGCATTGCTCGTGTGGTGACTCTAAATGTCGTTTTCATCAGCCTCGTGCACCTCCAACGGCTTCTCTGTCACAACAACACAATCCTCTGAGGCATTGAAGCGGCTAGTTAGAGGCAAACTGGGATTTTTAAAGACAGCCTTCTGGATGTACAAAGCCCAGCACTTTTTTTCCAATTCCATGTTACCTTAGATGATAGGTCTCGTCAAACCAAAGCGGGCATTGAAGGCATCGTACTGTTTAAAGACAATCACCGCAAGTCATGGCATGACAGCCTGACAGCAGTGGAGAGTGAAAATGCTTCACTTTAAATACTTAGCGGTTGGCACAAACATTTGAGTGTTTCCAAACAACTTTGGACGAGGCTGTGGATAGGCGACATGCTGGTTTAGCATGTGTATTGTACCCTGGCATTACAACACCAGATGTTTACAGTATACTATCAGGAAATGGCAAAAGGATTCTCTGGAAAAACCCTGCTTGCAACATTTTGTATTTCTATTCTACTTCTCGCTACTCTCATATTTGACATTTTCTGGGTTCCAAAACGTTTGCGAACTGCTAAAAAAACGACTGAACTAGAAAAATAAAACAATAAAACAGCTGTCCTTTTTGTTAATTGGTGAAATGCGGAACTCCCTGGGTGAAACACCCACCTACATGTTACAGTATGTATGTATGTACACATCTGTGGTCCTGCCTGTCTGAATTCTCATAAGGCTAAGGTGTATGATTTGGTAAAATAGAACATCCTCTTAAACTGAATACTTTTTAATGTATTTACACATGAAAAAAAACTGAAACATAATCATCCAGTTTCACAATCCAATTCTACCAATGGGACTGTATAGAAAATGTGCTTCAACTCAGTACAGTGTGTCAGGGTCTTGCTGGTACTTAAAAAGGTGCACGGTCAATAAACGTACATGATTGAAAGTCGATGGCAGAATTAGTTCTCAGATCGAAAACCACCGGGCTTAACCCTGACTGTAATAAGCAATGCAGGTCCACGGCTCAGACAGAATGTAGAACTGTAGCTTTGTCCACTGGGCAAATGACACAAGTCTCAGACTGAGGTCAGAGCACTAAAATGACCGAAAAGGCCGAAAGCTGTGCATAATTTATATTGTTCTATTCTTATGTTGCATGTAAGCACCTTCCTGCCACAGTAAATTCCTTGTCTGTTCACACATTCAATGGCCAATAAACACTTTTCTGATTCTGATAAGCGTAGGGTTAAGATGGGGCTCATACGGCCTAATAAAGAACAGTGCAGGTCAGGGAGGTGTGCGGTGGGGTTGATTACCTGATTTCATTCATGACACTGAATCCCAGCACAACCAGAAACCTATGAAATAAGACTAAAACAAGGAGTCTACTTAGTAGAATCAGAGCGATCTGAGTGTGTGCACACCTATAGGCTATATGGGTTTCCATTATAACTGTCACTGTAGTTGTTGAGGGGGGAGGCGACAGGGGAGACGGTTGAAGAAGAGGAAGCAAATGATGAAGAAGGGGACGAGCGTAGCTCTAGATCTACGTCAAGTCCCTCACCCTCAAACACATCGTCTGTGTCCACCGGGGTTCGGTCAGACACATCGTCCCCCCCTGTGGACCCCTGAGGGCCGAGATCAGAGGAGATAGTGATGAACTGCGAGGGGAGGGGCGCTACGGTCCGGCTCTGCACTTCACTGGCGTCTAATTGGACGGCAGAGCTGCTATTCTCATCCAGCTGCACGTTGTGGTTCGTCAGACTACGTGAGGCGGGCGACTCTGTGAAGGACAGGCTGCCTCGGTGGGGAGAGAGGCACAGGCCACCCCCAATACGTCTCTGGCCTGCACCCAGCGTACCGCTGCGCTCTGCCTGATCTTCTGCTCCCGTCTGAGAGCCGCGGTGGATGTGGTGGCTGACGACGATGCTGTTGCCAAAGGTACCCATGGAGGCCATGGTGGTGCTCCGTTCCCTCTGAACCACGGCAGTCATCCCACCCTCGGTGATCAGCCTGCGGATCCGTGCCAGGGCATCCTCCCCGCTGACTAGGGAAGAGTGGGACACAACACAAAGAGCGTCGTAACACAGGTTATTGCAGCTGTTTTCAGGAGGCACTAGTTGCTTTGTAACACAGGTTATTGCAGCTGTTTTCAGTAGGCACTAGTTGCTTTGTAACACAGGTTATTGCAGCTGCTTTCAGTAGGCACTAGTTGCTTTGTAACACAGGTTATTGCAGCTGTTTTCAGTAGGCACTAGTTGCTTTGTAACACAGGTTATTGCAGCTGTTTTCAGTAGGCACTAGTTGCTTTGTAACACAGGTTATTGCAGCTGTTTTCAGTAGGCACTAGTTGCTTTGTAACACAGGTTATTGCAGCTGTTTTCAGTAGGCACTAGTTGCTTTGTAACACAGGTTATTGCAGCTGTTTTCAGTAGGCACTAGTTGCTTTGTAACACAGGTTATTGCAGCTGTTTTCAGTAGGCACTAGTTGCTTTGTAACACAGGTTATTGCAGCTGTTTTCAGTAGGCACTAGTTGCTTTGTAACACAGGTTATTGCAGCTGTTTTCAGTAGGCACTAGTTGCTTTGTAACACAGGTTATTGCAGCTGTTTTCAGTAGGCACTAGTTGCTTTGTAACACAGGTTATTGCAGCTGTTTTCAGTAGGCACTAGTTGCTTTGTAACACAGGTTATTGCAGCTGTTTTCAGTAGGCACTAGTTGCTTTGTAACACAGGTTATTGCAGCTGTTTTCAGTAGGCACTAGTTGCTTTGTAACACAGGTTGTTGCAGCTGTTTTCAGTAGGCACTAGTTGCTTTGTAACACAGGTTATTGCAGCTGTTTTCAGTAGGAACTAGTTGCTGGAGCGATAAGGTTTACCTACTTAGACAGTTCCATTCATATTTCCTCAAATTATATTGCAGACATGTTGAACTGCATTGTTGAACTTGCCGAACATTCGCCTGCGTTTAACTATGCACGATACACAAAGAAACCCCCAGAGACGCACGTCCTCTCCTCGCCGGTTGAGAAACTGTACTTTAAGAACACACCAGAAGAACATTTTGAGGTAAGGTTCGAGTGGCAGGTCTTAAAGACGTAACTGGCAAGCATGACATTTTAACTGTGATTCGGCATGGCATGGTTAGATCTGCATTAGCTGTAGCGCTAGAGCTAATGAAGTCTGCATTACCTGACAGGGGAGGAATAAGAAGCCTAACGTCTTCGTGTCTAACATGCCTTGATAAATCGACCGCATTACCAAAAGTCTGCCCCGTCGTTATTGTAAAATAACATACTTTTATCATATTAGGCAGGCAATTGCTGCTGGTGCTGAGTAAACTTAACCCAATCATCGGCTGAGTGGAAAGAAAATGCTATTTTCAGAGCCAGAGAAACATAATGCAGCCAAAGAAATCTCAACAAGTGTGTATTAGAACATCGGTTGAGTATGTTACATATTAAAACATCTGTGTTAACACCATCTGTTGAGTATGTTACATATTAAAACATCTGTGTTAACACCATCTGTTGAGTATGTTACATATTATCTGTGTTAACACCATCTGTTGAGTATGTTACATATTATCTGTGTTAACACCATCTGTTGAGTATCCTTGGTTTATTTGACTGTGCCACCACATGCTTGGCTGTATATGCCCATGAATACATTTTTGACCTATCCTGTCTGACACAACTGTGTGAAGATAACAGAGCCAATGACTACAGCCTGAACTGTTCTGCAATCACACTTGATTAACGTGATGCAGAGTATAAAAGCGAGAGTCAGTTTGTAGCCTCTCTGGCGATGCGCAGAAAAGCCAGACTGACAGAGTGTAATCTACCAGTCAGGAACTCTCCTCTGGTGTGAATTTACACACGAACTTGGAATGTCACCTGTGATCAAAACAAAGATTAATTGAGAAGCACAAAGTGACTAAAAACAAGGGCAGTACAGTTGTGCGGCAAACCTGCAGGTTTAGCGTCCGAAACATCAGATGTTCTGGCTACATAAAACAGATGCATCTGCACTGAAGTTTAGTTGGGTAAATCCAATGTTTAAATACTAACGTTTTCAATTAAGAAGGGTGAGTACTCAGTACAGGTTGTGTGTTTTGTTGTTGTAACGAACAAGGATATTCAATAACCTGATAAATACCACTGGGTGTGCCAACACGACAGTGGACCTGACAGTGGCATTATTAGATGAGGTGCAACGGCACATTGGGACAGCTTTCAGGAGCTACTGTTTACCAACTGCAGTATTACTTGTTGCAGTTTACTACAGAGGCATATTTCCTAGAACAACAATAGACTACAGTAGTTAATATATTTGTTTTTATATTACAGAAGAGACTCGTGACTGAACTATGTAAGGACATCATAGCCGCCATTGATAAAACGCATTGCTGTGCAGCCGTCTACATCGATCTGTCCAAGGCATTTGATTCTGTTAACCATCGTGTTCTTATCAACCAGGGCTTCTCTCACGACTGCCTCACCTGGTTCTCCAACTACCTCTCTGACTGGTTCTAGCGTGTTAAATTAGAGGGCCTGCTGTAGGGACGCATGTCTGTCCCCACGGGGGTGCCACAGGGTTCGATTCTCGAGCCGACCCAATTCTCTCTCTACATTAACGATGTGGCTCTCACTGTTGGAGACTTTCAGATCCAACTTTATGTTGATGATACCATCCTGTACACATCAGGCCCTTCATTAGATACTGTGCTTTCAAATCTCCCAGCGAGTTTTAATGCCATTCAGCATTCCTTCTGAAACCTACAGTTATTACTAAACTCTAGTAAACCTAAGTGCCTGCTGTTCAACCGATCTCTGCACACACCTGCCCGTGTAACTAGCATCGCCATGCTAGATGGGTCTGAACTAGAATATGCTGATACATACAAATATACAAGTGTCTTGATAGACAGCTCTATCTCCTTCCAGCCGCACATAAACAAACTCAACTCTCAAGTTAAGTCCAGAATCGGCTTCCTTTTCCGCAACAGGGCCTCCTTCACTCATGCTGACAAACGTGCCTTGGTGAAGATGACTATTATACCGATGTGCGACTTTGGCAATGTCATTTATAGAGCTGCCTCAAAATCTCACCTGATTAAAAATGTGATGTGGTTTACCATAGTGTCATATGTTTTGTCACCAATGCCCCATACAACACCCACCACTGCAACCTCTACACATTAGTCGGATGGCCGTCGTTAAACACTGGGCGTTTAACTCATTGAAACCAACTAATTTACGAGTCTCTGCTAGGCAAAGTCCTGTTGAACCTTACCTCTCTAGTCACCATCTCTCTACCCTCCCACAGTCTACGCTCAAACAGGTACATTGCCTTAATCACACTGAAAGCCTGCACAACATTCAGCCGCCAACCCTTCCAGTTATCAGCCGTCAATGACTGGATCAAATGACAATGAACCCTAAAACTTGAAACCCTCCTCTCAACAGTTGCTGTTGAACTACTCCTGTCTGAACACTTGTCTGATCACTGTACGTGTTAACTGTCGTTAACATAATCTCACTTTTGCTGTGCCCTTTTTGCACAGTGGAGCTTTCTCACCTGCACTGCTGTCATACCTGTTAACATTCTTGAATTACTCTATTTGCTCAGGCATACTCAAATGCTCTCCTGCCAAAACCACTGTCATATATTCTGGGAACACAAATGACCTGCCTGCACACAAATGACCTGCCTGCTAGACACACTTACTTACAAAGATAACTTTTTACATTCTGTATATAGACTCGCATTTGTATTTTATATAGTTGTTATTGTCATATAAATGCTGCTCAACTGACCTACTTATATCTCATCCTGTATTAACTGTATATTGACTCTCCACTTAATCCTGTATTGCCTTATGTCCCATAGCTATTTGCACTCTTGTCTTCTGTGTATTAATTGCGTAACTGTATGTTGTCATGCACATTTTTTGCCTCATCTTGGCCAAGCCTTCTTTTTGTAGGAAACTTTAGTCACCGTGGCTTGATTTGCACTTGTCCTATTAAGTCTATAAAGGATAATACAGGCCTCTCTGTCTTGCTTTGCTGATTGCTTTTTCTCTACATTATGATAGCAATATATTACTTCATGCAGTACAATAATGTCCAAATAATGGAGAAAATTGTTAGTATGAACTTTTATGTCTTAATTTACTTCCTTGGCTGAAGAACAGCTGTACGCTGTTAACTTACTACTTGTTCTCTGAAAAATCTAACTTCTTCATAACCTCTGACAGTTTACTGAAGACTTTTGTACTCTTTCAGGTTATTCACTGCTCTTCATGCTAAAAAAGAACCTGGAAGAATGCAGTTATTCTAAAACTTTGGACTGGTATTGTATATTTAAAATACAGGCTTCAACATGTTGACCAATTTCTTGGTTAAAATTGCATTGCAAACATCCACCCCAGAGTTTTGAACACCAGAATTACAATAAATGGTGGTCTATAGGGTTCTGTGTAGCTCATTTGGTTGGTGTATGGGGCACGTAAGTGTGATTTCCACAGGGGGCCAGTAGAAAAATGTATGCATTTTCTGTAAGTTGCTTTGGAAAGCTACTTCGATATTAACCGGAGTGTAAAACATATGCATGTGCATCGACTGGTAAGATGTGATAATCCCAGCTGTAATAATGCTCTGAGGCGCCAACATGGGAAAGGACATTTCTGGAATTAATGAATGAGGGAATATGAGGTCGAGGAGTACGCCTGCCTTCCCCCATTTGCTCCTTTCCAGAACTGAGGAAACGGTGATTACTGATAATCTCCAAACTCATTTATCAGAGCCCGACAGACAACTAGCCTTGTAAAATGACTGGTCTTGCTAACGAAGTGCTGGCATAACGGCGAGAACAGGATGTGTTTTTTAACGATTCACCTGGAGCCATTTTTGGTGTCTTTCTCAAAGATTGTCTTGCCTTCTATGCTATTCTATGCTATTGCGAGGCATATCACAGTGCCAGGAACGCTAGTTATATTGGAGATTTGATTCAGACATGCTCGTGAATCTGTGACGGGGTTACCGGGGTTAAGTGAGTCGGGGACGGCCCTTGCGGTGGCTTCGTCTGACTCTTCATCCTCCCGCAGCACACTCGCTGACGTCTCAGTTCCTGTGCCGATGCTGCTGCCTGGAGGAAGGTCCTGTGTGGGTCCACCAACTAGGTGAGGAAGAGAACAAACTAAACACACGTACAAATGCCATTACTTATATTACAGACTTTATAAAAACATGCATGTTGTATTGACACAAACAAGCTTTGCAATAAGAAAAGTTCAAGGTATTATGTACCCAAAATGTATTCAAATGAATCAAGTACTGATTGTTTATCATGGGCAATGTTGAAATATAGATTTATTTTGACGTAATAAATTAAAATATGCTTTCAAATTTCAATAGTGCAGTGTTTTTGATGCTCCATCTGCTAGCTGGAGAGATTAAAGCCTGCAAATGAGCGGCTGCTGTCCATCACGAGGGATGGAATAAGTGAGGAGAACAAAATAAAAACAACCTATTCTAAATATAAAAAAGAAGTAGGAACAGCTTCGCCCGTACGGGTTCCTTTATGCGCAGAATAAGCTGGATATCTGATTGTAACATCAAAAGTGAGAATTTAATAAGCAAACGTTTTGGCCCTGAATCCAATCAAACCGTTGACTGACAAAACTCTCCGATTACCACACCGTGCGTGGCATCAGGGAAATAAGACAAGACCTGTCAGTGGTTGTCTTTATTCTATCAGCCTGTTTGACAGCACAAGGCCAGAGGCTGCATAAGTAGTACTTTCTGTGTCAGTCACCTGCTAACAGCAGAACCTTGTTTAGAGTGGACATTTCCCCCACAGCATGAGGTACAAATCCATTAACGGTTCTCCTTGATAAAAGAAGGTTTTCAGTGATGGATTCCGTCATACTGATACATCTTCTTAATAACATGGCAGTCAAGAATTGGTTGGCTAGGTGCATAAAAATGACAATGTACAAAAACAAGTTATTAAACAGTTAGTCCACCCCTGGCCACCCCTCCTAGATGCTGCTAATTAACTTATTGAGGTGTGCTCTGTCGCGATTCAGGTTTGTAAAATAATTTTGTGACAACTATGTTGTAAAAAGGGATTTAGAAAATGTTCATTCTGTTTATGCAAAAAAAACAGCCACAAATGAGCCCACCTGGCACCAACAACCAGCCAAATTCTAATGCTGGCACCAACAACCAGCCAAGTTCTAATGCTGGCACCAACAACACAGCCGCATTCTGATGCTTGCTCATAATTCCCTCCACCCTGACTAAGGCCCCAGTTCCAACTAGGGGTGGGCGATATGGGAAAAATATCATATCACGATTTTTTCAGGAAAAATCACGATTCGCGATTTTATCACGATTCTTTTTCATGTTGCTTTTTAAGACTCTTTTGCAAATTACTGAGCCGCAATACAAGCAAATTATATCTCCATTTAAAAAATATAGACATACAAGGTAACAAAACATAAAAGGGAAAAAAAAATTAAAGTAGCATATTTTAATCACGTGTATATTTAATGGAAGTGCAATTGTGCAAAGAAGCACCCATTCTCATCCGCAGCTTCACCATCCATTCACTGTGTAACCTGCCATCCATCTACAGCATCAGATGATCTACTGTGTTATCATCCTGAATTAAATGAATTATGAAGTAAAACATTTTACTAAAATAGTATGTAGCCTATTTATTGTCTTATGTAACCATACAATACAAAATTAAAACCATGATTTTAAAATGCACAGGATATGATATTTAAATTTCTAAAGATCGAATAAATGAAAATCCATCAAACTGTATGTCCTATTTTGATGTAATAAATGCTAAAACATTTTAGATCACAAGAGACGCGCAATCAAATGATTTGGGCATGATTGGCCGTATATATTGCAACACAGACTCTTGAAATAAAAACATTAGGCTACAGTGTATAATTCGATCATTTACATTTGTAAAATGTATTAGCCTATAGTAATTACAGTCCAGTAACTAAGGCACTGTAGACAATGAAACACGTATTTTACAGTTTGTATATTGGTCACGGTCGGGTATATTCTGCTGTTTCCCGGTAGATACATTAATCAATTTCGTTTTATACTTTCGTTCTGTTTATTTAGTAAAACATATATTTCTTTATAAACGTAGGCCTACCTCTTTTTTCTAGTTCATTCAAATTCAACCAAGCCAATCAATCTATTATCTATGTATATCTCGCAGCTTTTGTCTGCCTGAGCAGGACATGCAAACTAACCGGTTGCACTGCGCACAGTGTTCATTTGTGTTGTTATGAGTGCACATGAGACAGCAGTGATTAATCCGTTACATATATCCAGTTTCATATAGATCGGACCAAAACGCGTCCATTTTCATGTAGACTAGACCAAAACGCGTCCAGTTTTAAATAAACCAGACCAAAACGGATCCAGTTTCATAAAGGCCAGACCAAAACGAGTCCAATATAGATCAGACCAAAACGAGATCAGACCAAAACGCGTCCAGTTTCTGAAAACGGGACAAGGTAAAATGCACGTATTTAGGAAAAGTCATGGAAGGACGAGGCTGTAGCTTTTCAACATTATATATTTATTTTATTTACTAATTGCAACGCCCGGGGGCATGGGCTGTTGGCGCTTCTAGTGTTAACACGCTGACATATAGCGCATCGCGCATTGCATGTTGTTAGCTCTGAAAAAACGCCATAGATCTGCATCTAATAGAACGTGCACTGGAGCGCGATTCTACGATATTTCCGAAAAAGTGAATCGTGGAGACATTTTAATAGTCCACGATTAAATATCGTCATATCGCACACCCCTAGTTCCAACTGAAGAAAAACAGCCCCAAAGCATGATGCTGTCACCACCATGCTTCACTGTGGGTATGGGTTTTTTGGATGATGTGCAGTGTTGTTTTTGTGCTAAACATACTTTTTGGAGTTATGGAAAAAAAGTTCAACCTTGGTTTCATCAGACCATACCACATTTGCCCACATGCTTATGATAGACTTGATGTTTGTATTTGCAAACTTACGCCAGATGTTTTTCTTCATAGGAAAAGGCTTCCGTCTTGCCACCCTACCCCTAGCTCGAATACGGGAAATTGTTGACACATTGTAGCACACAGCCAGTACCTCCTGTTGACCTGGATTATAATATGGCTACCTCTCGCAGATTAAGGTTGGGTATTGAACTCTGTACTTTTAAGGGTGCTGTCCGAATTACACCTGTAGTATTAAGTATCGATTCACGTAAAATCAATCAGTGCCAAATTTCGGTGCTTGAGAGTAGAGATAGGGATCGAGACCCGGTTCTGTTAAGGACCAGCTTCCTAATATCTCAAAACCCGAAAATCGATATGGTAATCTCGTCTTTCCACCAAATAATCGAATATCAGTATCAAAAATGATATCAATATTGTGTTGAGAAAGCCGGACTACGAGAACGTGACAATGAGAGCAAAATTCCCTCACTCCAGCCGCTTGTAACATTTATACCACATCAGTTCAGTTAAGGGGTGCAGTAGTTCTGGGTATAGGGTGTTAACTCTCTGGGTATAGGATGTTAACTCTCTGGGTATAGGATGTTAACTCTCTGGGTATAGGATGTTAACTCTCTGGGTATAGGATGTTAACTCTCTGGGTATAGGATGTTAACTCTCTGGGTATAGGGTGTTAACTCTCTGGGTATAGGGTGTTAACTCTCTGGGTATAGGATGTTAACTCTCTGGGTATAGGGTGTTAACTCTCTGGGTATAGGATGTTAACTCTCTGGGTATAGGATGTTAACTTCCTGGGTATAGGATGTTAACTCTCTGGATATAGGGCGTTAACTTCCTGGGTTTTCTTCTTGAAATGTATGCATATATTTCAGAGTTATAAAAAAGGCCTCCTTCAGGGACCAGGTGATGGCTTAACATACAGGTGTTACGCAGCAATGGGAGTAAATCAGGCCTTAAAAGTTGAGGCTAACAATTTCTACAGGTGCCCCAAATTATTTTGATTAATTCCAAACCTGATGTCTTTAAGAAAGCAGTGTTGAAACAAACAGTTCAATATAACCCATGACCCTTTAAAAAAATTGCAAACAAAGCCAAGGTGTCACTGAGTAGTTGGAAACTTGAGGAAACTTTGACAGTAAGAGGTCTGGAAGACCCAAAAACTGAATTAAAAGTTTCTGAAAGTCAACAGCTTATTTGATAGTTGGCTCACAGGACAACAGCTTTGAACACAGCTTAACAACGGTTCAAAAAACCCATTCTCAGTTTTAACTGTAAAGGGAAGACCTGAGCTGCAGGTTTGCCAGTCGAGTGGCTGTAAGAATGCCATTTCTAAGATGGCAAAACAAGAAAAAGGCCTGACTGGGCCATGAAGCACTGCCTGTGGACTATTGAAGACTGGAAGGTCTTATGAACTGATTCATCAAATCAAACTAAATAGTCGATGCAACACATTTGTTGAAACTATTGCAACAATGTTGGGAAAAATATTTCACTTACATTAGTCAAGAATGTAGATAACATTTTGTTAAAACCAATTACATGATTTATTTTTTGTCTCAAATTGTCTATTTGTTGTAGGATTTAATTTCAGAGTACATTAAGACAGGAAACTGAGTACATTTCAATCAAAAGTGGAAAAATATAGGCATTTTAAAACTTTTGTTTTGTTGTTACTGTAAATAATTGTGTTATCAGTTAATCTACCTAAAACATTTATGGTAAAAAACATGCCTTTCAGATACCCCAACACGTGTGCATATTAATTATGGCATAGTCAAATGTGGGGGTTCTACAAATCCTATATGGAAAGGGTTATGGTTTGTAATACACATACAAACAACTTCCCCCTACGAACTGGATATTTTTACTCATCAATGGTCTTGGGTGTCCCTCAATAGCTTCTGCAAAGTCAAATATCCAGTCAATTCTCTATATCCCAATTGAACAGCCTGAGGCACTGTTTAACTCATCGCCATGTGGAGCAAGACATTGTCTGCTTTATTGCCCTGCTGTATATCATCACCGGGAGCTGCACATAAATACAGGTGTTGAGAAAGGTCTATGGGCAAATGAGTTACCAAAGCTAAACCTTCTCCGTAGTCTCTCTAAATAACTCTCATGGGTGATATGATCATTTGGCTTAATAATGTGGCTCCAGCTACATCATTGTCTTGCCAAATTGATGGAGGCTGGTTTACAGGACCCCAGTGAAACATTTAGGACCCTTAATGTCAGCAGGTGGGAGGTGTCACCTTGTGTGTACTCTCCTCTACACACAAAACCCGGGGAGATTGGCTGGTTGGTGTAAGGGTGCTGGTTTGCTTTTTACAGGGGAACCTTCAATTAAATGGGCTCTAGTGATTATGAGAAATAAGAACTACAAAAATTACACATTAAAAGAGGGAATCAGCAGTTCAAACGTACCAAAACCAAATACCCCGATATGATGAAAAAAGTATGGATGAGACTGGAGAAATGAACCAGAAACCATAGGGATAACTAATAAAGTAGCTTAAAAGATGTTTCAAGGCTATTGAGAAAAACAAGGTGATATATTTGGGTCATGACAAGAACTTCAGAGTTTAGTTTAACCAAGCTCATGAGGCATTTGTACGTCATTATCCTCAAAAATTGTAGAAAAGAGAGACAGTCACTTGGTGAGGATCATGAAGACTTTTCTTTGAGCCAGGTGTTCTTTGATCCACAGCGGCTCAACTGCGAACGCGTAGATAGCGCAGATGTGCAACCATCGTATAAATCTAACGTGGATTCATCTTCTAACGACAGCGCTGCGAAACCGTTTCAAACAAATGAACACATGTCGAGCAATGTCTGAATACGGCCAGCTGAGGAAGAGGACGGCCCGGGGACTGGGCTCTTATGAAGTCACTGCAATGTGTGGAGGCGCGTTGCCAGTGCCAGCTCTCTCCATGGACCACATCAGTCATGAACCAGAGAGGGTGGCTGGAGAGCCACCTGAGGCATCACAGCGGTCCAGAGGCTGATTAGTCAAACCAGCCAGCCCACAGTACGTGGCTAGATGACTCAGATCCAAATTATTTGTAAATAGAACTTGCGATTGAACCGGGCCCATTGCATAACAATGCCAACGCAGATTACGAATGCAAAAGACGTATTCTATACGTTGACTGGGTGTTATTTTTAAGCAACTATCTGACCAGAAGTCAACTACCACCCCCATAACAAAAAGTGGTAAATGGATGAATGTTTTTATAATAATTTCCGCATAATGAGTATTTTCTAGACATCCGGTTATCAGTCCGAGGTCTGGTTAGCAACAGATTAATAAACCAGGGTTCTGGAGTTATATTCTGAAAAGATATCAGCTTCTTTTATATTCAAACTGAAGGAACAAAAGGGGAGTTGAAACAGCTGTATGCCTAACCCACATTATTGAGATCCTGCGTGCAGTGGCAGCTTTTTAGCAGCATGCATTTTTCACTCTTTTGTCTGCTGAGTAGGGAGATAGAAAAATGACTTATTATTGTGCAACATTTCAAAAAGCAATTGTCAGAAAAGCATTGCCTTGTAATCATTTACTACAAATGCTGAAGACAGAATATAGAAAACACTGCCAGTGGTAAGTCATTCCTAAAGTGTGATATGGTTGATTGGTCACGATGACATCAACATGAATTAGGGTTGCCATTCATACATTTTAGTCATTTAGCAGACACTCTATTCAGAGTGATTACACGAGCAATTAATGTGTCTTGTGTCACTGTGTTGCCTAAAGACTGGACTAAATTTATTTCACCTGCCTGGCTTGTAGCTTCAATGTGGAAACCATTTGTTTACAGACCAGATACTCAGGATACAAACCTATTTGAAGATTAATTCACTAAACAATAGGTTAAATGTAGGAACATTTTGATGGAGCGATCAATAAGCTGATTCTCAGTTCTTCCCCAAATGAAGCGCATTGTACATAGATTGGTTGAGTTTCATTGATCTCTTTAGCGCACGTTGATCTATGGATCTTACAAAAAATATTCTGAAAGATATTTTCACAGTGGATAAGAGTAACAACTGCCTTACTGTCAAACCCAAAAATACACAATAAAAGGACAGTATGTTGCTCTGTCTAGTTCTGTTAACGTCTTAATTATGTAATATATTTTGTGTGTCCAAGGTCTCATTAGGGAATTTAAATGTAATAGCTTTCCCCTTTTCCTGTACTGCACCTGTCAATTCAGTGTTAAAACACTGTTAATGATTGACAAAAGTTTTGGTAGTTTATGGTAATAAATACTAATCCTAGTAAGTGGTTTCAGCATCATCTGAAATAAATAGGGCTGCCCCCTGTTATGGAATTGTATGATCACTCAAGAAGTTTCGTAATTATTCATGTCTTACATCTGATGTTTTAGGCCAAAAGGCACAGAGAAATGAATGTTTAGGATAAGGCAGCTTGGGGACAGAAATATACGTTTTATGATTGGAGATGTATGAGTATTGATCTTTTGACCTCGAGAAAGGATCTGGAGAGGAAACAGATTGACCTGGAGGTGACGGGATGTCTACGGGAATTGTACTGTACGTGCATTTTACTGTTCCCATTTTGCTATTCTTTTTGCAAACATAGACTCTTACTTTGTCCCCCATCTGAATCTTCAAAGGTGATGCTTTTTGGTCATCTAAGAGGGCCATCTGTTCTCCATCAATACTGTGTGTAAATGTGTATGTGTACTTTATCCTTTAAATACCATGCAGAAGTTATGTCTCATCAGGTCAGTCGATCACAGCGCAGGCCATCCTGTTACTCTGGGTGAAGGCTTTCCTCAACCCTTCTTTAAACTTCAGGGTTTAACATTAATAAGAGATGTTAGGAAATTAGATTTCCTCACTAGTTATTAGACTAACAATCATTGTAGATGTATGTGTATATATTTTATATTCAATAAGGGAAAGGTGCGAAATTTCACGAGAAAACCTAAAACCTGAAGTGGTGGTAAAAGCTATGAGTTAGAAGTAATACGTATGGCGGCATTTCGAACTTTAGAAGAACAACCCAAACAACATAGAATGCAAACTCAGTACGCAAAAAAAGAGAAATATGATTGTACATGTAGCAGTTCAGATAACAGTAGTATATAATGGACATGTCTATTTCAGGTAACAGTAGTATATAATGGACATGTCTATTTCAGGTAACAGTAGTATATAATGGACATGTCTATTTCAGGTAACAGTAGTATATAATGGACATGTCTATTTCAGATAACAGTAGTATATAATGGACATGTCTATTTCAGGTAACAGTAGTATATAATGGACATGTCTATTTCAGATAACAGTAGTATATAATGGACATGTCTATTTCAGGTAACAGTAGTATGTAATGGATATGTCTATTTCAGATAACAGTAGTATATAATGGACATGTCTATTTCAGGTAACAGTAGTATGTAATGGACATGTCTATTTCAGATAACAGTAGTATATAATGGACATGTCTATTTCAGATAACAGTAGTATGTAATGGACATGTCTATTTCAGGTAACAGTAGTATATAATGGACATGTCTATTTCAGGTAACAGTAGTATATAATGGACATGTATATTATAGATAACAGTAGTATATAATGGACATGTTTATTTCAGGTAACAGTAGTATGTAATGGACATGTCTATTTCAGATAACAGTAGTATGTAATGGACATGTCTATTTCAGATAACAGTAGTATGTAATGGACATGTCTATTTCAGGTAACAGTAGTATGTAATGGACATGTCTATTTCAGATAACAGTAGTATGTAATGGACATGTCTATTTCAGGTAACAGTAGTATGTAATGGACATGTCTATTTCAGGTAACAGTAGTATATAATGGACATGTCTATTTCAGGTAACAGTAGTATGTAATGGACATGTCTATTTCAGGTAACAGTAGTATATAATGGACATGTCTATTTCAGGTAACAGTAGTATGTAATGGACATGTCTATTTCAGGTAACAGTAGTATATAATGGACATGTCTATTTCAGGTAACAGTAGTATGTAATGGACATGTCTATTTCAGGTAACAGTAGTATGTAATGGACATGTCTATTTCAGATAACAGTAGTATATAATGGACATGTCTATTTCAGATAACAGTAGTATATAATGGACATGTCTATTTCAGATAACAGTAGTATATAATGGACATGTCTATTTCAGGTAACAGTAGTATATAATGTACATGTCTATTTCAGGTAACAGTAGTATATAATGGACATGTCTATTTCAGATAACAGTTTGGTGTCTCTGTTACGCTCCAAACCCCAAAAGACTAGGGGCGGGCGAGGCCGTAACATGAACGAATTGAATACTGAATGATTTTAGGGGAAATGTGAGCAATATGGAATTTGCAAAAGAAACACGTCCATACAACTCTTTGAAAAGTTCTTGCATTATATATAAGATATCAAATCTAAAATTGAGTGAGGAAACAGAGGTACAATATTGAAGTATGTTACAGTGACAACCTCCTAATTGAAAAAAGCTACATCAGCATAAAATTGCAGTCAATTCTTGATGAGGCGATGTGAGTATTAGCAATGTGCTATTATTGTCTAACTGCCAGACACCTGTCAAAGAGTCCTCTCACAGCTCAGCATGGGTAAGAACATTTACATGTCTCTTCTCATTACCTCAGTCCAAGGGATCTTCCTGGTTACATCCAGTACAGACCAACATGCTGCGCCCGACCAAGATTCTGCCGTGTCTGTCTGTGCCTCACAACTACCTACGAGTGTACCAAACCTTTGCCTGCCCTCAGGGCCCTTACGCATTCACACGTGAGATCAGAACCACAGTGCAGTTAGTCCACATACATATCGTGTCTTTGTGTTCCCATGCTCTGCAATAACCATTATACCAGTCATCAGTGCGTTTGCAACAACAATAATTAAGCAGAGGTAAACGTTGAGTCTCGCACACGATTGGTGGAGAGGTGAAAGGGCTTTGATTGCAAAGGCCTAGCGTCAACAGCTTGTTTATTTGTGCTTTTATTTCTCCAGGAGCTTATTGTCTCAATCATTCATTTGTGATGCGTATAATGAACGTGTGCTAATGCTCTAATGACACGAGGCACCATAAACAGCACACCAGCTGGGTCCAAATGGACTCCTGCACTCTGCGTGTGCTTATTGAGTTTTATGAAATCCAACCCCGAACACGACTACAGTACACTCCCATCCGCGAGGGACCCTAAAGGCAAGTGGACAACTGGGAAAATTATACATCATAAAGATTGTAATGTCAGCGCCCCAAAAGACTTGCAACGTGGATGAATGAATATGACCCAACATTGCAGAGATCTATTGCTTCGACAAATTATGGTTACATGGTTGGGGGGGGGGTGTCTGCACTCGTAGATTACCCCATGAGACAAGAAATAGTGATCCATCTGACCAAGGTTTGAGTTTCAACTAAACAAGTAATTGCTTCCTGTTGCCAAGTACTGTAAGCCTTTATGGGGTGCCTCTGGTCTTCGGTGTATTCAAATAGGTCAAGGATGTGAAGGCTGACTGCAATTAGTTTAGGTCTTAAATGCCAACTTGGTTTAATGAAAAGAATGGAATAAAAAGCAAATGAACGTTTCTAATTTCCCAGGTTTGACTTCCTGACAGCAATGAGCAACACATCCTCAGCCATAGCAGATGGGGATTGAAACAGAACAGCGTGAAGAAACACCAAACCTCAATCCAGTCGTAAAACATTGCCATGGAGTGAGACTACGGACATATTTGCCAGTAAACTCACCGATTATCTGATAGGGTCGCTGGTTGACATGATTAACAAAAGAATCAGAGGGATAATTCTCAACTATTGACCGTCTCCCAGAGTGCTGAGCGGAGCCCTGGGCTCTAAGGATTGTGGGAGAGAGGAACACCTGTGGATGTGAACATACACAGCTGGACATACCCTCAGTTGATTGGGAGCCCCGGGAGGTGCCGGCAAACTGTGGGTCCCGGTGTGTCTGTGTCCCGGCATTCAGCAGCTGTAGGACGGGGGTCTGAGTGCCTTGTGATGCCACCGGGGGGGGGATGGGGTGACGAGGCTGGAGGCCGATGGCGTTCATGATGCCCGTGTCTCTCTCTGACCTCACGGAGGCTCTGCTGCGGCTGCCAAACACAGTAGAGTAGCGTTTATGATGACGGGGGATGTACAGGTGTAAACCCAGAGATTAAACGGAGGCCAAAGAAAACGTGTTGCAGTATTGACCCTGTGTCTGGGTGAGTGTTGCAGTATTGACCCTGTGTCTGGGTGAGTGTTGCAGTAATGACCCTGTGTCTGGGTGAGTGTTGCAGTAATGACCCTGTGTCTGGGGGAGTGTTGAAGTAATGACCCTGTGTCTGGGTGAGTGTTGCAGTAATGACCCTGTGTCTGGGTGAGTGTTGCAGTAATGACCCTGTGTCTGGGTGAGTGTTGCAGTAATGACCCTGTGTCTGGGTGAGTGTTGCAGTAATGACCCTGTGTCTGGGTGAGTGTTGCAGTAATGACCCTGTGTCTGGGTGAGTGTTGCAGTAATGACCCTGTGTCTGGGTGAGTGTTGCAGTAATGACCCTGTGTCTGGGGGAGTGTTGCAGTAATGACCCTGTGTCTGGAGGAGTGTTGCAGTAATGACCCTGTGTCTGGAGGAGTGTTGCAGTAATGACCCTGTGTCTGGAGGAGTGTTGCAGTAATGACCCTGTGTCTGGGGGAGTGTTGCAGTAATGACCCTGTGTCTGGGGGAGTGTTGCAGTAATGACCCTGTGTCTGGGTGAGTGTTGCAGTAATGATCGTCTGTGTCTGGGTGAGTGTTGCAGTAATGACCCTGTGTCTGGGTGAGTGTTGCAGTAATGATCGTCTGTGTCCGGGTGAGTGTTGCAGTAATGACCCTGTGTCTGGGGGAGTGTTGCAGTAATGATCGTCTGTGTCTGGGTGAGTGTTGCAGTAATGACCCTGTTAGAGGCTAGAGTTTAGATTGAGTTCAAACCTGCGAGTCAGAGTTAACATCAGTTTTTACTACTGCAGTTTGGATAACGCTGTTGATGAGATTGGATTTGCCCGTCCAATGCCAACGCTTACAGAATGGAGACACAACACATTCATATCCCTGCAGCTCAAAGAAATATGGCAACACGTTTCTGTAAAGCACACCGAGCTCAAACAGATTACAGATTGGATAACACACAAACCGATGCTAATTCTCACCCTGGTCGCTCTCCGCTGCCGTTTCCACCGGCTCCACCGCCTCCACTGTTGTTGACAACAAATATAGGTTCACTGTGCTCATATGGGATGTCTCCATCTGACTGGGCATCTCTAGAGGGGCGTGGCAAAAAAGAGACACCCAGAAAGGGAAAGAATAGAAAAAGAAACACAGAGAGAGAGAGAGAGAGAGAGAGAGAGAAAGAGTGATTCATTAATGTCCTGTTGTCATTCATATTTATTTAATTGGTCATATTTGCCGTCACAGGATGAGGATTTCAGTGCAGATGCTCCTACAGACCCACCATGCAGGCAGTAAACAATAGAACGCTTTATATACCCCATTTGTTTCTTGGTGTACTGTTAATATTCTATACATACTTTCTTGAATGTTCGTTGATACATGACTGCTGGACCACCACATAGTATGCTAGTATTAACTCCAGAATAGGACTTTCTGCTGAGCATTTAAACATAATACAGCGTTCAGTGCATGAATGTTTTCCAGTTCAATAAACGGGTTAAGGGTTCTGGGGTGAATACGGTGCAGTACATATCATATTATGTGTAGAGGCAGAGTCAGGAGGTTGTACGATTCCTAAAGATCGTCACTATGGTCAACGCTGCCTAATTGAATCACAACTTACAATTGGAGACTTTTTCGGGTTGCTTGTCTGTTGCAGATTCCTCCACACTTGTGATTTCTTTTGATCAGAATATATTCAATACATATGCTTTAACCGTATAAATATATCAGGAAATATACTTACAAACTGCAACTTGCAGTGAATAGCATGTTTCTATAATAGAGCATAAGACTCAGCGTGTGCCCAATTCATGTGCCTGTTCAATTGCTGTTAAACCATAAAAAACAGTAGATAATTCAAATTCATATTTAAAAAAAAA